>OY987287.1:5580263-5699499 GCA_963920785.1 Sphagnum contortum | reverse complement strand
AGAATGCAAAATATAATGCAAGAGACAATGAAAACATAATGCAAGAATGCAAAACCAATACCAAACTTATATAGAACCATATAGGCTTAGTCAATCTACTTACTTTGGTTACCTATTACATTTATGTTCTAGTTAACATTGATTGAGGTTTTAGTTGTCATTTGTCACATTGATTAAGGTTTCACTTCACACTTGTCATTAAAATGATACTTTTCATTTTAGGGTTTGTACCAACTTTTAGAGTTGTTACATTATAAACGTTTTAATTTTATGTCTACTGTAAAGCATCATTTTAATGACAAGTGACAAATATTTGATGTTAATTATTAATAAGCTATGTTTACTATTCATTAGCAGACAACGGTATTAATCTTAATTTTCAATTTTGCGTAAGAGAAGAAACATAGGATCCTATAATCATGATCCTGGGTAGAAGAATAAGATGAAAAGATATGCTAAGATCTATTGTAAAAGCAGAAGAATAAGAAAAAAGAAAATGCTAGGAGAAGCAAACCACATGAAAAAGTAGTAGTCCACACACAAAACATGCACTAAATATACTCAAAGTGCAATTTTTTATGATGAGCCAATAAAAAAGGCTTGTGACCAAACATTAAATAGGATGCTACTCACCTACCTACTTAGGCCTACTTACCTACTTATTCCTACCTACCTAGGTGGTCTATATCTAAGCCTAGTTTAATAACCTAGCTTTAGGTTTTGGCCTAATTGTTTAGGCTTAAGGTTTAGGTTCTTAAACCTAGTTAAGTACTTAATTTTAGGCTTAACTTAGATTTAACCTAGATCAATTAGGTTCTAACGACATGGCATAACCTAAGTGACTAATGTTTAAATGTTACATGGCCTAATTTGGGTGGCCAATGTTTAAATGCCACGTGCCACAAGTAAGAACATTTTCCATTTAAAACAATGTTATAATCCTTTTGAAATGGTTATCTATGGTATTTTTCACCCAAAAATTTGCAAAATGTTAATAGTTAGGAGAATATTTTTGGGTCACCCTAAAAGTCTAGCAGCCATTATAATTTTTTTTGTCCTATGTAGGGTGAAATCATGAATAGGTGGATAATTTGGACTTTTGCACTTGTAATTTTTTTGCACTACATACAAAAGTAAAATTTAAAGCCATATTCAAAATTAGCGTTGTCAATTTTTTAATAATTCATGTTTTCATAGACTTTAATGGGAATCATCATAATGTTTTTGGATGAGTTCTAAGACATTTATGGACTTGTGATGGAATTTTGAAATGATAAAATTATGATGCGCTCCTTCGTCCCGGGGTGAACCCACTTGAGGGTTCACCAAAGTAAAGTTGCGGAAAGTTGGGACCGAAGGGGCACGCTCCCGACTTCCAACTCTAGAAAGGGGTAGAGGGTTGAGTTGGAAGCCTCGGGATTAGACTAGGAAGAGGGACTAGAAGATCAAGCTTGAATCTGCATCCAAAAACCAACCCCGGGAGGTTAATTTAGCATTCGGGACACCCTTTGGTGTTGGGACTTGCCATGGGCACTTGGACACACAAGACTCACCACAGCCCGAATTCGGGAGTAAGCCACCACCTTACTCCCTGTAGTATTCTCTGCAGCTCGTTGTGGAGACTACATCCAAATGGCACAAATTCCCGAGACTCGCGAAATGGAGTTCCGAAATTGTCCCGCCGAGACTCCCGGAATTTTGAACCGCCATAACTCCCGACTGCAGAGTTGGATCGCAACGAGGTCTGAACCAAAGTTGTAGCCCTTGTCGAGATCTTTTCAACGCCATGTTGTACACTCAAATCGGACGTCGGGAAGAGGTCGATTCCCGACTTTTAGTGGTCGGGAGTCAAATTGTCAGTTTGACTCCCGGCCCTTCTTTTGCCCATAACTTGGGTTGCAGATGTCCGAATTGCCAATGCGAGGGCATTTTCGATATCTATGTTTCAAGACCTTTTTCAACGACACTAAGAACACCCCAATGCGAGGTGTTTTGCCCCTTGTTGTCGAGCTCTGAACATTTGGGAGTCTCGGAGGACTCCAACTCCTAACTTTTCCAAGTGTTGGGCTTCACCCCCACACTTGGCCAAAGTGGGGTTGCGACAAATTACGTCTATCACATAGAAAAATGAAAAATATGGATTCAAAAAATATGTCATAGTAATGTCAAAATAAAAAATAAAAAATAAAACATTATCAAATGAAAAATTTATTACTAAAGTGCATTGAAACTTTCTTAATATACATATGTTTTATTTAAAAAGGTTTTAAATGACATGACTATTATAAATTTTTTCTTTAAAAGTCCATTTCACATTGAAAATTTTAATCTTTTGCATGGATTTTTTGATCAATCACATGTGTTGGCTTATCAATATTTATGATTAAAAACATGAGGGATAATTATAAAATTTATGGTTTGATAATTGTTAAAACTGTGAAAAAAATTTGTTAGTGTTAGATTATGGACTCTCAAATGTCACCTTTGTGCCACTTGATCATGCTTTTGCCTTGCAATTAAAAAATAAAATGACTAAAGGTCCTCAATGATTTAAAAAATAACCATAGTTAAAAAAATAACTATTTATTTTATGTGTAAAATTTATTAGTTCTAAAGTTTTTCATATAATTTTAGATACATGATAATGTTTTTTTAAAAAAAATGACAAAATTTTAATTCATTGATCACTTTTCATTCATAAAGGTTGAAATATCCTTACTTATAAGTTGTGTGTAACTTAGGTAAGCCTTAATGAGCCTTAAGGTTGACCTAGGTAGCTTTAGGTAACCCCTAGGTAGTTTTTACGTATGTCTATGTAACTCTTAGGTTAATTTAGATGAACATAGTTAACTCCTAGATAATTCCGATGTAAGTGTTAAAATAGGTACATGTTATGATATTTATACAGGTTAATAAAATTATGTATTATAATGCTATTATGCAATGGTAAGGAGTTTTTTCCTTAATGTGAAGGTGATAGAATCAAATTTTTACCATTACAATCTAAAGAGCTACCTATTTTAACCAAGCTTGCTAGGCATCCTATGCTTCTTAGGGTCTTAGGTATGATTTTAGGTTATGCTAATTAGGTGTTTAAAATTGTTTACCATATTTAACCTAAGCTAAGTTCATGCCTAGGCTACCTAATTTATTTTATAGTTGTATCATTGTCCTTTATGACTAGAAAAAACTAGGCATAAAGCGAGTCATATGTTTTCAAATTTCTTGTAGTGAATCCTTTGCAAACTATAGGTATGGTCAAGCAAAAGGATCACTATTTGCATGGCCTCTTGACACTTGGCTACATATTACATATGAAGCGCATTGAATCTTTTTGTATAATTAAAAATTAGAGCAATTCTTTCAGATGTGGTTCTTCGATCACAAAAAAAGCATACCACTTAGATGTATTTCTATTATGCATTTGAGTGTTCCTAACTATGTGCTAAATAAAGCTCAGGATGGTGGGAGCATTCTCAAAAATAAGAGCCTAGGACATTCTGGCAATAGCTGAGTTTTTTCAACAATTTTCAAATTCTTCCCACCCATGTGCTTTAACGTTTGTAAAGCACTAGCAAATGTTACCATGAACCTAAAAATAGCTAGGAAGGAAGGAGTTCTTATACCTACACCTTAAGAATGGGAGGGATTTTACACCTTTTAAAATCTGAAGTGTAAGATCCTTAACGAGTAGGTGTAAGATCTATCATCTTCTTTTGCTTGAGTTCAAATCAAGGACATAAGGTGCCCTTGAAATAAACTAGGAAAATTCTTTGAATATTTGAAACCTGTCTTTCGCGACCTTCACAGACTATCACCTATTATGCCCAGTTCAGTTTGCTTTGCAAACACTCATAACCATGTCATATAATTAATCACCATCATCAATTCTCCAAAACATGAGCTCTCAACAATTAAACATGCTTTAGTAATAACCACAAAACATTGCATACCCTCATGACAGCCACCATATAACACTGAATGAGGCATGGATGAACATCACACCAGTAAATTTATCAATGCTTTACTGGGTTTTTTATCAGCAAACTGATGCCAAGATATATATTAAGTATCCCTACCCATGGGCATATACAGTCACAGAATCTTTTAGCCTTCTTTTAGAGGGAGTTTGGCATCATGGTGTTTTGTTTGGAGAAAAAAGTTCTCAATATAGAGATCTCCCATCTTTAGAGTATTCACAGTTAGGTACATAAGAATGAATTCAAGCATAACTGCAATACCTACCCTCAAAAAAGAGAAAAATAAAGATAGGGCAATTTAGGATATCAGAAAATTTGTTGTATTTATACAAATGAAGCTCTTGAGAAGTTTTTGTGGTAGCCACCAAAGAGCCTAAGTCCCCTTTCTAGGTAGTCTAATTAGGGCTAAAAGGTGCCGCCTCCTTTCAATCCAGCAGCCCTTTTTGAAAATTTAGGTGTGTCTCTATCATACATGGGTGGTCCCAGTACATGTTGCGAACTGCCACTCAGGCATAGCGTGTTGTAGAAGGAAATGGAAAAGTATGAAAGAGCATCTTCACACTCATTTCAGTACTTCCATCTTTGCTCATGAATCTCTTTCTACGCAGCTAACTTAGCTTACAGTTGGATGCAAGCGCTGGAGCTTTGGACGTGCATTGTCTTTTTCTTCTTCCTCATTGTGCATGTGTTGTTCACGCACCTGGTTCACAGTAGGAAGCAAGCAGAGTGAGAGCTTCAGACACATGCGTCATCTTTTTCTTCGTCTTTGTGCATGGGTTTACTTTCAGGCATCTAGCTTACAGTTGGAAACAAGCACAGCTTATAGAACGCAGCATTTTTTTTCTCAACCGCGTAATTTCAACTCTTTAATCCAAAATTACAACAACATCACGAGATATGGCTCATCAGCTTATCCTTTCCTGCCCAGCCGACTCGGACATGAATAATTGGAGCGTAGAGAAGTATGCGAAATATGTGGAGACCTTCTTACAAGACGTGGAGCAGAGGTTCAGGCACGATGTGGGGACGAAGAACACTAACCTGCAATTCCTTGGGGCTGCCACTGGTTTCCAGGAAAAGAGTATCGACACTGCTGATTGGGTGGAGTGTGTGAAGGAGCTCCTTGATGGCAAGTGGTGGCTCCTCTTGACATTTGCCAACTTCCTTCCACTAGACCACGGGGACAGGCTGCGGCGAGAAGTGGAACCAAAGCATCATGCGGAGAAGGAGAAGTTACGGAATATGCAGTTTACAGCAGGCGAAGCCTTTGATCAATCCCAAGACTTGGTGGGCAGAATCAAAGCCCGCTTCCAGGAGAGAAACGAAGAAAATGTGTACAATGCGTTCCTTGCTACCTGCAATAAGCACGCCAAGGGTGAGAAGACCCGAGATGAAGTGCTACAGGAAGTTGCCGACTTGTTCCTGCCCGAGCACGCAGACTTTTTGAACGAGTTCAGGTTCTTCCTGCAGGTCTGATGGGCTTTTGGCGTGGTTTCCAAGGTGAGAGCTAATTCCCTTATAACAGTTTTCTATCAACCAGAAGAGTATTGAATCTTCTTGTTAAACGGCTGGCGTATTATTTGAAGCCTTATCCTGGTAATTATCTCTTGGAGTGAAAGGAAGCTTTGGTTCTGGACTGACCGTGCATTAGCCTTCAGTATTATCTCTTGGAGTGAAAGGAAGCTTTGGTTCTGGACTGACCGTGCATTAGCCTTCAGTTGGTGGTTATGAAAAACTTCAATTCTAGAGAAGTGTTTGGTGTCAGAAAAGCCATGTCCATGCTAATTGATAATTTGTTTTCCTTGCTTTATGCATGTAAACTTTGCAATCCTATGTACATCTTCGGTCGAAATTTTTTGGAAAATAATTGAAGGCAATAGAAAGCAGCAACCGGTGCTTTTGTTTTTAAAATGCTTTTCGTTACATTTTGCAGATAGAGAAGAGGCCTGTTTTTGTGGTTTGGAAGCAGCGGTGATGAGAAGATGCGCAAGCAATGTCTCTTGTTTCGAGTCAGTCAGTGGCAGTTGTAATAGTCACCTGATCTATTTGGTTTTCTTCCTTGTGTATGTATAGATCCGTCTCTTACAGCTAGTTGGATACGACTCAAGACTTAATGAACATTGATCTAGTTTTGGACCTCTTTGCATCATGCACGATTTTGAAACTTGATGAACATTGATCGATTTTTGGACCTTTAAATGTATCCTCCAAGTTTGTCTTCCAAGCAAAATTTTCTGGTCTTGTGTCTTTGGTTGCCACTTTGAACTTCACATCAAGTTTGGAAAGTTTCTTTTGTGGGTTGTTCTTTGTCAAATGAATGAGTGCATTCATTACACCTCGACACCATGTTCATTTTCGTTTGGTGGCTCTCTTAGGAGTGCTGGTTATATTGCAGTCAATAGGATGGTGATCTTCAAGGATAATTAGCTTAAAGGCGATTTGAATCTCTTAAACAACAGATTACATCACAAAGTCCAGAAAGCCTCTTCCAGATTGTTCACCTTTGCCACAGACAGTACCATCTAAATGTTTTGAAATATGTTGCAGCTTCATTGGTCTTAAAACTAGCAGGAGCTAAGTAATCTACCTGTCTCTCCACACTTCTCATTTCAGAGGGACATTCTAGGATATGGTTAATTACCCTAGTGCTCTTCACTCAGTTGTCTTGGCAACAATCACCAGTCTAAGGTTTTTGCATTTTCTATTCCATGGCCACTCTACAGAGTACTCCTGATTGTAAATTTCTTGATTATGCTACAATACAAATGTCAACAATATGGGTCCTGCCACACCACGTTTCACAAGCTTCCAAGATACCCTATGGCTGTAGAAATAATTTAAAAAATTTCTCTTTTGATTTCTGTTCATGTTGTTGTTCTGCAAGTGTCATGCAGTGAGTCCCATGACTAACCAACACAAACACGTCTTTGAAGAACATGTGGCCTCCTTATGCACCTGGAGTCTTGGGACTTCCCATACACACACAGAAAACAGCTGCAACATATTCAATGGTTAGTGGAACTCTATTGAACATTTCCCAGCCCTTTCTGTCACACTAGTGTCAAACTGAGTGCTGACTAAAGATTGCAATTGAAAGTCCAAAAAGAGAAAACAAGCTCACAAATATAGATGTCTCAGAAGTGGATGAATGTGGATGAAATTTCCTGAGACATCCATATTTGATGAGCTTGTCAGGAGAGAGAAATTCCAATTGTTGTGGACAGCAACAAAATTATTGGTGAAACAGCTGAGTATCCATGGCTTCCAATCAACAGCTAAATGGAAAAGACAAGACGTGTTCAAGAGAACTTATGTTCAGCTAATTTGGCCATGTAGTGCTGTTTTGTTTTCAAGGAAATATGCAGGGTATATGAGGTCACTAGATAATTTACTATCGAGTTTCCAAGTGATTACTGCTCAATTGTAAAAACATGTTCATCAGAGTGAAACCCAGATTCCAATGGTGGTACAAGTGATATTCAGTTATTTCCTTTCAGGATTTGGACTCAAAATCAGTTGAAGTAGTTTATATCCACATGTATGTGCCTTCAGACGGCCTAAGAGTTGAAGGTTTGGAGGATATCTAGCACAGAACCTCACTTTCTAATCGAAGCAAGGCAATTAGCATTTTGGCTGGTTTAGGGTGGACTCTGATCTCTGGCAACTAAATTACAAACTTTTCATGAATACTCAATGCTGTGTGATGGAATCTGTAGTTGAAGATATTATTTGGAAATGTCTCAAGCTTTAACAAGCCCTGGCTTAGGTATATGCTGCCAAGCAGAGTTCACGACAACATCATCATCCTCTGCCTGCTTGGGCTTAGACAGCGTACAATTGATATGATCAACATACTAACTCCAACCAAAGAAAAATAGTTCAAGAACGCAGCATGATCATATATGTAAACTAGAAAATGAAAATTGCAAGCACCATTGCTGAAACGAAAGACTCAGAATGCAAATGCATAGAAAGAGATACTGAAAATGGAAATTATGTCATTGTTCATCATGTGAGCTTGCAAAGTCCCATCCAAATACACAAGAACTGATCAAAATTGCTGTCATCATACATGATGAGTTTAAACTTTGCAAGTCTGAACAAACTGCCTATAATGTATAAGACATCGATGCGACTGCTGCTGTCCACAAGCTGGAGAATGCCATGATGTGTAAGGGAATTCCAACCGCCACCACTTCGACTTCATTCTGTTTCAAAAGTGCTATAGTTCAAGCATTTATTCAGCACCTCTACACCCAAACCAAAAAACTCCTCGGCCTTGTCTATCTATTGTTAATTAATATGCCATAAAGAACAGATGTTGAAAACCTACAGAGATTACAACACATGACAGATCGCTTGTCGGAGCACCTACCATATTTCACTATTGAGCAGTCCAAACTTCCAGGCGAAGCAACGCACAAGGTAATTGCGAACTTCCCTCATCAGTATACACACGCCAAAAAAATCTCAATAACAAGGAGAATAAATCATCGATTACAGAAAAACGAGTCCCAAAGTTGATCCCGCACAATGCATTGTCCTAAAGCATATCTATTCTCACCGAGCAATATAGAGTCTTATAGAGATATTATAGTCTTATAGAAAGCACAAGGATAGATTTTGTGCACAAGGCTCCTCCTCATGCACACCTAAAACAGTTACACTGCAACACGCTTAGGATGTTCTGGTCAGTGGAAAGTTACAAGAAAGTATATGTAATACCTTGCAAACCAGCTGCATTAGGGAGCGCCCCATCGATCAGGCAGCGAGGAGGATACTAAATTCCTCAACCATGAGTTGGTTCGCGTGCAACCTTGCTGTGCACCAGGATTATCCTGTCTACTTCTATAAGGACTCGGGAAATGGAACTACCAGCAATCCAAGAAGAAACATAGTGGTTGGTAATTTCGTTTCCAGGGTGCCTATAGAAGCTGAAATGATAATCCTCTTATTCCTTCACGGTGGAGTCGGTCAGACGCGGCTCCAGTATGTTCGACAGGATCAGCAGAGCTATGAAGCAGTTAAATACTGTAGATAATACATTTCAACACTCAAAGCTGATCCGCTAAAACAAACACCCAAATAAGCGAACGAGTAGAAAAGATACTGGAATGCAAAACACGGACCGGGAAGAAGAAGAGGAAATGAAGAAGAAATTGTGATGTTGCAAATGGATTCGACGATGCTCTTTTAATTCGATGAAACACTTCCAGCTCACGCGACATTAAGAGCTTCTAGTGATAGTACCGGACCATATGATGTTAAGAGAGAATGAATGACGATCAAGAGGGCGTTTAAGGAGTACTTGGTTGATGGTCAATGAGTCATGAAGAGCGCCTTTTAAAAAATAACTGAATTGATCGCTGGGATGTGACGAGAGAGTGCATAGTGAAGAGCTCCAAGAAGAACGCCGTTTAAAAGTACTTGGTTGATGGTTGCACTGCAGAGACAGCTGTTTATCATGCACGAGAAGGAAGGACGGGTATCGACGTTCACGATGGGGCCCATGATGGGAAGAAAGAGTCCGTCTGAAGAGCACCGTTTGAGGAGTCCTTGGTGGATGGTTGGTAGAGCATAGCCATGGCTGCTTGAAATGCACGTCAAGGAAGGACGGACAAAGACGTTTGTGGCGGCCACAAACTACGGACGGATATGGACGTCTGTCTGCAGTAAATGTTGCTTCAATTGTTCAATGTTGGCACTGAACAAAATTGTATTATTAATTGTAGAGGAAATGGAAATTTTATTAATCACTTGCAACAGATAATTTGCATTTTTGTTTGGGTCTTCTATTTTCTACAATCACGTTTGTTTTGGGACGGTGGATTTGTTTTTTAAACTTCAATTTAAATGCAATTATGTCTTATGCAGCATCTCCTCCCCAGTCCCTATGTCTCTTTCTTTATATATATATTTAGCAATTAAACTCATGAGAAGTTGTGTATTTGAGATTTTTTAAGAAAAACACTGCTCTATTTGTGCAATCAAGGCTCAACTACCCAACACCACGTTAATGATAGTTTATCAAGCTATATTTTACCTTAAAACAACATCTATACATAAATAAATAAATAAATAAATAAGTTTTTTTGACACGACCCAATCTATTGGTTGGTGAGAAAATCATTGATGCTGATGATGTATGGTATACATTCATTTGAGCTGCTGAGGGTTTAAGGACATCTTAATCAGGCCTTCCAACATTCATTATTGATAGGAGGGTGTTTTGCCTGATGATGATGGCCTTCATTTATATGGAATACATGGCTGATTATAAAAAATCCTTTTTTGGAAAATACTTGCATGGTTTAAGTCTCTAGATGGATCTTCCACTGTGCATGAATGACTAAAATAATACCATTACAAACACAAAAAACTCACTAACACAAACTAATTCACATTACACTTGGTTAGCAACCATGTCACAAACCTAGGGGGACCCAAAACCTAGTGCATTTGCAATCCAAGATTTGCAAAATTATTTGAAGTAGCAAAATGATCCAACCACATATTTCAACAGTTCCAAGGTCCAACTTTAAATGTTAGGGCCAGGGAGATAAATTTAAGCTCCCCAATCTAGTAAATGGTGCAGAAATCTTTATTCTCAGAATTTAATGCATAACTGTTTGGCAGATTTGTGTACCTGTACACTGTAAATTTTGGGAAAAATTAGATTATGCAATTCCTGAACATGTTTTAAAAATAATATAGTTTATTGATGCCATTACATAAATACATTTAAGAAATTTGGAATTATATGGAAATACCTGTACAAGACACTGTTTTCTTTTCAATTTTGTGATGTCATGTTGGTGATCATCCACAAGGGGATTTAGCCATGTTTGGCTATAGAACCACTATGAAAGTAGAAATTGATTGAAATCCTTCCATATCATGGCTACTTGATTGAACAAATGTGTAGAAAAATGGTAGTTTTTTAGATTTTAATTCACCACAAAAATTCACCACAAAAATGGAGAAAATTCACCACAAAAAAAAGAGCTGAAATAAAACCTTTAAATGATACATATCATTTAAAGATTTTTATATGTGACTACACTAAATGTCAAAACCATTTTGAACTAGATATTGTGCAACCTCCAAGAACTAAAAGATTAATCAATAACTACTTGATGTTCTTGCTAATACTGTGTACAAATAATAATTGCAGAAGGTATTTTTCCATGTTACTAGCAACTTGTCTACTATAAGTAAAAGGTATTATGATGAATAGGAAATCAATATGTTTATTACTTAAGCAACTTATTTCATATTAACTTGTCTTTAAAAAAACAATATAATATCATGAGAACTAGTTACTAATATGTGATAATTCATGGCACATTAAATCATAAACTTAAAATGCATATATATGTCTTTGGTTATATGTGGTTATTATGTGTAGGGTAAAGCCCTTAGTTGGAGGCTTTACAAGAATAAGGACCTGATTGAGGCAGAGCCAAGGTGAGCCCAATTCCAGTAAAGCCCATGGCCACTGGCTTTACCAAATATAAAGCATTGGTGGATTTAGTGTTTTTAAAATTCCCATGAGACTTGGTATCACAGGAAAAGAGTGAAAGCATGTGTTTCAAAAAATGAAACTCCTTTACAGAGTAAAGTAAGGCACCCTCCAACTACATTACAAAAGTCTGCCTGATGCTTTACAGGCCAAGGACATGGGCAAGCAGCTGCCCTTGATCTTTGGTAAGCTGCTCTTAGTCAGCCTGGCAGGGTGAGATGGCCAGCACATCAAGCATAAAGGGGAAGTTGCTTGCCCATGCCATTACATTAACATCTTTGTTTGAATGATTATGAGGCATCAAGAAATGGCTTTCAAAACAACATTGAAACATCATGTGATTATTGTGGCAACATTATTGGAACATAAAAACATCATAAAAGCATGAAAAGGAAACATGGGAACCTTTTATGTAATAGATAATCTTGTAGTTCAATGGAAGATTAGAACATAAATAGAACATATAATCTTTCTTGTCTGGAAGATAATACAAACTGTTGGTCCCCTAACATGTGACAAGTTGAAGAGCAAGTTGAAGAGCATCAACGCTACCTAGCCCAAGTTCTATGCTGCTTGGCACCTGGTGAAGAGCAAATTGGCATTCATATCATTCACCAAGGCATAAAAATGTCCTCTAACAAATGCATGGTGTATTTGTCAAATCAAGTTTTTTTTTCATTGGATAGTAATCCCCATAGATGTGATGTTCAATCCAATTGTTAAAAATATCTTTCTTGGTTGGCATCATTATTACGAAATCATATTCACCCCTAGGCAATTCCACCAAATTTGGGTCCAATAATTATGTTTTTCAAGTTTGAATCAAGGCCCTTTCCATCTCACTAAACTTATAAGGTCTGTTTAAAAATTGGATTATCATCTTCCAATATGATACAAACCTTTTGTCTCTTCAATTGGCCCAACACCTTGAAGTTGATGGCAAAACATGCATCCAACATAATCATGTAGTAGTTGTCATGTTGTGCATATCTCATTTCTTGTAACCATTAAACAAATATTCAATTCCCATTTGGTCATAGTGAATGGTACCTTGGGCTAGGATAATGCACAATCCCCATTGCCTAAAGCTGAAAGTGCAACTTATGGTTGTTATGCATAATATTGTGAAGTGCCACAATGTTTTGGCAGCCCCACATCACCAACTTCCTTCCCAACACCTATAAATCCCTCTTATGTTCCTAATCCCATGTTGCTAGGGATATATAACTTGTGTTAAATGTAATCATTGGTTCATTTAAAACCTTAATTACACAAAAAAATTGACAATTCAAAAGTGGTCACATGGTATTCCCAAATCTAACCAAAACTTAACCCAAATCTAACCCATATTAAATTTATATCTAACATTGACCTATCTCAAACATAACCCAAACCTAAATCAAACCTAAATTTGGACATAACCCAAACCTAACACAGACTTAATTCAAACCTAGCCCAAACCTAGCATGGACTAACCAAAACCTACACCTAAAATAGTGAAACCACAAAAGCAACTCAAACATTTATAAGAACTATTGTTGGACCTAACCATGAATAGAAGAAGTTGAAGGCATAAAGGAATTATTTGTCTACAACAGTCAACAACTCTTTAGAAAGGTGGAGGTGTGGGGACAGTGGACTTCCTTACAGGTTTAAGGTATGGGAAGTTTACTATTTATTCCATTATTTAAGGACCTCCTTCAGAGGCTGATGATGTGGGGAGTTTATTGTCTAGAACATTATTCAAAGTTTTCTTTGTGGTAGTAGGGGGGGGTGGGAGGTTGGGGTGCAAAAGAAAAAGCCACTTACACAAACACACACCCCTTCTCTTTCTTGAAAATTTCCCAAAGATCACAATCCATCTATCAATTAAATCACCACCTGAAAAATTGATCACCTGTAGAATCACCACACACGCAGCTAATCAATTGAAAGATTATTGAATCACCACCAATTGAAGAAAAGGTCATCAAATATACCACCACTTGAAAGGGTAGCACTAGTTCTGAAGAAAAAGGATGTAACAACATTTGTTTCTTTTTTTGCTCTAAAGAAATTAACAGTTGAAAGGGTGGCACTCATTCTAAAAAGAAGATAGACCAATAGCTGCTTGCTCTGAATAAAGTGAATAGATGTGCATCAAATGCTTGTTCTGACAAAAAGATGAAATCATGTTGTGAAATAAAACACTACACACCTCAAGGGGTGACACCTTAGGGAACAACACCTATCACAAATTTTTCACACCTTTCAAAAAACATGGGCAGATCTCTTTCGCCAAAAATAACAGATGCAAAACAACCACATTCAACTTTCATAGATCCAGCTCATTGTCTCTCTCACACTCCTAATCTTTCCTTCTTTCTCTCACAACTAAACCCTAAGTTTCAACAACCACTAATTGCCACCTTCATATTTCAAAATAAAAACCTTCATTTTTTTCCCATTCATTCTTAGCCTTCCTAAACTCTAACTCTCAATAGCCCTCAGCTACCACCTTTAAGATTTCAAAATAAAAACCCTAATTTTTTCCTATTCAATTTATTTGGCTTGTTCACATTGAAAACTTGTCCTCAATGAAAATAGGTTCATCAAAAGAGCCAATTCAAAATCATAGTATGAAATAGGTTCCAATAAAGCAAACTCAAAGAAATCAATACCCCCCTCCCCACAAGGAAAAATAAATATTTACACTAGATTAGTTTTCCAAATTTTATTGAAAATTTGAGCTCCAACCTTTACAATGAGTTTTTGGGGATATTATTTCAAAAATTCCAACCAAAAAGATAGGAAAATAAATCCACTTAAATGAATTTATTTTTGCACCAGTGCAAAGTTTCACACCCAAAAAAATCACTAATAAAACCTCTTTCTTAGTGTAAACATGTCCATCAAAAGAATCGGTTCTCACAATATGAAAGTAACTCCAATAAGGTCAAAGTTGTAAACTTTGGATCGAATGTGACAGTCCCTATCCCTGTGGGGTTGAGGGAAGAGAGAATAATCCTATTTCCAGCCCATGCATAAGGTAAAAGCTAGATAAAACAAAAGGACACAATCATGCAAAGAGAGGTCAACACACTAATTCACCTAAGTCTAGTCATGTAAAAAACTTGCCATACATGGGTTGATAATTTTTCATTAATTTATAGCTTCTATATTTCTACAATAAAAGCATCATTCATTTGTGTACACAAATAGAAAATGCATGAATGTTTTATGCTTTCCAAGATCCTCACAAGACATTAAAATACAAGTGGAGAATTTGAAGCTTTTGATAATACCTTTTAACCTTAAAACTTTGAAGGATCTAGTTTTTCCATGCCAATAGTAAGAATTTTATTTTAAAAATCTAGTTAAATAGAAAATCACAAAATTGAATAGAAAATGTTGTGGAATGGAGAAAAATTTGACTAGTGTGAGTGCATAATGGAACAATGTAAATATGATTTAAACATTTTGCACATATTAAAAAAAATTGTTTGTTTTGGTGTTTAAATGTTGCAAATGACTTACAATTTAAACCTTTTGTTTATGTTTATTGTTTACAATTTTACGTCCGTTTGGGACTAGAAAGTACATTAGATGGAAGACAAATCATGGAGGATAGATTGTCTCCTGGTACTGGTAGCATGCCACAAACTTGGCCAGGGTGATTGTGTTTGTAGTCTGCATGAGCTCAACAAGAGTGCTAATGTGGATGAGGGGTAGGGCCGAACAAAAATGTTCCTTAACTTTCTATGTATTTGGACAAACAAGGAACAAGTGTTCTACATCCTCCACCTCCCCCAAGTTGCAGCCCCAATAAAGCCTCTCTGCGTATGGCACACCCTTCCACGCACCTAGCATTACCTTAAGTTGCATGTTGCCACACTAAATCGAGCCAAAACTTTTTGCAGCTGAACAAGCGGGGGACCACCCCAGTGGAAAGGGCTTTTCGAAAGCCTTTCGTTAGAAAGCAATTGAACGATGTTAATAGTGGCATGTGTAGTAGCTTTCCCACATCCAAAATGAATTCAACTTTCATACCATCCAAACCAGCAACCTTGTTCCTTTGTAACTTTTTGCTTGAAGTAGCTCAGCAAATGTGATATTTGTGTTTAGGGTGTGGCTAGGCGAAGGTTCCGTCACCTAAGTCGAGTGATCAACTCGCAGCCGTACAAGTGGCGGAGACTAGCCAACCAACATGCGGAAGCCTTCCAAAAGCGCAACTGCACTGATCTTGTCCACAAAAGTGCCTTTGGCCGGTATTTTTTTTAGAACAATAGCGCATCCACCTTGGCAAGCATACACATAGGTTGAGCTCTTGCGATTTTTTAGAATTTTTTTTTCCTTTTTAATAATTTTAAAAATTTACTTTCCTAATGTTTAGCGGCGTGTGAATCGGGGTTAGCTTTCAGCCATAGCCTCAATTCACATTTTGTTGTATGATAATCGACATCAAACCAAGGTTTATGGCAGTGTCTCTCTTTACAACTCCCTCCTGAGGCTTGTTGCCAAAAGTAGACTCTATTGTAACACATTGTTGCAGCAGGTTAGTTAACCCGTCTGCCCCCAGATGCCCAATCGAATTATCAACCCACAGGTTTCCAAGACTCGTTATTAGGGCAAGTTGATATTTTTTAACTTTTGATTTATCATGTTTGAACCTATGCATTTTTTTTTGTTTCAACTGTATGTTGTAGCTCAACAAAGTTATAATTGATGCTTAATCGTAGGTGCAACAACATGTGGTCAGAGTTTCCCCCCATCGCGCAGTAGTGGGTGTCATTTATTATCACCTCAAAATGTGTAGAGCTTGCCAAACTACAGGTGAGCCAACAATATAATCGACAATGTTGCGCCCCCCATTTGCTAAACAAATGAACTCCCCTGATTCGTCACCAGGCGTCCAACCATTGAAGATGAACAACCCAATGTCATAGCATAGGTCTAAAAGCTTGCAGCCCTAGTTGCCAATACCGATGTTGTGGTTTTGTTGCTTAGCCACAACGCCTAGATGCTCAGTCTCAATGAACTCAAGTGCCTGTAACAATTCACAAAGGTCATTAATGTCAATGGTATCTAGTAGCGTTGTAGTACACGCATTAAAATCCCCTCCCAATAGTATTATGCCCCCTAGAGTTTGAACTTCAGTAATATCTGTTGCCAAGTTTTGGAACAAGGATTCGCTTTCGTGTTTGGAGCCAACAGGGGCAACGTACACCATGCAAAAGACAAGTAAGGGACAACACCCCTGTTGACCTATAGCCATAGATAAGAATTGTAGCTTCCTTCCTTCCAATGTGACAAGTTTGGGTTGAGGTGGTTATGGAAGTAAACAATAACCCCTTCGTTATGTTTTTCCC
Organism: Sphagnum contortum; assembly: GCA_963920785.1. Lineage (NCBI taxonomy): Eukaryota > Viridiplantae > Streptophyta > Sphagnopsida > Sphagnales > Sphagnaceae > Sphagnum > Sphagnum contortum. The sequence continues at coordinate 5,682,649 of OY987287.1, read as the reverse complement.
AAATGCATAGTGCATGTTACCGCAAGTGAGTCAAACCCTTCAACATGTGGCAAATGTTGGCCTGGGAAGTGCTAGGTTTCGGTTAGTAAGACGAGGTCAACACCTTGAAACAACTTAGTATTTGCACCCCCGTTTCTAGTTTATTTACACCACCCTTGTGCATGTTCCATAATACCACGCATAGGTTTCTTTGTCCTCGCACCCTTAGACACAGGAGGGCGGGCAAATATGAATGCCATCGCCGAAAAGTTTGGCTGCACGCCAAAAAACGTGCTTGCTCACCGCCTTGGCCTCTTTGAACAACGGCCATAGCTCTGATTTGCGCACCTGTTGCGTGGGCGTGAGGTTTTTGTCCAGGCTTAACTTGGTCCCTGCTAGGCCTTTGCGCCCTTGTAGTGTGGCCTGGCGGTCTTCGCTCGTTGTGAACTTGAGCAACACCGTGACAAGGCGCACTTGCCACCGGGGCAATGGCTTGCGTAATGGCAGGCCACTGCTGCGTGGCAACGACGACCTTGGCATGTAGTTTCATTTGGCCTTGCAACAGCTTTGTGTTGAGCCTTGCACCAGCTCTTTCTCAGTTTCGCCCTCCTTGGCCTTAAAGCCCATGAGGCGTAGGTTCAGCTTATGTTCCTCTTGTTTGGGCATGTCGGCCAGGGTTTCCACAGCCCGGTTGACCACCTGTCGCATGTTCTTGGCCATCACTATAGTCCATTTGGGCTTTTCCGCAAGCGTAACCTTGGCTGTGACAGCTGCGACCGCCTCGCATTCCATTAGTTGGTTGACCGCAATGTTTCCAACGATCGCGAGAGACATAATGTTTTTAATGGTTGCCTCCATCTTGGACAACCGCGTGTCAACAAGTGAGTTGTCAGCCTTGAGGCCCATCACCAGTTAGTGTCCCAGCTAGGGCTGCTTGGTAGACTACTAGGGATGCATTGTCTGGGATGTTGAGCCCGACGTTGTTGCAATGTTGCTTGGTAGTGTCCTTCTTTAGTGTGAAATTGTTTGACGCTATAGCGAAAGGACACAGTAGCGGTGTGGCATCGAGCGCCATCGCAGAGTTCTTCAAAACCTAAACCTTAAACCCTTCAAAATTTAAAAATCAAAGCATTTTGACTATGGAAAAATAGGAAGAAAGGGTCCAATTCTTGAAAAAAAATAATTTCAAACATGTGAAAATATTGGAAAATTGTTGACAAGATACCAACTGAAGAAAAATTACATACTTTTTTTTGAAATAGGATTTTGCATGTTTCAAGTCTTGGTAGAAAAACCATTTATTGAAATTGACAAGGATTTGTCATTATGGTAAAGATGAACCATGATAAGGTTCAAAAAACAATTGTCAAAGATGAAAGATTGGAAATTTCCAATTGGTGACACAATAACATAATGATTTAATAGTTATTTTGGTTGTTTTGGAATAAGTTCATATAATTTGCAAATGCTTGTTTCTTGTGCCATTAGTAGATAAAATATTGTGTGGCATGGCATAATCATATCCTTACATTATATGTAAAAAAGGCATTACATGAAAAAGATAATTTTAAACTTCATCACAATTTGCTACTTCCATTATTGTGTATTTTTTTGATGTAAAATGTGAATTTTATTAGATGTAAGTTCCATAAATGTCATTGAATTCAAAACTTAGAGACAAAACCATGGCTCACATTATTTGCATATTTCAAAAAGAATAAATTTGAAATGAAGACATGGAGCACAAACATAATAGCTCTTCAAATATGTTCCTAGATATTGTGGAAGGATATATTGAAATATTTTTTTACCAAAAGTACATTTTGCACGAGCAAGTTAAGTTATAATCTATTACCTTTGATTTGTTGGACGAAAAAATTGAGCTCATGGAATTCACAATTTTGTTTAAAAAAGATTGCCACTACTAAATCATCTACATAATTACCAATGACATTAAGTCTAAAACTATAATTATTCCTCATACCAAAACCCATCACCATATTCGATGCTTCTAATTTATTTTACATATTTTGCATATGCATAAGTCACTTTCCAAGTCCAAGTTTCAAGCATAGATAATCTATTCAATGGAACTTGAGATACCATATACCAAATTGATAGATTGTATTCAATTTCACCTTTCAACCAAAGTTTATGATAGCTTTGAGGAGGCAGCGTGACAACCATTTTCTTTTGGGTGAAGAGTTGAGAAAATGCAGAACAAGCTTTGATTAGAAGAAGTATTAGTACTCATTTTATTGGGGTTTGTGGAAACCACTTCTTTGATGTGTAAATTACTAGTCCAAACTCCAAACCCCGTTTCAAGATATTTGGAGACTATTCTTCATCCAAAGTACAATGTATAGGCCATTTCACTCCTGCCTGCCATTGGTAATTGGGTTCTTGAAGCTCGGATGTACTTATTATACTTGACTTAACCTCTTTACTTGTACAATTTTGCCATGTTGGAAGAGTAAAGATCAGTGACTCACTTTAAAATTACAATAAAAATGTCCCTATATGCCAAGTGATTTCAGTGAATTTTGAACGAATTCCCTAGACATAGTGAACAGGACTAATGAATTGCACCCACATTTTATACTAATTTTTGCCCTTTGTTGAATACCTTGTTTGTTTTGGCCGTTGATTGAGTGCATTTGTGATACGATTCTATGCCACTGTGGTGTATGGTGATTTGAGCTGGCAGATATCCAGTGATGGGGAATTTCGCTTAGATGCTTTGCTTGTATGGAGTTAATGAAAATTAAATGATGCTTACTGTCACAAGCTTGTTGTAACTTGAATGAGGATACCACAAACTTTTAATTGGTTGTGCCATGAGTTTCAATGGGATTTTTTCTCTGCCTCCTTCTCATACCTATGTCCTCCACCTTCAATTTCAATATGATACATATTGTATGTATGTATGTATGTATGTAACACATTGAAATTGTGATTCAATGCAATTCTTGCCACACACTTCAATACCCATCAATTTTCTGCTCTGATTAGAAATTCATTCACGATTCTTGTTTCACATGCCTTACCAACAATTGATGTTCAGCACAAAATAACTCCAAAAAGGTCTAGTTGAAAAAAAGAGAAACTTTTATTGATATTTGCCAAAATTGTTGAAAAACTATTTATTGTCTCAACCATTTATGTTGAAATTCTGAAAAATTAAATTTGAAATTGCCTAACCTCATTTTCTTAAAGAATTAAATATTTGGCCAAGAAGTGCTGAACATTAGTAGTAGGTGCAGTATTATTATATTGCGTGAGGACAAATAGAGTTATCAATAAAGTCGCCCCATCTTTGGGACCTAGTTTAACCTTCTAAATCCTGTTTCATCCCCAATTTGAGTGTATCTGCAAAGTTAGCAAAACTGGGTACTGTTTCATGAAACTAGGTATCAGTTCAGAGAATTTGCAGGATGCTATTCTGACCAAGGCTTTGATTTAACGAAGAATATGAGAGGCAGTCAAGGTGCAGGTAATGCAAATCCAAAACTAGGGGTGAAACTCCCCCCACAACCAAGTTAGGCTAGAAATTAATTGGGTTCCTTGTTTCCTCTCTGTGTACTGTTTTCATCCTGACTTCTCATTTCGTCCCCAGTTTCAACGAAACTGGGGCTCAATACCCCAAGTTTGGTGTACTTTATGCATAAGTATCTCACATATATCAGCATCAATGAACAATATAGGTACCCATTAAATTTATTTGAAGTCCAGTTTTGCCATGTGTGTGTTGCCCTTGGTTTGCATTAGCCAATTTCACATGTGTTCTAAAAGGGAAAAACTGCATAGATTTGATTACTTTGGAATATTCTCAATTAATCTTGTGAATAATGATTTTAACATATTAAAAATGAATAATTTCATTGACGTACACATGTTGATAATTCAAATTAAATTAAAATTCAATTCAATTGAAGAAAAATGAGATGCAAATTGGTGCGTAAGATATTGAAAATCTACCCAGTTTCTCTACTGAAGTGGTTTGAGTTTTGGGGGAGGGGGTTGGGCGAGGGGATGGATCATAGGACCCCAATTTCTTGAGAAAATAAAATAACTGTCTTTATAACTGCTGGTCCTTTACTGGTTTGTTCACGAAAACTGGTCGGTTCTTTGAGGTTCTTGAAATTCTTGAAATACCCGGAACTGACGGTTCTTTGATTCCGATTTCTTTTTCTTTTCACAAAAGTTGGAACCGGATTTGGTTTGAAATGGTTCCAAAGAACAAGGTATTCAGAATGTAAAGAACCGGTCAAATGCCAACTGGGCGGGAAGGTTAACTGAAAAGAACTAGGGCTACCTGGAACAAAGTCGCCAGTTTTGAAGGGAAAAAAAGTTTCTGAAATCGCCATATTTAAAATATAGGTTCCAACAGGTTGCCAAAATGTAGCAAGATTCTTTACTTTTCCTCTCTGACCTGTAGCCAAATTTGGCTAATTCCTCCAGTGCATCATTGCCAGTGCATGGGCTATATCACAAATTAATTTTATGGAAAAAAAAAACCCTGGTTGAAACCTTTCACAAAATCCAGAGTTGGGAAAGAGAGGTTCTCTTCAAAACCAAGAACCTGACAACAATGGTGATGCATGACCGTAACCCCAACTTGAGGAATTTTTCTGGGTGCTCAAAGATTGAGATTCTTGAATTGCAAGTTTGTGGGTTTACAATTTTAGAGGAGTTGGGATTTTCTGTTTTTGTTATGGAATTCTTTTCCCCCTTCATTCTTGGTTTTGAGAGTTGCAAGCTTTTGCACAAGCACACAATGAAATTAGCATTCATCTCATCAATGGCAATTTGCAGTTTTCTGGTGAGTTTTTGGTAGGGTTTGAGGAAGGTTTGGTTTGTTCTCATTTCCCATTGCCAATTTGGAGGAGCTTGGATTCTGTTTTGTTGTGGAATTTTATCTCCTCTTGTTTTTGAGATTTTGCAGCTTTTTGCACAAGCACACAATGAAGTTACCATGCATCTCATCAATGGCAGTTTGCAGCTTTGTAGTGAGTTTTTATTAGCGTTTTTTCTCATTTCCTCTTGCCAATGAAGAAACATCCAGGCATGGTAAACTCTCTGACGCAAAATTGTCATCGGTGTTTGTGATTTCCTCAATCCCGGATCACTTTTGCATTTACATGTAGAACTAATTTTCGAAGTCAATTTGATTGTGAAGTTTTGTCATTATTCATTCAGCCTGTTTATCTTGCAAGATTGTGCAGGATTCTCTGGAGTACCTACTCTTCTGTGTGGGATTGAATTTCCAAAGGACAAGGAGGGCAGGGGGGGGACCAAAGATGAGAGTAGCAATCAAGTGAGTAGAGAATTGAAGAGATGGTGAAGTTTTCAAAGCAGCTGGACATGCAGCTGGTGCCAGAATGGAGGGGTGCATACTGTCAGTACAAACTCCTGAAGAAGGATTTGAAGCTAATCACATTCAACTGGCACTTGATGCCAGAATGTCCGGTGGCTCCATCGAATCCTCCTTTCGCTCTCACACGGCGGAAAAGCCCATGGTGCTCTGTCGATGTTATTAAGGTGAAATCCCTCTTTATTGTTAAGCTTTTGAGTGCAATATTCCTGTGAATTGTCACAAAATTGCATCCAATTTGGGTTGTTCTTTGCTGGTGTCAAGCAGAATAATGCACATCTCAGCACACTGAGTGTTTCTTGAATTGTGGGAATCTTACTGTAGCATGATTTATGCAATAATTGTTGAGTCCATGGGACAATTCAACTCTGAGAATTTTGACAATCTCATATTTAGAGTTTCATATTGTCATGGAAATGATCCACAGCAATGATAGAAATGGCAACATGACAGTAGGAAATCATAAGATTGGAGAGATCTTATCAAGCAATGTTCAGGTTTATTGGGTGATTAGGGTGATGTGGATATGTGTGTTGTTGCAAGAAGTAGGAAATGCTATCTGAAGCTTTGTGAAGCATCTCTTTGGTGCTTCCATGAGATGTTTTGCTCAAATACTTTTCCACATATGCACCCATGCTTTTAAATTCAGAGTGATTTCAAGAACATCACATGTGTTCTTCAAAGAAGTTTCTACCTTGCATTTGTGTGGGGTTCTCAAACCAGGTGCATTGCCAACAGCCTGAGAACACAGACCTACCGGTGTATCACACAGAGTTACTTGCACCTATTGCCCCAGCAGCATATCTGAAGAGATTCTTTTCAAGGTTGGATGCAGAGCTCAACAAAGTGAACACATTCTACAAAACTAAAGAGGAGGAGTTCTTGCAACGTGGGTTGCTCCTGGATAAGCAAATGTTTGCTCTCATCGAAGTGAAGAATTTGTTAAAACATGACCATTCTCATAGTTCTGCTGGCCAAAGTGATGATAATTCAGATCTCAGGAGAAATTCCTCAAGTAAGTGTGGGTCAATGTTTTGATTTTCTTGTTCTGAATGATATGCTTGATCACTCACTGATCTGGTACCCAATTGGTAAAGGAGCATCAGTGAGTCACTTGGCACTTGTATGGTCTGTGAGCTATTTGTTGAAGGCTGTTCACAACTGATTATGATGCATGTTAGTTGCAGTGAACTTGATGGTGTCAATGGAGTCTGGTTGTCTTGAAAAAAATCAAGTGCTTCTTGACTCAATCGTGGAAGCATCATGCAATGGAGGGAGTGCCTTGCCAGATCTGAATTTGGATGAAGACACTGTTCAGGGTAGGGAGCTCAATGACACAGGTTTGAAAGAAGGAATAATTCCTGTGGGAGCCCTCAAACCTGCCTCCATGAACAAGAACCTACAGACTCTTGAAGAGAGCAGTACCATGCACTTGATGAAAGAGATCCAAGAACTTCCAGCATCAACTGATCCAAAGGATTCCGTCACACAGTCTGCAATGCTCTGTGCCCCAGGCACTATGAGGAGCTACAGAAATGAGGCAGGGGGAAATGCTGAAACTAGGAAAGATCAGAAAGGCTCTCATGTGAGGTTGAACATCCCACATGTAAGCCCAACTGCCACATTATCAGCTCTCTCACAGATGTTATGGGAGGATGTTTTGCGTCAGGCAAAAAAATCAGCAACTTTGTATGGAGGGAAAGTAGATATTGTATTGAGCCAGAGGAAGGTTCAGAGGGCTGAAAACATGTTGCGAGCTGCATTCATTGAGTTCTACCGGGGGCTTGGATTTCTCAAGAACTACAGGTCTTGCTCTTAGTTTGATACATCTATGTGGCTTTGGTTCTTTCTTTCCTATGTTGGCTCATTTTATTAGATATGTGTTATCACAACTCTGACCTTTTAAGATGATAACAAATTTGATCTGGCCCTTGGGTGAATTGTCGCAGCTCTTTAAACATGGTTGCATGTGCCAAGATCCTGAAGAAATATGACAAGGTTGTTCACTTCATCTCGAATTTGATGCTGAAAGAGTACGTCACATTGGACTGCATTTTATTGATGGATCTCCCAACCCCATGGATTCAAGTTGGGAAATCTTGTCTTTACAATGTTGACTGCTAAAGTTGTAGCTTCAGGATAAAACTTGACATACAAAGATGAAAAATGAACTCTGTAGATCAATAGCCTGAGATGATTAGTACGACTCTCTTGGTGCAGATAACTGGAATGCTTGTATCTGGAAAGTATATGTACCATGTTGAGAATTCTTACATGGGTGCCTCTCAAAAAGTAAGGTGCTCTCTTTGCTTTAGGCTTGGAAGGGTAATAAATTTATACAATCAAGCATTTCCAACAGTAATGTGGGAATGTAAAAAGTCTTTTTCAGCAAAGCAGTGGAAAAATATTTCATGCTTCTTGTTTATAATCGTCTTGCACTTCCCTGGATGGACATGAGGCCAAGTGTCATTTCTGTGTTTGTCCATAAGGGGGATTCCACTTTGCAGATTGTGGAGCTTATGGACAAGGTGGAAGCTATATTTACGGAGCACTTTGCAGAGGAGAATAGGCGTCATGCCATGTCAGCACTTAGACCAATGCAGCAAAAAGCCTCCCACACTGTAACTTATTTATTTGGTATGGGAAGTTCTTCTCAAGGTCTGTTGGGGTACTAGGCTCCACACCTGTTAAGTTTTTTACATGTTTCACTACCTGATCTTCATCCTTTTTCTTCTCCTGTTCTATTGGGTTTCAATTACACTAGTTCTTTGTAAAAATGTCAGTGCATAGAAGACTTTACAAATTCCACTTTGAAGGCTTCTGGAAAATGTCTGCAACTCCTAACTAATGTGTTATGTTGCATTAATGTAGGATTGTTTTCAGGGTGTTCACTGGCACTACTTACTTCCTTTGGCATTTTACTCAAAGTAGCTGGGGACTACAACACTGCCACAAAGGACAATTATCTACGGTCCATCTTTCCCACTTTCGGGCATGCCATTTCTCTCTGCTGCTCTTCCTTTTTCTTTCCTTCTACTTCTCTGCATGAGATACAAGAATTATGGTAAATAATCTCACTCTGTATGAATGTACTCATGATATACTCAGCTGGCTTAAGTCTGCAAATATGGTTCAACAGAATGCTGGCACTGATAGTGCTCCACATATTCATGTACGGGTGGAATGTGTACTCCTGGAGGCTAAAAGGCATCAACTATGCATTCATCTTTGAGTTTTCACCAGGTTCTGAGCTTCGGTATCGGGAAGTATTTCTAGTTTGCGCATGCCTGACAACTGTGGTTTCTGGAGCTATGGTGATGCACTTGAGCATGCTATCTACTCTATTGAAATGGCAATCCCATTATGTGGACCTGTTCCCCTTTATGATAATTCTGGTAAGTGCACTAAGTTTGTTGTGATAAGTGAGTCTGAAAGGCCTATGACATCAGGGACATGGTCAGGAACTGTATATCTAGATACTTTATCAAGTTGCACTACTGATTAATCCCAACAAGGCTGAAACCGACTAGTTCCTCTTCAGAAAATGTTGAAATGAGATAGATGGTGAGCAGGCATTTCTGGTGGTTCTGTTCAACCCATTAAACATTTGGTATCGGTCCAGCCGTTGGTTCTTGCTAAAGGTGTTGCTACGCATAGTTAGTGCTCCACTCTACAAGGTGCCTCCTTATACTTTTGCAGATGTCAAAGTGTGCTTTCATGAAGAAATTGCTAATTCCATGAATAAAATGAGCATGGATGAAACTGATTGTAATCCTTTAGACATCATCAGAGAATTAACACAACAAGAACCAAATTTCAAAACTACTGTGAACAATCTAAGAAGATTCAAAATAGAAAATGAAGTATTCCCTTCCTGCATGTGTGTGCATGAAAAGAGGACCCTGGAAAGTCTGACTGGATGTGCATTAGCAGGTAGTGCTGGTGGACTTTTTCCTTGCTGACCAGCTCACAAGCCAGGTGTGTCTTACTTCACCACTTGGAAGAGAAAAACTTTGATTTTGTCTCCATGAAGATCGCAATGAACTAAGGAAGTCCACAGCCTCAGTTTCTTCTGTCAAGGGTGTCAATCAACCTGGTATCCAGCACCAACCCCTGACAGGTGCCAATGCTACGGAACATGGAGTTTGTATTATGCTATTACTGTGGAGGATATTATCGGTCACGAGATCATGAGGCATGTACCAGTAGCCGAAATGTCTACATGGCATGGACGTATATTATTGCCTTGTTACCTTACTGGTTGCGGTTCTGGCAGGTATCTATTCTGTCTGTCTTTGTCTGCTGAATTTTGCTCTGTTGCTATAGAGCTTTTGGTTCTATTGCCACGAGGTTAGGACAAGGAAACAAACCCACAAGAGAAGGCAGAAGCTGGATGCTCAGTATGTGGAGATAAAGAGAACAGTCTCTCTGCCTATTTCATTTTTCTTGTCCTTCAGCTCCGAGCCTGTAGTTTATAGCACAGAGTTGTGCTGGCAAAATCTTCTGAGTTGATCTATACTTTCTTGGTGAGCCTTTTAATGAACCTTAAAACACAGTTTACAATTTTGGAAGGACTCTGTGGGTTTTTGACTGGAATCTATCAATATTTAAATTTGTGGGTTAGTGCGTAAGGCGATGTATTGATGAAGAGGATTACACACACTTAGCGAACGGGGCCAAGTATCTCTCTGCCATGACAGCAGTTGCTCTAAAAATAGCCTATGGGAGGCAGAAGAGTCAGGCATCCCTGGCATTGTTTGTAATAGCCTCGACTATTGCAACAGCATATCAGCTATACTGGGATCTTGTGATTGACTGGGGGCTTCTTGTTCGCAAATCAGCAAATCCATGGCTGAGAGACCAACTTGTCCTTGACCACAAATGGATTTACTTTTTATCCATGGTAAGCAGAGAATGAAATACCTGTTTCTCTCTATTGGCTGTGGACGTTACTTACTTTTCTGTCTTCAAGCCCTCTGATTGAAAATAATCTCCAACATGCTGTGGCAGGTACTGAATGCAATCTTGCGGCTTGCATGGTTGCAGTCATTGACACAATTCCAGATAGGCCCCCCACAAATGGATACATACATCACCGACTTTGTGTTTGCTTGCCTCGAGATTATCCGACGAGGTCATTGGAATTTTTACAGGTTGTCTGACTTTCTAATCCTCTCATGCATTTTCCCTTGGTGTTCAACATATTTTTCCTTTCTCCTTTCTGTGACTCAAAAACTAGTTTATCAATTGTGTTCCACTCTTGGCTTGGTTACAGATTGGAGAATGAGCATTTGAACAATGTTGGACATTATCGTGCCATCAAGACTGTGCCCCTGCCATTTGAGGAACTAAACCCAATGGCATAAGTGTCTGAGAAGGAGTGCAATCAAGAAGGCACAATTCTTGGTGTGACAGGAAACTGGAAGTACCCTCACAGGAGTTCTCTCAATGAAGGCAGGAGTCAGATCCTGTTGGACCCTTACATCCATCATTAGTAAACTTGCTAGGAAACTAAATAACCCAATGCTTTGAAACTAAGCAGCATTCATCATCATAGGAAAAACTACTGAACTCTACCCATTCAATGGAAAGATTCTTCGTCAAGACATTGGAACAGCTGAAAATCCACATGAGGGTTAGGCATTCATAGGTTTTTTAACACAGCATGCAGCTCTGTATTGCTTGCGTTGAACTGCTGCATGAGAAGACAAATTCTTGTGGAAATGAGCTTCTGTTTGTGTATTGAAATGAATTCTGTGGTGCATCTATGTTTCTTGTGGCCCATGGCTGAGGAATATGTTTAGAGGATTGCAAAGAGTGACCAAAACACATCTCAAAGGTCTTTCTTGTTGTATCATTTTTCCATTCTTATAAAACACATTGTACCATCCTTCTGCCTGCATTGATATTCAATAAGTGGATAAATTCAGTCTTTGCAATGTACATTTGGAAAATGGTTATGTGCAAACAGAGTAGCAATCCTGCATGCATTATACAGCAATTTATAGGCTTACACTTCACTGAGCCCCCATGTAAGATTGTGCTGATAATGGACTTCCCTGAGTTTCATCTCAGATGTTCCTACAAACTTGAATAATTGGTTGCTCTTTGCAATGTGAAAGTCTTGTGTCTTGACATAGTTCCTGACCAAGTCAAGTAGCTCGTGTGAAGACACAGGATTTCTACACTCCTTATGGCAGTCAATAAATCTCTATTTCCAGCTAACCAATGCACTTGTGCAGGGTTGCCCCAATTAAATTTTCCACCTGGGTCATTTTTGAACACCTCACCAGTCCAGGTTGCTCTTCCTCCTCCTCCTCATCATCAAATTGAACTCAAGTAACAAGTTCAATTTGTGGCTCCCTATCTTGTTGTCGTTTGGCCTATGTTGGAGAAGCACTGGATCCTCTGATGGGCCCTTGCCTTCTATTGTTCACAAATATTGCCAGTAACCCTGTTCTTGTAGTAGCATGAGATGGTCTTACTACCCTCTAAATATCAGCTACAAAAGTTTCTTGTATTGTCTTAGTTCCCTAGAATGGAAACGACTGCCTAAGAAGAGCATCAATGACGGGTGTAAAATTGCATGCTTCCTTCTCTGGTTCCACTTTGTTGGCCATCAACATTTTTGGCTTTGCTTTGGTCCAAGGCTTAAGCTCCTTGAGTGGATAAGTAAATGTAACACTATACCAATTGACCTACTGTCCACATTTTGCATCAATCATTGTGACAACATTCCGATTACTGAAATGCAGAATGCACTCTTGCTACTATATCATCTATAGAATAGCTCCATACCGGATGTTGTATGGATGCTTCATCTTTGACACAATCCATTGTTCATTTTCCACATACACATCCGGTGTTGCTATATACTTTGACATCTCTTGGGCTTCTATTATATTACCTTGTTTACCTTCTATCATATCACTGGGTAAGATTTTAAAGATCTGAACCATCATGTGGGTGGCTATGACTAAACCCTTGTTTGCCACCCTTATTGTGATTTGATTGAGGTGCTTGTTATATTTCCAAGTATTCAAGAAATCCATCAGAAGTTCATGTCTAGGGACTACACATTCCCCTTCAAACAACCCCACAAGCCCACTTTGCTTGCCCAAATTCTTTCATTCCTACCCAATTCCATGCACGATTCATTCTATGAAACTTGTAATCATATAGATGTGAAGTGCGAACAAACACTAACCTCTCTTTCTCTTATTTTTTGTTACCATCTTCACAAGCTTCTTGATGCATTTCATTTTTCTTTCACTAACAAAGATCATGTCATTAGTTCCTTTGTAGACCAAACCTTCACAACACCTATTCTGCTTAGATTTAAATCTTTAAAAAAAATTCATCAATCAATAACTTGTAAATTTAGGGGGAGAAAAAAAAACTATGCAATTTGCTTACATAAAACAATTTAAAAAATTAAAATAGGACCTAAAAAAACCTACAATTCTTCCTTAAATTCATCTTGCAGATATTTTTTCAAATGGTAACATATATTCTTTCATTTCAAACAATTCTTGAAGTTGCAATAATATTTTAACATAAAAATCTTACACTAACAAATACATTTGCCATAAAACTACAAATCTTGTGACAAACCAAATCCACATGTGCAAAATACTTCATGTAAAATAAAATCTATTTTTCTTCAAAAGATTTGAAATCGAAAAACATAATCCAAATTCCCACATAAACAAACAATTTGTACAGAATCAATCATCAACAAAGCCCATGTCAAAGTATATGTCCAAAAATTCAAAATTAGAAAAGAAAACCACTAACTACTTACTAAGTAATAACTATTCCTGCTTTACCAAAATGATACATGGACCATACCTTTTTTTGGGGGCTCAATTGATATAGCCCCTTATACCCATTCATGCATCATTTATAGGAGTAGTCCTTATAGGTTTTTTAAAAATATGAAAACTCTTGTGACTCAGTGGGGGGGTTTTTTTTTCCCCTCCAAATTTTTTATGTAGGTGAGGTGGCAAGCATCCATAAGTTGATTTAGCCAAATTTGGCTATTATGTAAATATGAAAGTAAATTTTTTAAAACATCCTTATACTTTGTGGCTAATTACTTGAAACATGCATAAAAATCTAGTGATTTTTCTAGATTATTTAAATAAAAATTTTGGAGATTCATTTTCAAAGAAATCATTGAATTTGTGATAAAAAGTTTCAAAATCTTCGCACGTGTGAAATGTCACACCCAAAAGAAAAAAAAGAGGCTAATGTGGACATTTCTTTGTCTTACACTACACGTGTGCAAATGGTCGCCCCCTGTGGGGAAGGTGTACCCTGTCTTTCCATGCTTGTGGACCAAAGGAAATGCATGACTGTGTATAGGCGTCATCTAGTTTGAGCTTACTTCATGCCTTGTAACTTCTTCCTTTTTCTTATTCCTTGGTACATTTTCCAAATCTATGATGTGTTTATAAATAAAGTTTTGTAAGGTTACAACAACATACGCGATGTCTCAAAATTGCAGCCTGTATAACTGCTGAGTAATCTACATAGATCGTATGCATGTAATCTACTACACATGGTGAACATCTTGTACCCTCTAATCACCATAACAACATATAGTCATCCCTTCCCAAATCTTCCTATAACCACCAGCAAGTAACCTACAAACCACCATGACCTAGTCATGACATTTTTAGCTACAAGTTTGAGCCACCATGATCTAAGCAATGACATTTTTAGCTACAAGTTTGAGCCACCATGATCTAGGTAAAGACATTTTTAGGTTGGGGGGGGGGGGGGGGAGGGGGGTTCCAGGGATTTGTTTTTCTCTTGTTCCCAATGTGTTCCCATCATATTCACATGAAGCTCCCACCAAGTTCCCAATTTGTTCCCAACAGCACCTCGACTTTATCCCACATGCTTGGCCCAAACTTCCACTCCCATGTATACAAACTGGAAAGGTGGGCCATAAGGGAGCACATTTGTTTCTATTTTGTGACTCAGGGTCCAAAGAGATGTTTCTATTGGGGAGTGCCCAATGTTACTAAAAAATGGGTGATGCTTGGGGGCAAGGAAGGCTTCTTCTCAGCAGTTCTCAGTAGGCAATTGTCTCCTACAGTTTCTAGAGCCATTGATTAGAATGGTCAATCACGGGATTGACAAACAACACTAGACAATTGATTGACGACCGTGTAAACACTTTTCAACCTCGACCTTTAGCCATAGTACTTAGCCACAGTACATCCTCCGCATAGGATGAAATTGTATATTTCAGGTTTAAAAAACAGCGCCAAAAAACACAGACTGCCACAAGCAGCCTTTCTTCCCCCCCTAATTTGTGAAGTAGGTGGGTTGCCCATCACGGAAAAGAGGACAGCCAAAGTTGGCTGGAGGTCAGAGGGGGAAAAATGAGGATATAACTTGGCGACTTGTTAGAAGCTATTCTCCAAATATGGCGATTCTGGATTTCTTTTCCCTCATAATGTGCCGACTTGGGCCCATTTTTTCGCCAAATAAGGACCCTTCCTACCTTGCACATCTTGGTGTTTTTTCCCTAGCATGAAAAATAACACTCACAACCATCAAGCTCGGAAAGCAACTCCTTTCAGGATTTTGTGGGCTGCTTGAAAATGCTTTCCACAGTCCTCTACCCTGGATTGCCGGGAGTCGTGACTCAGGAGGTCTGAATTTGAAAATACTTGGGGACAAGAAGGCTTCTTCCCAGGAGTCCTCAGTAGGCACTTATCTCCTACAGTTTCTAGAGCTATTGATTAGAACGGTCCATCACGGGATTGACAAACAACAGTAGACAATTGATTGAACGTGTACACGCTTTTCAACCTCCACCTTTGGCCTCCCTTGTACGCCAACTTGGCCATCTCACTATAAATCCAAACTGCACACTCCTTCCATTCCAACTCCAGAGCACACCAGAATCTTCTTCTTACACCGCTTTCCTTGCATATCAGACCCCTTCTTCCTACACACTTGTACTACTGGCTCAATTGTTTTCTGCCTAGCAGCGGCAATATTGACTAACTTTGTTCAATTTGTAGCACTCTCACAACCAGCATCATCAACATAATGGCTGGAAGTTTTTCAGCTCATGTACTTCGTGTCACAGTGGCACTTTTTGTGTTGCAGCTAGCTCTCCTGCCGATGATGGCCATTGCATCAGATGCAGACCCAGAACAAGATTTCTGTGTCGCCGATCCCAAGAACCCCACATTCGTTAACGGTCTGGTCTGCAAGAACCCTGCCCTTGTGAAGGGAAGCGACTTCGTGTTCCATGACTTGGCCACCCCTGGAAACACCAACGACCCCCTTGGAAGTAGTGTCACACCAGCGACTGCAGCTCAGTTCGCGGGCATCAACACTTTGGGGATTTCCATGGCACGACTGGACTTTGCCAAAGGAGGTCTCGTTCCACCCCACACACACCCTCGGGCCACAGAGATCATTTTCGTGGTGGAGGGTTCTTTGTTCGTCGGTTTCGTGGACACCAATGGAACACTTTTTCCAGCCACATTGCAGAAGGGCGATGTGTTTGTGTTCCCGAGAGGTCTTTTGCACTTCGAGCTGAACGTGTGCGACGGTACTGCAACTGCAATTGCAGCCCTGAACAGCCAGAACCCAGGTACGCAAATACAGGCAGTAGCGTTATTTAATTCCGGCATCAGTGAGGTGGTCTTGGAAAAAGCATTCGGATTGGGTGAAAAGACCGTCCGAGAGATCGAGGACGCAGTCAAAGCTGCTAATAAGAAACCTTGAATGAAAGGTCATATATATTCATACATACTTCATGTCTATAGATGTTGCATTGCATAAAATGCAACCTTTAAATAATTCTTCCCGATTGTCTATGGCACTACATCAAATTTTGTGCAGGGCATCAAAGTTCATATCCTACTTGACATGGAAGTGGTTGAGTTGATTGTCATGTCATTCAATTCTCAATAAAGTTTCTCTTTTGAAGTATTTTGTGGATTTGTACAAACCTTGTGTGCTGTGGCCATTAGCCCACAATGGATCGGTGTTGTGTCGTAGATTAAGTGTAATTGCTTTGAATAAAGAAAAGAGAAGAGGACCTTTGGTGGAAAGTGGAATCTACTATGGGGTGGGTAAGTTCTTCTTTCCCTAAATAAACTACCAAAAAATTGAAATAGAAATTTTTTGTTTGTGAAGTTGTATTTATGAGTGTGAGATTCGTTCCTTTTGGTGGTCTTGTTCCCTTTTTGAGAGAGATTTTTGGAGATAGAATAAGTGATTTGTGACCTTTTTCAAGGTTTGTTTTGTGATTTCTATGGATTTTGTTTGTATTATGAAGATGTACAACGCATGTTACATTTCTGGTTTTTCAAATGAAGAAATGAAAGTGGTTGGAGATAAGAAATAAAGCTAATTTGTTTTTGGAATGGTTTTTTTTAGGGTATTCATTTTTGTTTTGTTGTCATGATAGAGAATTGTAGAGAAATTTATGAATAAAAACATTGTGTTAGAATTTGTGAGAATGGTTTTGCTTTGTGTTAGATTTGTAAATTTTCATCCTCATTCTTTGTAATGAGTTGGGAAAATAGGGTAGTTTATTAAGCTTTCCTTTCTGGTTGTAGGAAGCAATTAAAAAGAAAGGGTGAGTATGTTTCGGAGAAGAAGAAAGAGGAGAGGATAGTGTAAAGACAATGGAAGATGGTTTAAAAATTGTGAAAGTATGGTTTGAATTATTATTATTCTTCATAATGATAGAATAGATATTTGTAGAACAATTAAATGAACATGATGAGAAAAAGGTTATTATTGTTTCAAATATTTGGTACATAAACAAAATTTGTGCTGCTAATTATCTATCCTTATTGTAATGTTAAATTGTACAATTTCATGTTTATGGAATGGAAATCAAATCATTATGTCAAAGCATGCCCCATTCCTTGCTTTTTGTAATCCAATTTTTACATAGTATTAATATGTCATTGTCAATTTTCTAGTCTTATTGATGAGTCTTCCAAAGGTTTGTGCATGTAGGTAATGTTTGTTTTGCAAATTTTTTTTGCAAGTTAGTACTTCATTGAAGAATTAACCTAATGTTGAAAATTTTCCAATTATTTTGGATTTCAACTTTTGAATAGATCAAGCTTTCGGAATATGTTTCAAATCCATACTACAATATAAAACATGCATAAATCAATTACATTAATAGAAAAACCATCAAGAGCTATAGTTACCATTTATTGGGACCCATAAGGATGAAAGATCCTTCGATTGTGATTTGGAGAGCCTAAGAAGTAAAGAATTATTTTCTAATGCAAAATCAATATTTAATCTTGGTGTCTATTCATGGTATACAATATATGATTACATTATGTCTTGCAATATTAAGTTTTGTAGTAGATCTATATTTGCTCTTGCAATTTGAAGATTCATGTTCACATTTGTTACGTTCATGATATACTTAGTTTTCACCTCATGAATAACATTATTAATTGGTAAAATTCCTTTGCCATTCATAACAAAGATCAAAATGATCCATATCTTAAGTCTCATTAAAAGTCAATGAAGAAAAAAAAAGGTTTAAGTGGTTGGATTGATTGAGGTGAACAATTTGTTTTTGGTGGGAAAATTCCATTTGCTCTCATATTGTGCATTGTTCACATATCTTTGATTGCACAATTTTTGGTATCATGATTGTGTTAGGGTTTTGGAATTAAGGTTCCAAAAATTTGGTTTCAAGTTGGGGTTTCTAGAATTAAGATTTCAAAATTAAAGTAATTAGAATTTCGGTTTCAAAATAGGGTTTTCAAGTTCTAGTTGATTGAAAGGAGGACCAAATGCACTAAACTACAACCAACAACAATGGGGAGTTGAGGACCGATTCAAACATGAAGCAAGTCCTCCTTTGTGTGTACCTACAATTGCAATGAATAGAACAAATAGTTAAGTAGGCAAATATAAATGCATTAGAAAAAAATAGAAATAATTTGGGATGATGACCCACCAAAGATAATATGTAGTGCCAAATCTAAAGGTGAGGTACATAGGAACAACTAGTGGAGATTATTAGAAGAAAAGTTTCAATTTGCAATTATGATTTGCAACTAAAAATAAATTGGAACGAACATGTACAACTAAAATTTTATTAGTTACATAAGTAAAGTTGCATGCAACATCTAGTCGCAAATGATGACTTAACATGATGTCATCACATTCCTTATGGATGATGTATATGGTTAACATATACACCTTCATCCATTGGCCATTTGTATAAAGTTTCCAACTAATCACCATTATTTGTAACTATGTGATAGCTCATTACAAAGTGCCACATGGCACAACAAAAAAATTCCACATGGCATGTTGATTGAATTTTGGTAAAAAAACATTTAATCAATATTTAAGTAGTTATGTATGTAAGTAAATACGATTAGGACAGTAAGTAAGTAGGTAGAAAATTATGAAGGAAGGTGGGTATGTAATCTAAAAGGTAAATATGTAAATATTTATTTTAATTTTAGTTTTAGTCTTTAAGGTTAGTCCTCTTTGATTGGCTCATCCGAAATTACACATGTTTTTACTATATAAGGCAATGTTTTTACTATGTAAAGCAATGCACCTTTTTTATATACTTTAACAAGATGGAAATGGAGGACAAAACATATGGGATAAATTTTTAATTGTAATTAAGTTTTAACTAAAAATTTTATCCCATATCCTTTGTTCGTTTTTTTTTTCAATTTTGCAAATTATATATCTAATAAGTAACTAATTAACTAACTATAATTAATTGATTAACTAAGCACTGTTTATTTACTTATCCACTTACCAACTTACCTATTACTTATTACTACCTACTAATTAAGTAACAATTCATACTAATATAAATTATTTAGATTATTACATAAAATAATAAATTATTGAATAATAGTAAAATTAATTAATATATTTAATAATAATTGAATTAATTTTTTAAAAATAGTGTAGGTAAATGAAGTTGCTATACAAAAAAAATTTATGTAAAGTTTTAAATGGAGATTTAAAGATTCCATGGATTGTCTCATTTGGGATCATCATGAAATACTTGTATTAATATTAAATTATTTTATGATTTTCTTGATTAGATAATAAATTAATAGTAATAAAACATTATTATATATGAATTGTGAATATTTTCAAAGTAATTAGTAATAGTCTAACTATTTATTATAATTAATTAATTAATTAAAATAACTAATTAGTAGTAGAATTTAAATATTTAAATAATTAATAAAATAATTAAATATTAAATAATAGTAAATTTCATTAATTAATTTATAATAAGTTTTATTATTAAGTTATTACTACTATTATTATTATTAATGACATAGTTTATCCTACTATTAATTTTGAAATAAAAATTGGATAATTAATATATAATAGATTTAGATTATAAATATTGATTGTTAAGTAACTATTAATAATTATTAACTATGTAATTAAGGAATTATTATTATGAATTAACTAATTTATTTCTACTTAATATTAAATATAGATTTTTATTACTTACCTAATTGTTTAATGATTTACTTACCAACTTACCTAGCCTATGTAATCACAATATATGCAAAATGTATATTTAATATGCCTTAAATATAAGATACATAGATTCATGAATATATAAATATACCTTAATATATTCCAAAATAGCTTAATATACATCAAAGGTATATGTACATCACATATAAATAATTATGTCACAATTACTTTTGTAACTAATTGGACATAGAGGCCTTTTCTTGTATGAAAAGCTCAAAAATTTAATTAACATGGAAAGATGTAAAACTAAATAGTTACAATTGGTTACACAACAGTTGCAAAAAATGTAATAGATTGAAATGAACAATGACTAGTTGTAAAAGTGATAAAACATAGTTGCAAATGACATTTAATCACATATAGTAACAAATTTGATGATTGTATAATACAAGATTTCTTCTAATGGATCAATATAAATTAAAAATAATGAGAAAATAAAAACACACAATTGAAAGATTGAGGTGAACGAGAAGAGAAAAATATAGTGCACAAAATAAAAGAATTAACAAAAGTAAAATTTTCACAAGTGTTAGTGACTATTAAAGTGCCAACCGGTAGCACAAGCTAAGTAGCTTCCAAGGGTATAAGGTAACAGTCTTGCTCTAAGCTATGTTCTTTAGGTATGAAATTTCTTCAAAATGTGAAAAATGAAATAGGAATATTTCGTGACAATCTTCTTTTTTTCTGGATAAAAATAGCCAAATTTCAAAAAAAAATAAAAATAAAAATTCTGCCACATTTGGATGTTGATTTTAATTAGGTAGCATTTTTAAAACCAGTTTTTAAACTACTTAGACATGATTTAAAAACCTGTTACTGTTTATTGTTAAATCCCTCTTGGGATGCTGGTGCATGATGCAACATCAGAAAATTGAAAAAAATATTGCTGGCTCTAAGGGTAAAAAGGAATATAATATGAATAAAATGCAAGAAGCAAAATCTTATCAATAGGATAAGTAAAAAAGAATCCATCAACACCAAATCAAACTTTCAAAATGTGGGCATTTCAATGAGTTACAGGATTATCCTCACGTATCACCTTTTGGTCAACTTTTCCAAACAATTCCACACCCTCAATTAAAAGCAAACTTGGAATACATAAGACCATCTACAGAAACAAAAAGGATAAAAAATGTTTTTTTCCAACCCAGTGAAGCATATATTTACTCTTTCATTTGTGAGTGGACATGTGTGGGTAAAGGATGTGCCCACTCATTGTTTCTGGATACTCTGGGTAACTTAGATGCCAACAAAATATTGATGGGTAAATGATTTACCTGAGTCCAATATTGCATTGCCCAACAGTCCTCTTTCATTGGAACTTCAAACAATTGCACATATGCATGGAACATTCTACAAGCACACAACACCAAACCATTGTGGGCTACTGGCCACAGCACACAAGGTTTGTACCCATCCACGAAATACTTCAAAAGAGAAACTTTTATTGAGAATTGAATGACATGACAATCAACTCAACCACTTTCATGTCAAGTAGGATATGAAATTTGATGCCCTGCACAAAATTTGATGTAGTGCCATAGACAATCGGGAAGAATAATTTAAAGGTTGCATTTTATGCAATGCAACATCTATAGGCATGAAGCATGTATATTCATATATGACCTTCCATTCAAGGTTTCTTATTAGCAGCTTTGACTGCGTCCTCGATCTCTTGGACGGTCTTTTCACCCAATCCGAATGCTTTTTCCAAGACCACCTCACTGATGCCGGAATTAAATAATGCTACTGCCTGTATTTGCGTACCTGGGTTCTGGCTGTTCAGTGCTGCAATTGCAGTTGCAGTCCCATCGCACACGTTCAGCTCGAAGTGCAAAAGACCTCTCGGGAACACAAACACATCGCCCTTCTGCAATGTGGCTGCAAAAAGTGTTCCATTGGTGCTCACGAAACCAACGAACAAAGAACCCTCCACCACGAAAATGATCTCTGTGGCCCGAGGGTGTGTATGAGGTGGAACGAGACCTCCTTTAGCAAAGTCGAGTCGTGCCATGGAAATGCCCAAAGTGTTGATGCCTGGGAACTGAGCTGCAGCCGCTGGTGTGACACTACTTCCAAGGGGGTCGTTGGTGTTTCCAGGGGTGGCCAAGCCATGGAACACGAAGTCGCTTGCCTTCACAAGGGCAGGGTTCTTGCAGACCAGACCGTTAACGATGGTGGGGTTGTTGGGATCGGCAACACAGAAGTCTTGTTCTGGGTCCGGATCTGATGCAATGGCCATCATGGGGAGGAGAGCTAGCTGCAACACAAAAAGTGCCACTGTGGCACGACGTACATGAGCTGAAAAGCTTCCAGCCATTGTGTTAATGGATGCTGGTTGTGAGAGTGCTGCAAATCGAACAAAGTTAGTGAATCTTGATGCAGCTAGGCAGAAAAGCAATTGAGCCAGTAGTACTAGTGTGTAGGAAGAAGGGGTCTGATAGGCAAGGAAAGCAATGTAAGAAGAAGAGTCTGGTGTGCTCTGCAGTTGGAATGGGAGGTGTGTGCAGTTTGGATATATATCGAGATGGCCAAGTTGGCGTAGAAGGGAGGCCAAAGGTGGAGGTTGAAAAGGGTGTACACGTTCAATCAATTGTCTAGTGTTGTTTGTCAATCCCGTGATGGACCGTTCTAATCAATGGCTCCAGAAACTGTAGGAGATAACTGCCTACTGAGGTCCGCTGGGAAGAAGCCTTCTTCCCTCCCAGCATTTTCAAATTCAGACCTTCTAAGTCATGACTCCTGGCAATCCGGGGCAGAGGACTACGGAAAGCATTTTCAAGCAGCCCACAACATCCGAAAACCCTGAATTGGTTTCGGACCTTGATGGTTGTGGGCCCCTGCGTTACTCGATTTAACTGGCTAGGGGAAAAAACATTGTGTGCAAGGTAGAAATGGTATTTATTTTGGGAAAACATGGGCCCAAGTCGCCACATTATGAGGGAAAAGAAATCTAGAATCGTCATATTTGGAGAATAGTTGCCAACGAGGGGCCAAGTCACATCCCAATGTTTTCTGCTTCCCCTTCTGACCTCTAGCCAACTTTGGCTGTCCTCTTCTGTGTGATGGGCAACCCGACTACTTTACAAATTTGGGGCGGGGGACGCTGCTTGTGGCAGTCTATGTTTTTTGGCGCTTGCTTTTAACCTGAAAAATACGATTTCATCCTATATGGAGGATTTTCATGAAAAATATGGCCCACATTCGCCTTACTTTGAGGGAAAAAAATCCATGTTGTCAGAGTTCATAAAATGTTCCATTGGGTAACCGAGAATATATAATGTTCCTTACTTTCATATCTGGTTTATAGCGAAATTTGGCTAAATTCCTGAACGCTCGAGCTTTGGACTCTACATTACAAAATAAAAAATTTAAAGAAACACTGTTGTGGCAGTGGGGGGATGATGGTGGACTGGCTGGTTTGTGTCCACCCAGTCATCTTCGTTTCTCTCCACTGAGACATTTTGCCTTCTCTTAATTGGTTTTATGTGTTTTCTTGATAGGGTTTGCCTCATTCAATCCTACAGTATTGCATACAGTGCGAAAATGGTGGCTGCTTTATCATCCCAACTCTCTTTTGGCCACTTTGGGGGTTTTTTTGGTGTAAATTGAACCAAGGCAATTTTGGCTTATGAGTTTGTCCGAGTGAACTAGCACCTATAGTCCTAACAAATATTTTCAGTCGCTTCTAAACATTGTATATATTATATATCTTGTCCTCAGACAAGAGCAGGGTCTCCAAGTTCAAATCTAATATTTTCAGGGTTTAATGTAGCCACTATGACCATCACCAGCAGTGCTCAGTAGGTGTGACCCTGAAAAAATATTTCTCACATCCAAGAAGTACTTTGTTTGGGATGCGAAATTTCGCCTAATTTCGACCTGAAAAATATGATTTTGACTTATACAAAGGATTTTCCATGGAAAAATGACCCACTCGCTAGATTTTTTTCAAAAAAGCTTCCAGATCATCAGATATTTATGATAAGTTCCAGGAGGTAGCCAAGAATGCAGAAGGATTCTTTGGAGACTACTGATAGCAACCCACCTAGACCAGTCAAACTATATAGCCAATCGAAAACGGAAGTACAGTCAATCGAAACATGATTTGACTCGCTTTATTAGACTGTTCCAGGCGTTGAAAGCTGAGCATGAGTCTTTCACCGAATTGGACTGATCGCTGTACCTGATCCGAGATTTCTACTGCATGATCACATACCATGCGCCGGTGGAGATACTCTAAGTGGCCGCAATTAATCCAGAACTTGGTCATAGTACCAGTGTGGGTGCTGGTTCACCTTGGCTGAGAAAGTGGGAGGGTATGAAGATTTCAAGGGGCTGAATTTGAATATTGTAGTGCTTGGGCCAGTTCGACACTAACAATATTATTTTCAGAAATGTTGAAAATTTGGAAAGAAAATCAGAAATTTTCTTCTAAAAAAAACACAGAATTTGATGGAATATTGAGAATATATCAATTGTGGAAATTGAATTCTGAATTAATTAATTAATGTTGAAGTGGGCATTATGGTATTTCTTCAGCTATATTCGAATTGTGTATTTTTGGCCAGGGGAAAATGGAGTTTAGCCTCAAATTTTAATCATGTAGCCCGTCAAACTATAGACAGTAAATGTTTTCTACCCTTATCAGCAAATTTTCTTCCATGGTCCTTCAAAATTATTGTTACCAGCTGCAACTCAATATGCCCAATTAACACACACATACACACCCAGGAATTGAAGAACATGGGGCCCAGAAGTTAATTGGGCACAGGAAGAAGAACACAGAGGACTTGATTTCATTTTTCTGTTTTTCATTTCAAACTTGCAATGGAGAATGAAGCACTTTTATTTTTAGTTTTGTTCCTTGTAGTTTAACAATGTGTGTACCTATGTTTTCGTTTAGAGGTTAGAATTGTACAATATAGGATTTAGAGATTTTCTTTAGATGTAGGTCTTGCTAATTTTCTAAACTTATTACTGATTATAGAAAAATTCAAGAATCTTGATGGGAAAATATTTAAAATTTGTGAACATTTAGCAAGCCCGCAATGGATTAGAATTCAAAGTATTCACGTTCAAAATTTCTGGTTGTGTTCATCAAGAAGTAGATCAAAATTGAAAAGCATTAACACTTGCAAATTCTACTTTGTATTTTTTTAAATTATTTTGTGGAATTTTTAAGATAGTGTTTTTTTTTTTTATTGATTTTGAAATCATTAGGGAATAAGTTGAAGTTAGTGTATAATTTTTGAAGGAAACCAAATGTCCAATTTGTAATAGATTTTTCTACAAAAAAAATTATTACTAGGAAGAACCAATTTGATTTTATGTTAAAAAATAATGCAAATACTTTTCCAAAACATGTTTATTTCAAGAAATGTCAAGAGTAATCACCAAAATTTTTAAAAAATAATTAAATTAGGTTATACATCAACTTGTGTTAGAACCTTCACAAATGCATAATTAGCACCAAATGCAACGTACTAGAAATGAATTGGTGAATGCACCAAACATGGATGCAACATGATGGTAGAAGCCAACGATCGACATCAAATTGCAGCCAAATTGGTTGTGCAAAAGGACCCATCCATACCCTCAACCACTCAAACCTTGACCCAGCATTGGGCAAGGAACACTCACCATGGTGGCAATGACAAACATGTTCAACAATTTGATGAAATTGTCTTAACATGGCAACAATGATGACTTACAGCCCCTAGTTATTTCATACCCATAATAGGTGTACCTACATAAAAAATAATCTTCATTAATTTGCAAAATCAATAACCAAATCCCAATATAGATTCGGCAACCATTGATGCAATAATGGAACGAATCTAACTTACAAACCTGGGGGGGACACTTAATGTAAATTTTGGGATCTACGTGCATCAAAAGACCATTTTGAAGGGGGATATTACATAATTGTCCAACCTATTTTTAATCACCTTGTTATTTTCTAATTTTCTAATATGTACATATTAAAGCCACCTTATATTAATTATAATCCATTATTTCAAATTATTACATACATTTTATTATAATTAATTTGATTATTTGAATGAAATAAACCCTATTTTTCAACTAATGAATTTATATTTTTACTCAACAATCAATATATTGCACCCTATATTTTTACTCATGTATTGTTTCCTTTTTCTTACTAGTGTCCCCCTTGGGCTTGCAAATAGGTTGAAACAACATTGTTACATTCGCCAAAGACCTTTTAATCAACTAGTTTCTATACCACAGTTGGAACCTATTGAGGCTTGAGCAACACCAATGGTGTCGCAACCCCACTTTGAGGCAAATGTGAGGATGAACTCACACTCCCAAAAGTGGGAACTTGGAGTCCTCTAGGACTCCCGAAAATTCAGAGCTTGATTTCAAGGTTCAAAACACCTCACATTGAGGTGTTCTTTATACCATTGGAAAGGTCTTGAAGTGTAGATGTTCAAAATGGCCTTTCATGAGCCATTTGGACATCTGTAGCACAAGTTATGGTCGAAAGAAGGGCCAAAAGTCAAATTGGCAATTTGACTCCTGACCATTAAAAGTCGGGAATCGGCTCAATTCCAGTGTGTGCAAGTGGAGTGCGATAAACCGTTGGAAAGCTCTTGAAGATAAATACAATTTTGCTTCAAACCTCATCCCAATCGAAGGTCTGAGCTGAGAGTTATAAGCTCCCAAAGTCCCGGAAGTCCAAACCGGGACAGTTTCCGGATTCCTCCTTGGGAGTCCCGGGACAAAAAACCATTCTGATGTAGGTCCCATGGGCAAACACAAAGAATAACTATATGGGGGAAGGTGGTGGCTTCCCCTGAGTCCAGGCCGTGGTTAGTCAAGTGAGTCCATGTTGCCCATGGCTTGTCCCAACACCAAGATTGATCCAGAATGTGGACTAACCAACTTGTGGTTGGTTTTGATGCAGGACCGAGTAGCTAAATACATTGTCCCTCTTCCTAGTCTAATCCCGAAGCTTTCAGCACACCCCTCTCACCCCCTTAGTGCTGGAAGTTGGGAGCGGCACCAAGTTCCAACTATTTCTACTCTTTAACATAGTTGGACCCCTTTTGGGTCTAACAAGGAACTTGGGGGCGTGTCAAATGGTTATTGACCAAAAACCAACATATCAACATGTCACCTAGCCAACTAAATTAGTAGTTGGTCAAGGTGAAAGATTATAAGTTCCACACTACACACCAATTTCAGGAGGAAATTAGGGTGTTGAAACTATAATCTATTTTTATTGTCAACAAGTGGGACATCAATTTGACCACTACCCTTTTGTTGATGATAGATTAAAACAATTATTGAAAGATGAGGTGATAAATGTTCAGTAACCTATCATTCCAACTACTACAATAATATTACCTAATGTGCCTATACAAGGAATTCAAGTCATGAATCCTAGCATTAGTCATACGACAATACATGTTAATTATCAGTCAACCTGGCAACCACATGTTACACCATTTGTACCAAGTAAAACCAATGTTTTATTTACATCTACATACCCAATGTGGTATAATGTCATACCCTTTTTGTACCTTTAAATCCTAGTTTATATCCAATATACCCTATTGAAATAAAAGGATTTGATCTTTTGATCTTTAGGAATTATACATGTTATGTACATGGGTATGTGCATTTAACATTAAAACAACCTATCATTTGACCAATACACACACCACATACTATTGAAATTAGTTTATTATAATGGTTTACCTAATCATCAACAAAAATAAAAGACATGTTCAACAAAAGGTTATTGTTTGAATGGCAACCACTATACCAATCAATATTAAGATACATTAAACTAGTAATGGTGTATTAACTCATGTACAAAAAGGAGGTTCTACACATCATGCATTGAATGGAGGACAACTTAAAGATTCATTTGGAAGAAGTTCACCCATAATAGATCCACCTAAAAGACCATTCAATCCACATGTTTGATCATTTGAATGGCCAACACTTAATCCATGCATGTTCATACCACCATGGTATCCAACACCTACTACACAACTAGTACCAAAGCCAACAACTGAGTTGACATGGAAGAAGTTGCAATACCCAATCGATGTCAAGGACATTAACCCTAATGTTCACATTAAAGTATTCAAGAAAGCCATTAAAACTAATGGTCAAATAATGGAGGCTAACATTATCAACATGTTTGGTTTCATTTTAAAAGATTATATTTAAATGGGGTGAAAATTTTGTTCAAAACCATCCAAATTGCACTTTTGAAGAATTGGGGCAAACATTTTGCAAGTAGTTCAAAACTATGAAGAATGACAAGGAGGTCTCATGCAATTACAAAATATCCAACAACAAAATGTTGAATGTGTTGAAGTTCACTATGAACGTCTATTGAAATTAACCAATTGTTTACAAGTTAGAACAACAGATGTTTTCCCCACCATTATTTTTAGAGTAGGTTTTACTACCTTATTTCATATTAACAACCAGTATGAAGTGATTTGCCTTGATTGAGCAGAAAAAATTTATCATAATATGTGAGGAAAATGGACCTATTAGTTTGAAATACAATATTTTATTAACCACGCCAAAAGCTAATGTAGTTGCTAAACCGATAGTATTTATTGTTATAGCTAAATCTACATTAACCTATACTAATTATGGCAAAACGTGTCATATTCTTGAAACTTGTCATAACCAAAAGTAAAAGGTTCCAGTATCACCAACCACCACAATAAATTATATAAAACCAGTAGTAGGAACTAATGCACAACCTATTAAACTTGTTATGATACCTTTGTGTTATCCTCATATCGTTTATTCCAATGTTGAACATCGATATGGAGATTGCCTTAGGAAGTTAAAATACAAAACATATTCAAAACCAAACCTGTTAGTTCCAATATAATAACATATAAGCTTCCTAAACCTAATAAATTTGTAATAAATGTGGTAGTTGTTGTCATTACTTGCAACCAATAACCAAATAAACAAATGTTGAAAGATCAAAAACCAATTTAAGCCAAAGGAAAAACATAATAACAAAAAGAAGAACGTTTATGATGAAAGTATGAAACAACTATAATGTGTGAAATAGACAAACAAACCACCATAAAACCTAAAGAGTCATTATAGAATAGTTGGGTTGGATTGCCTAAAATTACCAATGCAAATCATCTAGTTGAAAATAATCAAATTAATGAAATGTTTTTGCTACTTATGACATCAGAACAAATGACACCAAAAAAGACTTTGGAGGAAATTTTGAAGGATATTGGCATGCAAGTCTTGGAGACTTAGTATACATTCAACTTGGGACAATTGTTACAAGTAATACCTAGGTGAAAACACATTATAGTGTAAATAATTTTAGGGAAAACTAGGACTATATATAATATAAAAAGCAGTAACACATAAGATTTCACTCATTTTGAATTTTTTAAAGATCACATGTAGTTAATTTGATATTCAAACATAAAATAACTTATTAAAACCATCAATATGCAATTGATTGGTAGTTGTATCATTGTGTAAAAATACACCAATAATTTTATAAACATTGATATAGAACCCTTATTTTATAGTAGATTAACATTTTTTATTAAATTTGATGAATCCATTCTTTTTATGTAAAATGGTAAAAACAACACTTCACCCATCTACATTTTCAATGTAACACTACTACATATTGTGCCTTTTTGCGAAGGGCCAAACAAAAAATCTGAAAGGTTTGCGAAGGAAAAACAAAAAATCTAAAGGGTTTGCGAAGCAAAAAAAAATCTGCCAAATTTGTGATGCGATACGCATCGCAACTTGTGGTGCACCACTCATCGCAAATTGATAATGAACCTTTAATCATCGCAGCGTTTTTGCGAGATACACGACAAACAAAACTTTGCGACCCGCTCAATCTTTGTCCACCATAGCGATATTCCGCACTTCGCAACGTTTAATCATACTCAAAACATCGCAACTTTTACAATACACAGAGTATCGCTACAAACTTTGAGACTCAATAAGACATCGCAACTTGCGTTATTCGACGCCTCACATTTTGCGTTTGAATATGTATCGCAAACCTCACCACAGATTTTTGCAAAAGTTTCCTTTGGTGGGCGTATCGCAAGTTGCGATGTGCGTTAGCTCGCAAAGTAGTGAAAGGGTTACTAGAGAAGGAAGTTTCACAAAAGGGTTTCGCAATGTCATCTAATTCCCAAAACGCCATAAAAAAATAAAAAATCTTTTAGACCAAATGGAAGCTATAAATCCACTTAACCATTATTATAATCTATATTACCTTGGTAGACTGAGTGAAAATATCAATAAAATACACATAACAGTGCTCCTATTCTTGAAAATAAAATTACACAATGGAGCAGAATAGGCAGAAAATGACACAATGAACATTGTGCAGTAATATAGAACCACAAGCCTCAATGGCAATTTGCATAAAATTAATGAGTAGTACATTATACGTGGTCATCATCCACCTCAGAGGTTGTAAACACAACCTCTGGTTTCTCACCTAGAATAGAACGGGACCGTGGCACATATGTGACAACAAGTGACCACTCCTTTCGGTTTGGGGGATAAGGAAGATAAAAACATTGTTCTACATGACTGGGAAAAGTAAATGGCTCTGAAGTTTGCCAATGAGATGGTTGATAACTGGTGGCAGATGTCTTTAACCGTGTGTGTCCGCACTCATCCTAAACTACAATGCAATTTGCACCAGCAAGGTTCACTTTAAACCACTTGCACTTAAACACATACTCTTCAAACTTTGAATGTGCATCATAAGATACCACCAAGATCTCTTCCAACTTTCCATAATGTGGCACAATATCTCGAACAATATTCCTGTCATGTCGACTGCTTCTAGAGTCCTGAATGAATTGCCCTTGAACTCCACAGTCAAAGGTGCGGCCCCTCTTTTCATCCAAACTGGAAATCCTGAAATTAATATTGTGTTAGGCATTGTGAGTCTTAAACTTATATGATAATAGAAACTTCATGCCCATAAAAATCATCCTAGACCATTCTAAAAAACTTGTCTGGAATATGAAGATGAGTTAATATGCCTAATGAAATAGAAAAAATAAATACCTGAAATGTCTCCCTTGTGTCCACATTGCTGAACATGTTGTCACAACTCTTAGTGGTCCATGAACCATGGTGCGAACATCATCTGTGATCTCTAGAAAACATGCTATACTTTCTCCTTGTGCCAACAATTGATCCACTTCAACCAACTTCTCTTTCATGTACTTATGAAACGTAGGAAAAATCCTTGATCTCCCACTCATACTTTTGGCATTCTCATAGAAGTTCCTCCACTCTTCCATGACATTACTATTATTCAACATGAATGTGGTCAGCTGAATTAACTCTGTAGGTGATAACATACGTGTTTTGATGGCACCAGTCAAACGGTCTTCCTCCTCTTCTCTTTCCTCCATCCAGACATGAGGACATGATGGATCTATAGTGGCCAAGATGTTGGTGCAATAAAACATGTTCTTTACTGCCAAGTGTCCTACTGCCATGCTTCCCTCCACTCGTGCATGGTTACGGACATAACCCTTTAATACTGCCATATATCTTTCAAGCCAATACATCCACCGACAATGCACAGGACCAGCAATGGCTATCTCATCCACAAGGTGAACTAGTAAATGCACTTGACAATCAAATAATGATGGAGGGAAAGCCTTTTCCAAGTTGCATACCACCTCTGCTGCTATTACCCTCATTCTTGGAATCTCCTCTACAAATAACTCCTTTGAGCATACCCATCTCAACAAATTTCCCAATGACCAAAGAGCATCTTGTACTTCTGCACTAGCTAAGCCTATTATTGCCACAGGCAATATGTGTTGCAGTAAACGATGATAGTCATGTGTCTTGAGATACCTTGGCCACTTGTGGTCATCGTCCCTACCAAAAGCTTTTTGAAGATTAGTTCCATAACCTGCAACAAGGTACCATAAAATTATACAAAAGTATTCTAGACATCCAACAAATAACATTCTATATTTCAAATTTTTTTTCCAGTATAAGGCATACATATTTAAATATAAATAAAAGCAATAAAGTACTTATAAATTCAACCCTTGAAATCAAAGTTCAAACCTGTAGGGAATCGCATCTCTCCTATGCAATTTCGAAAGTTTCTTCTTTCATGTGTAGTAAGTGTCCATGGAGCTGATGGTCGCTGCTCAATACCTGTGTTAGGATCAACAGTAATCCACACATTGGGATGCCTCTCAAAATCCTCACAGGCCTCCCTAAAGTTACTGTCCTTCTCTCCATAGAGCTGTTTTATAATAGCCTTTCCCACATTTCCCTCAATGTGCATGGGGTCCAAGAGATGACGTATTTTCAACTCACCCCAGTAAGGCAAGTTGTTGAGTATACCCCACCTTGTCAATCCACTACCCTCAAACACCATAGAATCATTTAGGTCAATAACTTTATTGGCCACATCCCTCCAATATGTAAAAGTGGTAGCTTCTGGAATATCACGCTCATCACCATAAGGCATGTCAAAAGATGAAAATAAAAGTGGGTCTGATGTCATATCATGTCCCAATGGAAGAAATTTTGTATGGCCAAAGTAAACAATTTTGCGAAGATGGCTTGAGTATTTAGCCATGTCCTCGAAACTTGGGCCACATGTAGAGCAGGCCTTGTAGCCTTGAGTTTGCAGCCCACTTACAAAGCCAAACCCTGATTGTAGAAGAACGGAATATTAGAACAACAAATAATCACAAAACAGAATAATAAAGAAATGTATAGAGGCATGTGCATGATTTCTTACCAGGATAATCATGCATTGTCCACATGCAGATTGCCCTCAACTTGAATACACGTGGTATTCCTCCAGTGGTCTTCCTCCCATCATATGCCCATACTCCATCCCACAATGTTTTGAGCTCATCGACCACTAGTGCTAAGTAGGTGTCTAGGTTTTTCACCTTACTTGGCCCTAGGATAATAAGAGAAAGCAGCAAAAATCCTTTTTTCATAGACAACCATGGAGGAAGGTTGTAATTCATGACAACAACTGGCCAAACAGAGGTAGGTCGTCCCTTTCCTCCAAGTGAATGTGGACTAACACCATCTGATGCTAACCCCAACCTCACATGCCTAGGGTCACGTTCAAACTCTGGCCATGTTGACTCCACATGCTTGTGAGCAGGAGAGTCAATCGGTAACCTCATAACACCAAGCTCTGATCGATGTTTCTTATGCCAAACCATTAACTCGGCCAAGTCTGTACACCGATATATGTGCAACAAGCGAGGAATAATGGGAAACCACCTTACTGATTTCCTGGGCACCTTATTTGTAAGCATGTGAAGATCATATCGAGCCTCTTCACATGTATTGCACTCCGTTAAATGGGCATTGTTCCCATGAAATAACATGCAGTCATTAACACATGCATGGACAATTTGATACTCCATGCCTATGGAGGATAAGATCTTTTTAGCCTCTTTCCAAGATCCTGGCAAAACATTTTCCTTAGGTAACAAGAGGCTATGACAAAACTGGAAAATGTCTGACAACATAGTATTGCTTGCCTTGTGTTTTGCTTGGATGTTTAACAACCCCAGTATGGCTGCTAAACGGCTTAACCTTGCACCTTGAAAAATAGGTGTTTGAGCATGTGCCTTCGCCTCTTGCCACTGTCATTGTCCCTGGGCAGTATGTTGATGACGTGGATCATCTACATTGGCTCCTTCATCATGTGGGTTGCCAGACATATCATCAACTATGTCAAGTCCAAACCAGTCAACCATGAAGTCATCCATTGCTTGTTCTTGGTTTGCAGGCAGTGGTGCTTCCTGAACTGGTTGAGAGACACCTTCATCATGAGCAGACAAGTCATTTGATGAAGAATGAGTTGATGAAGAGTTTGATTTGTGTGGCATGCCCATTTCCCGATATGTTGCTCTCAACCTCCGTGGCAGCATGTCTTCAGAAGGTCGAATATTCTATGCAATACCAAATCCAGAAGATTTTAACTATATACCAAGCATAGTTGCATATTACATTATAAATAAAAAATGCCAAAATGCATGTATATAGATATGGTATGTTATGTCTTAATCAAAATACATAGTTCAGAAATGGTGGAATCCTAATTCCACTCATAGTGTGTAAACAACTCATCTCCTGATCTGATCGTCCTAGTAGCTAACACCAGGCAATGGTCTTCATGATAAGTCTGGCCATATGGTGCTGGAGGAGGTCCCTCAACAAAAACCCACTCACAATTAGCCCTACGCTTAGGCCAAGTCCCCACCGTACTGTTGATGAAACCAGCAATGTTTCCAGAACGTATGGGGTCTCCATCTATCACCCTCACATCACTATGCCTCCTAGTGCTACCAGCAAAGGTGTCCATATCAAGAGCAAAGGTCTTCCACTCAGGATGTTGTTTGAGGATCATGTTCCAATGTCTTCTCTTATAGATAGGCCCACCATAAGGGAACAAAGTAGGACCCTCTCTACGACAACTAGTTGAATCCTCTACAATGATGTCCTCACAAACATATACTCCATAGCCATGCCTCTCTCCAAGTGTAGAAATCTTAACAATCCATCGTCTACCCCAAACCACAACCTCCTCATCATAGGGCAAACTATCAAGCAACCCAAGAACTGCAAGGTTCCATGACTGGATAATATTGGCACATTTGCCAGTGAACTCACACATACCCCATCTGCCCTCAACAATAGTCCTAGCATGACCCTCACTTGGGTGTTCTGCTTTGGATCGATGTCTAACGGAGGGCAGACATGGCCTTGCCTCATGATGTGGATTACTGGCCTCATGAAAGGCACCAATCCCTACAGCAAATGCATGCGAAAGTGCATTTCCTATGGCAGCTAAAACCCCTTGTGATAGAACATAGGGTGGTGGTGTCATACGGGAACCCTATTACATTAAAAAAACCACAACAAACCATGGAAGTGAAAATAGTTTCAAAGAAGATTTCATGAAAAATAACATGTATCAAAGAGGAAAAATGACAATGGTAAAATGACACTTACCACATGAGATGAAGAAGCTCCTGGGGTAAGACCACGATGATGCCCAAATTGCTGAATGTGTTGAGCACAAACATATGACTTTTGTGAAATCTGACCAACACACTTGGTGCATTGGCAAAGTTGCCGAGGTGGACCACGAGGAGAATGGGACACCTCTGCTTGCGTATGAGCTAATGTGCCTTCATTTGAGGAGGATGAGTCACTAGTGGAGACAACGAAGGAGGAAGACATATCATCTGTCACATTGATAAGGCACAAATGTAAGGCAAAGACCAGATTAGACTTTCAAAAATCATGTGATACAACAATATAAACCCTTGACAACTCATAAATTGAAACTACCTAAACAAAAAAGAAATGCATACCTACATCCAATGTGGGTTCAACAATGCCTATAGGACCGGTTGCCCGAAACCCTTTGTCATATGCACAACAAGAGTTCTCTCACCTAAAACTCTTGAGAAGAAACCCTAAACCTAAAACTTTTCGAACCCGTTGCAAACCCCCTACCATCGCATCCCTTTTCGCATCTGCATTCATTACTTAAACCAAAACCTTAAAACCTTTAACTTCCTCCTACGTTAGCGAAGCCCCCGACTTCGCAACCCTCTAATGTTGCGAAACGAACAGCATTGCACGGCCGTTGCGAGCAATACCGTATCGTAGGTTTAGATGCGGGTTACATCGCAAGCCCTGAATTTCTGAAAGTCCTTAAGTTGGAACGGAATAAGGTGTAGTGAAATCTTTTTGGGGCTCTAGACTAGAGTAGGACGGCGAGTGAATTTGAACTCATTCTCGGCATTGCTCGAGAATTTTCGAAGGAAAACTTGGGCAGAGAGGAGGGGGTGGATTGCAATGGCTGGGACTAGTGGAGGGGGTTCTGGGTCTAGAGGAGGTGACAACAATGAGGAAAGGTTGAGGAAGATGGTTGCTGATCACTTGAGAGCTTCAGAGTTGTTTGCAATCGATACTAGGACACTTGAAGGGCTGGCATCCTTGACGGCCATCTTAGGTCAAGCATTGCAAGCAGGGCTGATTGTTGGGGAAGCACAAAGAGAGGAGGAGGCAAGGAAGGCTACAGAAGCCAAGGTAACAGAGAAGAAAAGAAAGAGAGATGAGAGAGTAACAACAGGAGCTCTTTCACCTAGAACGCTCGAGAAGAAAAGGAGGAAGGATGAGAGGGATGCCATCAGAAAGGAGAAGCTCGATCTGAAGAAGGAGGAGGAAAGGAAGAAGCTCCCTCTGATAACATTGGCAGAGGAGGGAATTCCAACCGAGCTGGCATACACTGGGGCCAAGAGCACCATTAGGCACATTGTCTCCACCAACTTTGCACGAGGAGTTGAGTGGGGCACTCTCTCAAAGGCAGAGCAGAGGAGAGTGATAAATCAGGTCAAGGGAGCATTTCGAAATGGAGGAGAGCTTGATTCACAGTGGATTGCAGACAAGATCTCCAATTCAATGTCTCAAGCAAGATACCATGACAGGATGAAGATTCGTGTTCACCTGAGAGACCTGAATGTGTACAGGAACTTGGAGAGGCCACTTCAGTTCTCAGAAGACATCTGGAATGCCTTCTACCAGTCTAAGGTGCAGCTGAAAGCAGTAAGGCAGCTGAAGGAGATCACAGAGCAGCTAGCCAAGGCCAAGAAGGTAAGAGAGTCTGGGAGGTCTGACCGTGACTTGAAGGCACTGGAGCTGAAGCTTGCTGAATGCCAATCAGTGGTGGATGAGGTTGGTGATCCACCATTGAAGTTCCTCAAGGCAGCAGAGCGAGTGAAACTGGTTCCACCCACCACCCACAGGCTAGGGCAAGGTGGCATTCCCGGCCTCAAAGCAGCATTTGTAAGTATCCTCCCTCTCTTCCATTTTTTTCTGCAAAGATTTGTTTCTGTCGAGTCACATAGGTTTGTTTGGGATACCTTTGCGATGCAAATTGCATCGCAAAGATAGGTCAAATGGCGTTTGTTTTGCAAAGGTACGATGCTATTTGTTTCGCAAACTGCTTCGCAAGTTACAGTATGCGAAAGTCTGCACTTCGCAAAAAAGGTCGTAGATTTGAACAAATCGCAAACTGCTTCGCAAGTCACAATATGCGAAGGTCTGCGCTTCGCATATATGCATTTTTATTGACCTATTGTTTTATGGGGACAGTACAAGAGGTACAAGAGGAAGATCACAACTGCTAAAATGACAATGGGCCAGGAGCATGGCAAGGAGCATCTTTTTGAACATGTTGATGCGCTATTGGTGAGTGGGTTTGGTTGGGATTGAATTTCTGTTTGTGTTGAGATTGTTTTCATTTGAATCAAGATTTTCATTTATGGTGTTGACTAAGCTTTGCATGTTGAAATGCAGGCCTTTGAGGGTGAGAGTGAGAGCTCCCAGGGCAGCAGTGATGAGGAGGAGAGAGGCGCTACCACTGCTCCCCCTAGTGCTATCACTAGCAGTGGACCCAGTTCATTTGCTAGTCGAAATGTAGGTTTTACAGGGGGCGAGGATAGGGAGGAGGAGGAGGACAAGGAGGAGGGGCAGGGGGACGATGAAGAGAGGGAGGAAGATGAGCAGCCTCCCCCTCCACTAGAGAACACTAGGAAGAAAGATTCAAGGAAGAAATCCAAGAGGGGAAGGAGGTCTAGATAGACAACTAGTGTGTTAGATACCCAAGAGTTGCAAACCCTTTTACATTGTAAATTTTGAAATTTTGATATAGATTTTTTTTTTGCGGCCCAAAGTGACTCCAAATGACTATAAACCCTGCTTCCAAAACAAGAATACAGTGCCATGCTCTTGCGATACACAGTGGATCTCAAACATATTTGCGAGTCATATTTCTTCGCAACACTGCAAAAGCCAAAAGACCAAATATACCATCTCATAGACATCGCTAAACTCTGACGGTTAAAATCATTCCAGAACATGTTTGCGAAATCTTAAGTTTCGCACTACTACATATTGTGTTTTTTTGCGAAGGGCCAAACAAAAAACCTGAAGGGTTTGCGAAGCAAAAACAACCTGCTATATTTGCAATGCGACACGCATCACAACTTGTGTAGCACCACCCATCGTTAATTTATAATGTACCTTATTTCATCGCAACACTTTTACGACATATACCACAAACAAAACTTTGCGACCCGCTAAGTTTCCGTCCACCCTAGCGATATTCCACATTTTATATACACAAAGTATCGCTACAAACTTTGAGAATCACAAGACATCGCAAGCTTGCGTTATTCGGTGCCTCGCATTTTACGTTTGAATATGTATCACAAACCTCATCACAAATTTTTACAAAACTTTCCGGTGGTGTACGTATTACAAGTTGCGATGTGCGTTAGCTCGAAAATTAGTGAAAGGGTTACTAGAGAAGGAAGTTTCGCAAAAGGTTTTGCAATGCAATTTTGAAATTTTGATATAGATATTTTTTTTTGCCTTTCAAAGTGACTCCAAATGAATATAAAACCTGCTTCCAAAATAAGAATACAGTGCCATGCTCTTGCGATACACAGTGGATCTCAAAACCATTTGCGAGTCATAATTCTTCCACTACTAGAAATTCTGTCATATGCAACCACCATGTTTGCAACTGGGATGCAACTGCCGGTCGCATGCAACTATCTTTGGTTTTTTATGCAACTACAATGGATTTTTGCCCCCTTTTTGGGTGTGTATGTAACTATGGTACAACTATGATCACCTTCATCCCAACCTTTGGATGATTTTTGTGATATATCATCATATATATTTGATATGCATATACTCATAGTTGCATGTGTAACCAAATTATGCCAACTATGGTCTTTTGGTAAGCTAGGTACACATTTTTTGTAGGCATGTCTAGGATTAGGGCTGCCTACAAATGACAATCCCATTGATAAGGTTTAAGATATAGGTGAAAAATAACTTAATTTATTTTGCCACACCTAAAATAGTGTATCTATCCCCAACTTTTAGTAGCTTACTCCACAAAAATTTAGAAGATAATTGACAATTGAAGATATCAATTTTACTTACAATAGTTTATCACTTGATGAAGCAAAACAATGTATATGTGTATTCAACAAGAAGGTCTAATTAATCCCCTCAAGATTACAATATGTGGGTTTGACATGTGGAAATAATCTATTTTATTCCAACAATTATCCAGTACAAGTGAAGGTCTCATGGCACATACACACCTTATAGTCCACGTAATGCATGAATTAGTTCCAAAGTCAGCCCTGATAGTCTTGATGGGTAGACATGTGAATAAAGCACACATCAGAAACCATACATGAAAATACATGTTATTGTCCCCCTTAACAACCATAACTAGACAATATGCAAACCCTGGAAAGGGTTACAAGTGGTGGTATATTCATAATGCCAGTCAAATATATACTTGAAAAACACATTACTTGCAAGTGGCAAATTCCACTGTTTCAGCCATAACAAGCACAAGTGGATAGAAAGAAAGAACACCATTGTGAGAGAAGTTAAAGTGTCTTAGAACAAAATGTCACTTTCAAACAACACCATCACCATACATCTTACCCAAAGAATATCTCAGAATAAGAAGCTTTATCTGAACCCCAACTTCACTCAATACATATATACTTAAAAAACACGTTATATATATATATATATATATATATATATATAATCTTCTACTAATTTGAACCCCGTGCCTAATGCACAGGTGTGTTATTTCAACAATGTTTGGTTCATGTTTTAGTTTTTTAAAAAAACTTTTATCTTTTTTATTTAGCAGGGTTGAGCAGGCAGATATGGATCGAAGTTTCCAGAGGGTGCTGTAACATGTTTAGACAATAAGGATCTTCCATTGCTCCACCATTCCCTCACTACTCTGACATGCCCCCTTGAGGTGATAAACAAAACATGTATGAGGGCTTAGCCACACAACAAAAGATTGATTATGCTGTTTGAATCTCAGTCCTTGGCTAAAAAAGTGGGCATTGAAAGCAAAGTATCTCATGGTCTTGGTTGGTCATTCCTCAACTTGTTATGAAGAAAGAAATGACATGTAGAACAACTGGTGGTTTTTAAGGCTGCTGGACTCTTCCCATCTTTTGATTTACTGGCCCTATATTCGACATCACACCCAAATATGACATTTTCTACAGTCCTGGAATTTTTTGAACTCTTTCTCATTGAGCTTTGTGACCTTAAATGACCAATCAGACCCATCTATTATCTGCCTAACACAGGTGTGAATACCAATGTTTCAAATATTACACTATCTCATTTGATTACGGTGGTGGGTCTTTCTTTTGTTTTTTGGTTGTATGCTAATTAACAGTAGCATCAAGGTGTTATATTGATCAATATCAGGTTCTTGAGCATGGCTTAGGCACAGATGTATCCTGACCGACATGCTAATTGGCCTGTACAGACCGCGAACGATCTGCACTGCCATACAGCCCACGCCAATTGGCCCTTACAGACCGCGATCGTCACTGATTGAGCGGTCTGTAATGCCATACAGCCGGTCAGGAGGTGTGCATCCGCAATAAGTAAAAAACATGCCACCCTAAATCCAGAAAAGGACACATTAAAAAGGGGAGAGTTGGATGATCAAGCAAACCTGACCTTCCCTCAGGAACACGGGGTTGACAAATATGGAGGTCACATACCAGGCACTGCCGGAGAAGCTCTGGGATCATCAAATGCCCAACCCTACTTCTCCTCACGGGTTCGAATGGATCCTTGGACAACAGAGGAGGAAGAAGAAGAGTAGGCCAGATTCACTCTTATAATAATACTTCGGTGTAGCTTCACCTCGGTCTCTGTTTTCACATAATCCTGGTGAGGCCACCTTCACCAGTGTCGCCAGAAACTTTCAACAAAGTTATAGGTAGTACTGAAGAAATCCCGAAAAGAGGGAGGGCAGAAACAACTCACATTTCCCCTAAAACCTCAAGCTCATTGTGATATCTCGCCGGCTGCTGTCCTCCCTTGACTACTAGCCAATTCAACTATTTGAAACGAGCTAATAAAGCTAGCACATCTACTTTCGTCAACTGTTAAATTTGAACTTGAGCAATCAATGTTCTGCAGGTCAAGATGCCTTACAAATGCATTTCTCCAATGCAAGCACAAGTGGGAAGCATTGCTCACGTACACCCTCGACACTATGCAGACTTCTCTCAGCTCCACAAGCATATGGTAGCAGCTAACAACAAACTCAAAAGAAATTAAACATCTAGATGTGAATGTTGTACCATCCTACCTGTCTCTCAAGTAGAGCATCTCCTTATGTATTGACCTCACAGCCTCCTCTAACCGCCTGGGCTGAAGCTCCATTCCCTGCACTCAAATTGAAAGCCCAAAAGCAAAAGACGGAAAACAAGCAATGCGAGAGAGACAGAGAGAATGCGAACCTTAGCAGTTGCACTAAGGCCTAAACCTGGGAAGTGGAGACGACCTTGTAATCATCGACAACGAGAACATCACTCAGAATCTCCTCCGCAATGCAATGCACTTGGTGGTCCTGCCAATCACCTCCAACTGCAATCCTTCCAATACAGGCCAGGCTTGCACAGCACCAGCAACAGCAAAAGCAACAGTAGGAGGAGTGGACTTGTAGACAACAAGAGCTTGGCATCCATGACAGGATTTGGCGCGAGGAAGGACGCCGACATTTGCTTTACCAATACGATCAATTGGATGTAAGTAGTTTTGCCTTCTTCCCCTTTTCTCCAATCCCTTTGTCCTCTTTCCCTTGGTTGCTTATGTTTTGTCTCATTTCAATAATGTGATCATCATCAACAACTGGTTTAGAAAGGTATTTACCTTAATAATCAATTCTAGTGCTCATGTGAAAAATAATGATGTCTAATGTTTCAATTGTTATTTATGTTGAAACATTGACAAAATTATGATCCTCACCAAAAAACATTATGCATAATTGGATAATGAATAATATGTCAAACAAAAATAATATTTCAAGCACTTCAGGTACTAGATAATTATTCATGTTGAATCATTTTGAAATATCACAAAACTGATGTACATCTTAAACAAAAATAATTATTTTTGTTTAAAAGGTTGTACACTAAGAGCTCCCTGAGCATCCACAACTAAGTACAACATAATACTCTCGGAGATTAGAAGGCAAACCTTGAAGAAGCCCCGCAGCAGCACATGCCATGATCATAGATCGTCCACACTCACCGATGCGATCCAAAAACCTAAAAAAACACTCATTCCTGCTGCTGCTCTTCTCTCTCTCTCTGATACTCGATGATACTTACTACATAGACCTCAATAAGACGTGCTTTGCAGGCAGACAGGCTGCAAACTGTCGCAACCCTAACTTGACCAAGTGTGGGGGTGAAGCCCAACACTTGGAAAAGTTGGGAATTTGGAGTCTCCCGGGACTCCCGAATGTTCAGAGCTCGACAGCAAGGGGCAAAACACCTCGCATTGGGGCGTTCTTGGTGTCATTGGAAAGGTCTTGAAACGTAGATATCGAAAATGCCCTCGCATTGACAATTCGGACATCTGCAGCCCAAGTTATGGGCAAAAGAAGGGCCGGGAGTCGAAATGGCAGTTTGACTCCCGACCACAAAAAGTCGGGAATAGATGTCTTCCCGATGTCCGATTCGAGAGTGCGATACACCGTTGGAAAGATCTCGATGAGGGCTACAACTTTGGTTCAGACCTCGTCGCGATCCAACTCTGCAGTCGGGAGTTATGGCGGTTCAAATTTCCGGGAGTCCCGCCGGGACAAAATCGGAATTTGTGCCATTTGGATGTGGTCTCCACGGCGAGCTGCAGAGAATACTATAGGGAGTAAGGTGGTGGCTTACTCCCCAAGTCCGGGCCGTGGTGAGTCTTGTGGTCCAAGTGCCCGTGGCAAGTCCCAACACCAAAGGGTGTCCCGGAATGTGAACTAACCACTTGGGTGGTTTGTTTTGATGCAGATTCGTGCTTGATCTACTAGTCCCTCTTCCTAGTCTAATCCCGGGGCTCCCAACTCAACCCTCTACCCCCTTTTAGAGTTGGAAGCCGGGAGCGTGCCCTTCGGTCCCAACTTCCGCAACTTGACATTTGGTGAACCCTCAAGTGGGTTCACCCCGGGACCAAGGAGCGCGTCACAAACTCTTTCTATTTTCTCCTGCTTATTTCCGCACATATCTGGTTGATACTTTTTGTCACAATCTACGCTTGTGATCATTTTGCAAGATGAAAGTCAGAGAGCAGGGCATCACCACAACAACACTGTCTCTACGGTGCTCAGGCATCTAGTTGAATAGGGCAAGACTTCTTGTCAGGTTGCTACTGCCCATACACAAATTGGCTTAATCATCAATTGTACATGAAAAGCTGGATAGCTCTCACAAAGCTTCTTCTGGTACCCATGAACCTGTTTTGTGTGCTTATATACCAAGCACCACAAACACTAACAGGATAAAGATTGTTGTCCATGCAAGAGTAGAAGAAAAACCTCCAGCACCCTTCTGTTGATCATCCCATAGTCAAACAAAAGCAAGACTTATTGGTGATATCATCCCTGAACCAACCACCATGGAAAAAGCTTTCCACCAACAATCAAGTAGAGAAATGCTTCATGCTTCACTGGCAACAGAATAAACCAAAGGTTTCATCCTAAAATAATTACTTACAGACGGACCAGGAGAAGGAGCGGGTGAGCTCTAGAACTGTCAAGGATCTGTACTGCTGTGAGCCCCTGGATGTCAATTGACGCGCTCCCAAGTTCCTTGTAGACCCACTTGAGGGTCCAAGTATGCGGCAATGCGGAAGGAGTTGGAACTTGGAGCCGCTCCCTAGCTCACAACACTTGGAGGGGTAGAGGGGCGTGTTGGAGTTCCGGGATGGGACTAGGAAGAATTGACAAGCTTATTCACTCACACGGGCCTGCACACAACCCACACAAAGTGGTTAGTGCATAGTTAGAGCACCTTTGGTGCTAGGACGAGCCACATGCAACACGGACACACAAGATTCACCACGGCCCGGACTTGGGGGAAGCCACCACCTTCCCCCTTATAGTATACTCTGTAGCTCTCCACGGAGGTGGCATCCAAATGGCCATTTTTCTCGGGACTCTCGCGTGGGAGTCCCGAAATTGTCCCGGGTTGGAGTCCCGGGACTTTGGACGCCGATATCTCCCGACTGCAGAGTCCGATTGTGACGCGGTCTGAAGCAAAGTTGTAGCCCTCGTCAAGAGTTTTTCAACGCCGTGTCGCATTTTCAAATCGGATGTCGGAAAGAGGTCGATTCCCGACTTTTAGTGGTCGGGAGTCAAATTGCCAATTTGACTCCCGGCTCTTCTTTTGCCCATAACTTGCCTTTTAGATGTCCAAATGCGCAATGCGAGCCCATTTTAGACATCTAAGTTTCAAGAGCTTTCCAACGGTACCAAGAGCGCAACAATCCATTGAGATTTGATCCTTCAACTCGCATTCTGAAGTTTCGGGAGTCCACCAGGACTCCCTCTCCCAAAATGGGAGTTGCCTTGGGAGTGTGAGTGCTCACTCCCTCACACTCCCTCGCACTTCCTTAGACTCCCGGGAGTATGTGAT
Organism: Sphagnum contortum; assembly: GCA_963920785.1. Classification (NCBI taxonomy): domain Eukaryota; kingdom Viridiplantae; phylum Streptophyta; class Sphagnopsida; order Sphagnales; family Sphagnaceae; genus Sphagnum; species Sphagnum contortum. Next base: position 5,638,144 of record OY987287.1, on the reverse strand, counting down.
GACTCCCGGGCTTCCTCTTGGCCCGCACCCTTCCAATGCCTTTGCCTTTGCTCCCGGGCTTCCTTCCTTTTGACTCCCGGGCTTCTTTCCTCTTGACTCCCGCAACCTTGCAACCCCTTGCCTTGGTCGCGAGCCCAAAGCTAGGGTTGTGACATCAATGGTGCAAACCCTACCATGAAGAAGTGCAGCCGTGGAAAGGGAATCAGATTCACTGCAAGCTTTCGAAGATCTGAGTTGAGCTGACCAGGGAATCGAAGATAGTAGGTGACACCGCTCATTGTTGCATTGATAAGATGGTTCAAATCACCGACTGCAAAACACATTGCAGGAATCACTACCGTCAGAAACCCCCAGCACCCAAGCAGAAAGTAGGAAAAAACACATGCGAGGCTCAACAACAAAGTTCTGAGATTGCTCGCTTACATGTAGGCATGATCAGTTTCAACGTCCTGAAGCAGATGTCGTAAAACGCCTCATTGTCAAGAACCATACACTCATCCGCACTTCTGAGATGCTCAATCCCTAAATCCTGGTGGTACCTCTGAACTAGCAACTTTACTGTGACATTGCTTGAAAGCACGCTTGATGTAAGCAACAGTCTTTTCTTTGTCGCATCCCCATACATATTTCGTCATTATAGGCAGTTGTCATTTTTGTAAAGGGTTATTTAAAAGACTATCTAGTACATTGGAATCAAGTGTTGTTCGTGGGCAAAATTTTGTCAGGTTGAGGTGATAATGGAGGTGCATGTACATTTGGTACAAACTACACACTTATTCTGGACCCTAATGACTTGGCTTTTAAACCCCCAACCCTTCAAACCCCAAATTGATCAACCCCCATTTACTTCATACAACACTGTTTTTTTGGCCATATACCTCATAAACAATGTTTTTTTGGGGAGTGAATTATCCCTTTCTTGTATAAAAATCTAGGAAATTTTGGACAATGTTACTTTCTAATTTAATTTCAACCAATTTTGCTATTTTGAGGCAAATTTTGAGGAAATTATAACATCATATATATGGCACACTACTATGTTTCAAAACAAAACAATAATTTTTAGAGGGTGAATTTGCCTACCGTAAGTTAGAAATTGGAAATATATGAAGATAAATATGAAAAGATTGGAAATCCTTGGTTTGTTTATGGCAATTCTTGAAGATAAAAGCACCAAAAAGGAAGAAGCCAAAGTTTCTAGACTAGATCCCTGTGGTTAGGGAAAGAAATTATGGATTAACCTAACTATTTTAATATCAATCTAAGAATTATTGTGTGAATTCAGCTAATTTTGTTATGTCTTGAAAAAATCACCAAATTTTCAATATGACAATTTGAAGAAAAACATTGGTCATGCCATTCCATTGTGCTCACATACTACAGTAGAACCTGTCTAAATTAATATTGTCGGTTTAGATTTAGATTGTATTGATTTATTTTTGGTATTGTTTCAATGATAATTGATGTAGCACATAACATTTGCGGACCTGTTTAATTCATGGCCAATTTATCTTTGGTATATTTGGTGGGAAATAGATGATATTTTTATTCCCATCATTCAATAAACATTAATTCATCCTCCATCCCAACAAATCCTGCACGTAGAGTTTAACATGCGATGTTTGTGATGCCATGCTCCCTCCCGACATAACATATGCAAAAAATGATAATTCAATCGTTCACAGTTCGAATGTTGGGTGAACCATGTGTAAAAGATTCCAAAATGGATCGGTGAATTTTACATGGAGATATATGTTGTGTTGCTCACTCGAGGAACAAACGCTTGGTCCTATACACTGCTATACTACACATACAAAATAGCTTTTGGTTTTCCAAATCGTGGGATTTTACATGACATATTCTCTTGCACACACAAGAAAATTGGAAAAAAATTAATATCTACCCCCCCCCCCCCCCTTTGTTTGTCATGTATCGTACCTTTTTATTGCCATCCATGCATATATGTGTTATTTATTTGGATAAATGGAATTTAATTTTGAAAAAAGGTAGATTACTTTGTGTTAGATTTGATACGATTATGTATTCATTGCAATATGGGTGCCACCTTTTTCAATACACTTGGGAAAATGTTGAACATAATTTTAAGTATTTAATGTGGCCTGTACAAAAATCCTGTGCACCATATATGAAACATAATTTATAATTTTACATGTTAAATAAACTGACCCGTATAACGTTGGGATTGGCCGTCCACAACCAAATGGGAACGCCGTGGCCATTTTGGAGGGAAATAGATCTGATTCTTATTCTCATTGTTTAATAAACATTTAATTCATCTTCCATCCCAACAAAACTTTGTTACAATCAATGTTTATAGATTAAAAAGGATGTGTGATATATTAAACTTTGTGCAAGCGTGAAAACTCTAATACTGTTTACCAAAAATGTCCTAGAGTATTTACCAATTAAAATTAACCGTGATTCGCCACGATGACATACTTTAGATATGCCCTGTGGCATTGCCATAATGTTCCTTTTCCCAAAACAACCTTAATTATTATTTGGTTAGATATGCCCTGCGGTGTTGCCATAATGTTCCTTTTCCCAAAACAACCCTAATTGTTATTTGATCATCATAAAAAACAATTTTTGATTTATTTTGTGATGCGGCTTGGGTTGTCCAGACAAATTCATATCAAATACCTCCTTTATGGTATAGATTTTTAATTTTACAAGTATACTTTCTCCCTTTTCTCCGAGCTATTTATTAATTTTCCTGGGAGAAAATTTTTTCAACCCTAAACCCTAAAACGAGATTTGTGGATAGGGCATTAGTGGGGTGTTGGGTCATTCAAGCCTGGGAAACAAAAAAAAAAAACCCGGGAAATTTCATAAGGCACGATTTTCTTTTCCCATTCAATCAAGCTATGAACATCCTTGGAGGGCACGAATCCTACAACACTCCTGCTAAAAAATGATGCAAATGATTACAATCTTCAAACGAAATACCTCTTTACACAACATTACATATTTATACCCTGTTAAATGTATTCGTAAAACATAAACAGACAAAAAGAATCCTCAAGGGGTTCCGATGTATTTTTCAAAAATTTGAGGGGTCCGATAAAGCGAACTCTGGGCTCTCTGCGTTTACATTCATTCGTGGAGGGGAAAAGTTCAACAATTTTAACCGTTGGTAAAAAAAAGACATCTTAACAAAATGAACAATTCGAGCGATCAAAAATTGAATAAAAAGAGGGCGAAAACGAGTGCGGCTTGACGAAAATTAACAAAAGGCGACCAATCGCAAGTAGAAGAGGGAAGAGGGGGGTGCGGCAGGGGGAGTTTAGGCTGGTCGTCGAACCAGAGCTTAGATAAGAGCAGGAGGACCGGGGGTGCAGGGAATTGAACCTCCTTCCCCTCCCCCCCCCCCCTGGTGTGGACAATCCAGGTTGAACCATTGATGCGACGACCCACAATGGAACAGTCAGCGTAATGCTTACTGTTTGGTTCGTTCCCAACTATGCCATCGAGAAGTTTTGCAATGACTCAAACATCGGGCTACCCATTTTGTTGAACCCTCCTATGGAAAAAATAAAGTAATTGTTTAAGGAAATTAATATGACATCAATTTAAGTAAATATCAATTTTCCCCCGTTGTGTTACCAATAATTTAATATTAGTTTTCATTCTTGCGACCGACATTTGTATTGTAAACCAGTAGGTCTCACATCAAATCTTCATTCATGGGACCAATTTGCCTAGGTTTCGGGTTCAATTTCATCCACCACACAATTCGGCCAAGGTTTATCCGAACGACACATGTTTGCCATCCAGGACAAACAAAACACAACGGGCACGGCATGCGTCGCATGGTGGCCCTACCATTTACGATAAGGAAAAAAACATTTACTTAAAGGGGATATCGTTTAATTTTTCTTACAAATGACCGTAAAAGTAAACTAGATCGTATTTACAAGATTTCTTCCCCTGTGAAATTAGGTCACATTGCAGGATCCTATATCCTATATATCAAAGCAAACGTGGTGTATGTCTGTTTGTCTATGTGTAACTTGAGGTTCCCTAACCATGTCCCCACCTCCTCCTCCTTCTTCTTCTTCTTCTTCTTCTTCTTCTTCAAACCCTAGATTCAGGGTTTGAAGTCCAGATCCACGGTTGCACCTTGAAGTTCCCAAACCAGGTCTCAATCCAGGTTCTTTGAAGCTAAATATTGGGGTTTCAAGTCCAGGTCCAGGTCCAGGTCTTGATCCACGTGCAGCTTGAGGTTCCCAAACCAGGTTTTTTGATCCAACGATTAGGGTTTGAAGTCCAGATCCAATTTTGGGTAAGAGTCAAAACTATGGATTTCTCCATTTCTGAAATGGATCTGTCTATTTGTGCACCCCAAAATAATCATATTAATTGTATTATTATTATTATTATTATTTTAAATTTTGTAAACCTCTCCTTGAAAGAAAATGTAATAATAAGTGTATTTATTTTAAAGGTACCCATTCTTCAACCATATGGTAATAATAGCACCGATGGGTTTTTCTTTTTTGTGAATTGTTTTTGTTTGTAGCCAAAATGGCCATCATCTGTAGGAAGATGTGGAAAAAGTGGGCAATTATCTAAAGGAATATTTAGCCAAACCTGGCTACAAATCCAAACATGGAAGCACAAAGCGTTGGGGGTGGTTGGAGTGGCGTAGCCACGGGTTACCCACTAGTATTAGAGCAAACGTGGTGGTGTCTGTTTGTCTGTATGTTCCTCACAAACATTCGCAAATTGCGGCCAGGGCAGTGGGATGAAAGAGCTCTACGTACGTCCGTCTTCCTTTCTTTCTTTCTTAGTTTGTGTCCGTCTATTCGTCCATTCGTCAGTCCTTCCGTCCATCTGTCCTTCTTTTCGTCATTGACCTCCCCATCATCCCTTGCCCCATTTTTCGTTTCGCTTATTTATATATTTTTAGTTTTTTTTTCGGGCAGCCACGTGATTGGCCTACTCGGTATGTGTAGTAATGTACATACCACTGCCTACGTGCAGCTCCTTGATTTTTTTTATTGCCAGATTTTTTTGCCAACTTGCACCTGAAATATATGATTTCAAATTTCAAACTATTTGAAGGATTTTTCGTGGGAAATAAATGGTCCCAAATTGGCTAGACCTTGTGGGAAAAAAAAGTTTTTGAAACACCAGACTTTTATGGTAAGTTCTATTAAGTAGCCAATACTACGGAAGGACCCCCTTTTCCTTCTTTTTGAAAAATAAAACTTTCGTACTTGGTGATGTTGGCGAATTTGGCCCCTTTTTCTATTTTTCTTTCTTCTTTTTGGGGATGATGGTCACTTTGGTGACATCACAAAATTGGCCATTGAAGACACAAAAAAAAAAAACCAAGGAAAGAAGAAAGGAAAAAAACCCCTGCTACTACTGCTACTTAACTGGTGCGTACACTCGCAATGTTGTTCCACACACACACACATACATCACTTTCCAGACCCTCATGTGAATGTTGATGTTCTCAGAACAGTTGTACACAAATATAATTAAAGTGCAACAATACCAATTTGATATATTAATCGTAAGTTCATCATTCTTGAACATGCACTTCCTAGTCACATGGAAAAGAATGAATGAATAATCAATAGATGCACCAACAAGTCCACCGACAAGCAACAAACAAAATCTTTAATGAAAGGAAAGAATTCAGCAAAGCGTTATTTAAAGCCTAACTCGGAGTACGTGGATCCTCGATATTGTGCACTTTTCTGAACATTCGCAAATCTAACACTCTGAGAGCCTATTCAAAAGGTAATTTGAGTCGGGTTGCAATCTTGGTAATAATTCTAACATATGAATGCCAGACATCATGCACAATCACTTTCCCAAAAAACGTTCATCATTTTTTTTTTAATCGTTTATGGATGGGGTAGATCATTTCCAAACATTCGTGGATGTAATGGATCATTTTCAATCACCCGTGGACGAAAGAGATGATTTATATTCACTCCATAGGGTGAATCCTTTTTTGGTAAGGCATGGACGAGTGGATTATTTTTGGTCATCCACACATTATTGAGATCACTTTTAACTGCCTGGAAAAACACCAATTGCGCAGATCGTTTTCATTTTCCCAATGCCCCTGGATCGCGTCCATCGTCGATACATAACCCCAATATGGGGTAGATTATTTTTGGTCACCGATACGTGGCCCGTATTGGTATTATTTTCTATACCAAGCCTTAAGGTATGATCCGCTTGCATTTGAAAGGGACTTGAAGTCCGAATGGGTGCCAAATATGATGGCGGAACCAATGCGATTTGTTGGAATGTTGACATCATTGCCAATGAAAAGTTGACACGTCACATCAATTTTTGCCCCCCCCCCCCCCCCCCTTGGCTGGAGAAGATTGTGCCTACAGTAGTCTCCCGCTTAAGTACGCAACTTGAACCTACATGGTTTGTGCGTACTTAGGCAGTAGGTGCGTACTTTAGATTTGCAGCTCCCAAGTCACTCACTTCTGGTAATCTACTTTGCAACTACACACTGCCTATTGAGACAGAATCACATTACCTTGTCCCTTATGGCAAGTTCGGTGAAATGTTTCCATGAAGTCTCACAAGTTAGGACACGTGGTGGACATTCCTGAAAATGTGGGACCAAATGAAAATTGGGTACATTATTGGGTGGTCCCTCCTCCCTCAGAGAGACAGAGCCACGAAAGAAAAAAACTACTTTACCTGAACTAAGTTGACATCCTGGAACTTCTCCATTTTCCTTTTCTAATTATTCCTTTGTACTGTACATTTTCGAAATCTTCTGTGTGTTTGTTAATAAAGTTTTGCAGGGTTTCACCACTTTACCTGATGTTGGGGTGATGCACCTGTCGCGAAGCATTTTTATTTCTTAAGTGGGTTTTGTCTCTTCTTCTTTCTCCTTTTTCCATTTTGAGTTCTACAAAAAAGATCCCACTTGAAATCTGTGTTTTTTGGGTGCTCCATATTAAACCAGTGTTAGGCGGTTCTCTCCTTTTTCAAATAAAAGAACTAGTGTGTAAGATTGAGTACCCGGGACCCTTCACAAGCGGTTCCCAGAAAATCAAAGAACCAGTTCAGATCCTTGACCAGCAGTTTTCAAAATAAACCCAAAACTAGAGGTTCTTCTGATGAATGTATGTTTTTGCAAAAAACTGGAACCAGAGCTTCTGTGATTGTGTCAATTTTGTGAAATCCTGAACCAGAACTTCTGCAATTCCGAATTTCTTCAGAAAATTGGAAGCTTAGATCATTTTATCTGTAAAATTTATTAAAAAAACATACACCAGAGGTAATTAATAATTTTGAACCCTAATTCTTTTGCCAAACAATGCGTACTTAACGGGGATGCGTACTTAAATGGGTGCGTACTTAAACGGGAGACTACTGTAGTTGAAAGTCTTGTGGAAAATCAAAATTGCTTCGTGGGCCGTCGGTAGGAACAGGTGTGTCAGGGATCGGTAGGTCAAAGGCGAGTAGGTCGATGCTTGCAGATGGTTGGTGTTTGTGTAATGTGCAGAGATGGCACATTGGTTAGTGGGTGGGGGCAAAAAGGTGCTCAGCAGGCCGATGCAAAGCTCACCGAACTCACTTGATTATCATTATATATTGTAAAGGAAGAAAGTTCCTTCCCCTGAAGCTGTCCAAGGTACTAAAATAGTGTAAATTGAAAGGACCCAATCAAATGTCACCTTCTGGGTCAATCACTGACATTAGTGAACCAAAGGAACGTTTTTCATAAAAAAAAAAAAAAGATAACATCCCAAAATAGAGGAAAATGTTTCTTTTCCATCTTTTTTGGTTTCTTTGATCCTTTAAAAAAAATAAAAATAAAAATGTAGGATAATTTTTATTTAAATGGTGTGATTAGTGTTTCTCTCTTTCTAATTTTGTGGTGTAGTCGAAGGGGTGATCCTCCATAACAAAGGTTTGGCCAAATTGGGCTATAAACAAGATATGAAAGTGGAACAATTTAAGCATTCTTCTATATTGTTTCCTAACTACGAGCACCCAACATAGAATTCTTAGGATTTCTTTCTTTTTCTTTTTTCCCCCGAAACTTGGTGATAAAACCTGCAAATTTCACTTTTTCTCAGTGTATATTTTCTTCATCAAATATATAGTCAGAACATCCCTATAAAAAGTCGTTCATAGAAGGATGGAGTCATTTCTATGAAATTGTTACATTAAAAAAAACTATAAAAGGATGTTCATAAAACACGGAGCTAGAAGTGATGATTCATAAATTAATTGTTTTCAACTTTTGTGATGTAGACAAAAACCCAGATCATACATAAAAAAATGGAGACAACCACGATAACAATCGTCTCTTCTTGGCTAAGTAACCAAAAATTCTCACAAAATTAATGCCCATGGATACTTCTGACAACAATTTCATTCCCAAAAACCATGGGATTTTAGTATTTAATGTTTTAAATTCTCACCTCAATGTGAAATAAATTCCTTAATTCATTACGAAATTATGAATATCGTGTACGATGCATAACAGGACATGGACATGTGAGAAAACACAATCAAGATAACTTACGTGTTTCAACAACAAGTGTACTTGGGCCGATGAGTAGGCATCACATTCTGCAATGGCTTTTTGTGACCCCCCAACATCTTAAAAAAAAATGTTCAGCCCAAGCTAACTTTTAAATTAAAACCCTATTCTGACAAATTTTCACTAATCTTCATCTGAAACATGTCGGACACCTTGATGTTGAAGAATATGCTTTATTTGAAGGGTGATACATAAGGGTAGAAAATTTGATATGATTCATGCGTTAAATTTTAATCAATGTAATATCAAAAAATTCATCATTATTTTTTATGTCAACGTAAAAATTTAGTGTTAATCAATATAAATATCATGGACATGGAAAGGCACACATTAATTTACCTTCTCGTATCCATGGTTGGCGGGTGCTTACGAAAAGGGGTGAAATAATTTTAAAGATAAGTTATTAAATGGTTTTTAAAAAAATGAGTGGGATATAGTTATTATGATAAAAAGTAATCATTAAGGAAAGGAGTTAGGTTTAGGGTTAGGCTTGAGAATGAGATAGTTATATTTGTAAATGTCTTTGGAATTGTTCAAGCATAACCACACAATGGGTCATGCAAAATCAATTGGCATATTTGGCTTAAACTTGGTGGGGATGATAGCCATTTTTTCCTACATCTTCCCACTATTTTGGCTACAAACAAAAAATGCTTAGAAAGGAAAACTGAAGTTTCGGCTACTCCCTATTGTTATCTGAGAGCGAGAGGGAGGGGATAAGATAGTGTGTAAGATAGTAAGATGATGCGTAAACCTTAAACCCTAGTGTTGCTGTATAGTGAGTGCGGACGATTAATCGCGTTGCCTGCCTTGGCTGGTGAAGGGCGCATGCAGAAAATATCGGATTTAATGTGATCTCACCGCTACCGAGAAGGTTGGCCCATCACGATGATCGGTCCACGTGGTTTGAGTTTTACGGGCGGGGTTGCGAAAGAGTACAAAACTAAACTTGGATGGGGCAAAAAGATCCGTCAAGTCATCTCCAGGGTGGTGCTAGAGATGCTCGAACGCAAATGCAGGGTAGAAACTAGCGTCGGGTGGGTTCGCACTTTTTCAATGAGAACCTTCAAGGTCTTCATTCCGATTCTCAGAGCGAGAATCGGAGGTTTTCCCACACAGAGATGACCTGCCTGTCCATTTTCTCCCATTGGAAACCGACTTCTTGAAAACCTTGGAATGTATCAGTTGAATCTTTAGGGTTCAGGGGTATTTAAACATGCGGGCACCGATTTTCAGGGTGTTTCGCAGTGTTTTCCGCAAACTCAGGGAAACACGGCGCCAGTAGTGTCGAGTTTGGACGAAAACCGGGTGAGATCAAAGAAAAACCTCCCAAAAAATACATTGGCCTTCAATTGGGGGTCAAACTCTAAAACGCACCACTTCTTGTGCTCGACCGGGTTTGACCCCGTCTTCCCCTTTTCCTGAAGCCTCCGCTGCTGTTGGATGCATTTTCGCTGCTCCTCGTGTACCGCTACCATAATTACCTCGAACCTTGTGCATAAATGCTGGGTTTTAGCATTTCATACCCAGATTTAATCAAATCTCGTTTCTTTACGACCCCCTCGAAGAGAGGATGGAGGGGGGTGAACAAAGGCCCAAAGATGGGATGACTTCAGGGAAAATTCCAATGTTTCGTCGGGCTTCGGTTTTGGTTTGGGTGGCGCGAGCTTCCTCAACGGCTCCCTGGGGGGAGCTTCATAAAGGAGCGTCGGGCTCTTCCACAAAAGGGGGCATGGGAGGCACCGCGGCGCATCCCGTGCGCTTTCGTTGCGCCAAGGCTGCAGCATTAGCGGCAACAGCAGCTGCTTTTCTAGGGTTTACTTGCGGACGTCGAAGGAGAAGAAATCCACAAATTTGTGGGAGGAGAAGGGAACTGAAGCTTCGAAGTCCGCGAGAATCGGAAGACAGACCCACGCACGCGAGAGTATTGCATTTGGTCGGGAGTCGCACAGTTGGTAGCAGAGGAGGAGGAGGAGGTAGAACTGGGGAGAGGGGTTGTGCTAGGGTTTGAGGGAGTTGGGAAACCCGAGGAGGAGCTAGAATGGTCGGGGGAGGAAACAGGAAGGACGATGGATTGCCGGCAATAAGTAGCACGAATATCTTTGCCGCGCTAGAGAGCCGTCGCCGTAAGTCCAACAAGAAGAAATCATTGGAGAGGGAGAAGTCGCCCAACAACAAGAATAGCAACGAGATTCATTAGGACGTGAAAGCTAGTGAGAAGAAGGCAGCAGTAGAAGAAGAACCCGCAACAGAGCCCGCTCAATTCTGGGCTGCCACGCAAGTCACTGTCAAGTCCTGGGCGGATTGCGATGACGATGATGACTACTACGCTACCACTGCGCCGCCGCTGCCTGTTGTTTCTGACGATCACTTCTCAGAGCTTGCGGACACAGCTGCGAAGGAGGGATTGAGTCAAGAAGAGGTGAAGAAGCTCTCCCGCATGTGCTTTTTCCATTCTCTGCTTCTTTTTCTTTTCTTTGTGTCTCTAGAGAAACTTGTTTTCTAAAGGAAAACTCCACTTTGGATCTAGATACAAAGGAGATGACCCCTTTTGTCATCTCCACGAACAAGATCTGTCAGGTTAGATGTTAAGAGTCATCTTTGAATCTGCGTTCTTTCATTCCGAATTCATGATGCTGTTTTCGTCTTTAGTATCATATCATGGATATGATCCTTGCATGGTGTGTATACCTCTCATTGAATGCCAGATGGATTCTCCCCAACAGTAGTGCAAAAGAAGATTTGCAGGCACAATGAACCCTAGAGATGTTGCTTTCTGTGAAATCGAGATGATTTGACACTTGTTCATGGCCTCATGATTTCAACTATCATGTCTCTGTTTGTAAGTGGGAGTTTGCTCCACCTTTCGGATTCAGGTGATGTTGTAATCTTCTTTATCAGGTGGAAGGAGTTTCTGCAATCTACAGGTCCATGAAGGCCTCTAGTAAAGCACGCCAGAGGTCCTTCGACTGCAAGGGTTTTCACTTGCCGAGATTTGTCAGCCACATTGTTAACTATAGGTGTACCAGTCAGTGCAGTGAACCATCTGAGATTTTTCCATTACTGTTGAATTAGCGGTCAGGGTTGGAATCTGGTTGTTCAGTGATAACTCTGGATTCTGTCTCTGTGGGTTGGTAGGAGACTGAAGGTGAAGAAGAGGGTGAAGGGGAAGAAGAAGCTGAAGATGATGTGGAGGACGCAGAGGTGGAAACTGATGCAGCACATGATGTGGATAATGCCCCAGCCAAATCTGAGACCTCGCTGCCTGTGGTATTTAGGGAGCCAGAACGGCAACTCTCTAAGAAAGAGTTGAAGACGAAGGAGCTTGCTAAGCTGGATGCGGTTCTTGCTGAGCTTGGTCTTGTTCAGAAAGAAGAAAATGGTAAGCAACATTGTTTTCTCTGTCTCATTCCATCATCTCTCTCCACATTATCCAGTCAAAGTTGAGTCAGGGTCTGTGCTCACAATTCTAGGTTAGTTGAATTTGTATCATGAATAAGGCTCCATCTCTTGGTCGCTGGCTCTCTAGCTATGTCATAGATGTTCACCCATCTTGTCTTCCTTTTTCTTCCCTTCTTCATGATCTGGTTGGATCTAAGTAGCCTCTTTAGCATGCCTAGGGTTTACAGAATTTGTTCCAGTTTTGCTAAACCTATGTAGGGATTGATTGTTGCTTAGAAAGCATTTCGTCTGTATTACAGTCGTGGTTGTTCAACTGCTCCTCAGTTTTTGGATTTTCCCTGTGTTGTTTAGGGTCAGGTTTCCTCTTCTCCATGCTTGGTTTTATATAATCAGATCATCTCTATAACCTTATTATCAGGTCCCAATTATATTCAGGTTGCTTTAACTTGCAAGTATGGAGAAGTTCTCAGTGCTTACAAAGAGGTTTGATGGTTCATCTTCCTGAGATCAAGGTCATGCATCATTAGACACCATTTGATTTCAAAATTCACATCTCTTGGGGCATTGTGGGCTTGGAAATCACCAGGGGGTTTAAAAATTTGTACACTGGAGCAAGTAGTCGTATGCGTGGAAGTTAATTGTGGATAGTTGCTTTGGACTTAGCATTCTACATAATAATTGAGCATGTTCTATTTTGGATCAAGAAACTGTAGTTGATATGTGATTGTTTGTATGTTGTATATCCTCACATGCTTGTCCCAGTTTGAAGGAGCATTCTGTTGATTTTCTATTTATTAGGAATGTCTCTCGAGTGCTAGCCAATATCATGATTGAATCTTTCAGTTGCTTCCAGAAGTGTGATGAAACTCAGGACACAAATTTTGTATGATATTTTCCTTAAACTTTGGCAGGTTGTTATATATTTATCTACACCCACAGTAAGAACTGATGGAAATCAGTGGATACTCATGGCACCTAGTTACTGCTTTTCATGGTGGTGGTGGTAGTGTGATACTTTGTGACACTTTGTATCACCCCATTCATTCTTGTTGTATTTGGTTTTGCTAGAACTGACCCAGTGCTTACCTTCAAAGTGATGTTGCGGAGCTTTTCTGCAATCTCATAGTGGTGTCTCTGGGTGTTATGTTCAGGTTCTGTGCCTTCATCAGAGGAAAAGAAAACAGAGGAGGTCACTGAAGGCACAATGGAAGAACCTGAAGGCAAAGGACCAGGAGGGATTCCTTCACTGAACGAAAGCAAAAGCAGCTTTATGGCACTACAGACCGATCGATCGATCCCGATCGATGGGTCTGTAGGAGCCAGATCAGCATTCTCGAGGCGTCCACCCCCAATCTGTTGAATGTGCAAGATCCTTTCGTGTCATTGTTGAGAGCACCACTGCCTTGTTTGGAGCATTGGTGGATGCCTCGGGCCGGGCTGAGCTTTATGGCACTACAGACTGATCGATCGATCCCAATCGATTGGTTTGTAGGAGCCGGATCAGCATTCTCGAGGTGTCCACCCCCAATCTGTTGATTGTGCAAGATCCTTTCGTGTCATTGTTGAGAGCACCAATGCCTTGTTTGGAGCATTGGTGGATGCCTCGGGCCGGGCTGAGCTTTATGGCACTACAGACCGATCGATCGATTTCGATCGATTGGTCTGTAGGAGTCGGATCAGCATTCTCGAGGCGTCCACCCCCAGTCTGTTAATTGTGCAAGATCCTTTCGTGTCGTTGTTGAGAGCACCAATGCCTTGTTTGGAGCATTGGTGGATGCCTCGGGCCGGGCTGAGCTTTATGGCACTATAGACCGATCGATCGATCCCGATCAATTGGACTATAGGAGCCGGATCAGCATTCTCGAGGCGTCCACCCCCAATCTGTTGATTGGGCAAGATCCTTTTGTGTCATTGTTGAGAGCACCACTGCCTTGTTTGGAGCATTGGTGGATGCCTCGGGCCGGGCTGAGCTTTATGGCACTACAGACCGATCGATCGATTTCGATCGATTGGTCTGTAGGAGCCGGATCAGCATTCTCGAGGCGTCCACCCCCAATCTGTTGATTGTGCAAGATCCTTTCGTGTCATTGTTGAGAGCACCAATGCCTTGGTTGGAGCATTGGTGGATGCCTCGGGCCGGGCTGAGCTTTATGGCACTACAGACCGATCGATCGATTTCGATCGATTGGTCTATAGGAGCCGGATCAGCATTCTCGAGGCGTCCACCCCCAGTCTGTTAATTGTGCAAGATCCTTTCGTGTCGTTGTTGAGAGCACCAATGCCTTGTTTGGAGCATTGGTGGATGCCTGGGGCCGGGCTGAGTTTTATGGCACTACAGACCGATTGATCGATCCCGATCGATTGGACTATAGGAGCCGGATCAGCATTCTCGAGGCGTCCACCCCCAATCTGTTGATTGTGCAAGATCCTTTCGTGTCATTGTTGAGAGCACCAATGCCTTGTTTGGAGCATTGGTGGATGCCTCGAGCCGGGCTGAGCTTTATGGCACTATAGACCGATCGATCGATCCCGATCGATCGATCCCGATCGATCGATCCCGATCGATCGATCCCGATCGATTGGTCTATAGGAGCCGGATTAGCATTCTCGAGGCGTCCACCCCTAATCTGTTGATTGTGCAAGATCCTTTCGTGTCATTGTTGAGAGCACCAATGCCTTGTTTGGAGCATTGGTGGATGCCTCGGGCCGGGCTGAGCTTTATGGCACTATAGACCGATCGATCGATCCCGATCGATTGGACTGTAGGAGCCGGATCAGCATTCTCGAGGCGTCCACCCCCAATCTGTTGATTGTGCAAGATCCTTTGGTGTCATTGTTGAGAGCACCAATGCCTTGTTTGGAGCATTGGTGGATGCCTGGGGCCGGGCTGAGCTTTATGGCACTATAGACCGATCGATCGATCCCGATCGATTGGTCTATAGGAGCTGGATCACGATCGATTGGTCTATACGAGCTTCTAAAATGGATATGTATTTATTCATCAGGATTTAAGAAAACAGTTGGCTAACTTTATTGACAGAAGAATGGCAACCATGACAAAGATAATTGCAAAACTCGTAGCTCATATTCCCAAAATGCCATTATTTTTCTCTTGCACATTTAATTTCAGGGCCCTTCTTCTTTCTAGCCTTCCATGTTCGAAATACAAAACCCACTTTAAAAAACAAATTCCCCTTCATGTTGCCCATCTTGGAAGCCATGCCCATGCTAGAAAAAAAGCACAGAAAATGAGGGGAAATCTCAGAAGAGACACCCCTAACTAAACCCTAAAAACCCCTCACCAAAAACTTTAAACAAATGTTGCAAATGTGGCACCATGTAAGGCATTTCTACCCCAAACCCTATGGAGGCTACTACTAGTAGCATCGGAAGGCCAAACCTTGCTGGTGCAAATTGCACTGTAGTTCGGGATGAGTGCGGACACACACGGTTAAAGACATTTGCCACTAGTTATCAGCCATCTCATTGGCAAACTTCAGAGCCATTTACTTTTCCCAGTCATGTAAAACAATGTTTTTATCTTCCTTATCCCCCAAACCCAGAGGAGTGGTCACTTGTTGTCACATATGTGCCACGGTCCCGTTCTATTCTAGGTGAGAAACCAGAGGTTGTGTTTACAACCTCTGAGGTGGATGATGACCACGTATAATGTACTACTCATTAATTTTATGCAAATTGCCATTGAGGCTTGTGGTTCTATATTACTGCACAATGTTCATTGTGTCATTTTCTGCCTATTCTGCTCCATTGTGTAATTTTATTTTGAAGAATAGGAGCACTGCTATGCGTATTTTATTGATATTTTCACTCAGTCTATCAAGGTAATATAGATTATAATAATAGTTAAGTGGATTTATAGCTTCCATTTGGTCTAAAATATTTTTTATTTTTTTGTAGCGTTTTGGGAATTAAATGACATTTCGAAACCCTTTTGCGAAACTTCCTTCTCTAGTAACCCTTTCACTACTTTGCGAGCTAACGCACATTGCAACTTGCGATACGCCCACCAAAGGAAACTTTTGCGAAAATTTGTGGTGAGGTTTGCGATACATATTCAAACGCAAAATGAGAGGCGCCGAATAACGCAAGTTGCGATGTCATGTGAGTCTCAAAGTTTGTAGCGATACTCTGTGTATTGTAAAAGTTGCGATGTTTTGAGTATGATTAAACGTTGCGAAGTGCGGAATATCGCTATGGTGGACAGAGATTGAGCGGGTCGCAAAGTTTTGTTTGTCGTGTATCTCGCAAAAATGCTGCGATGATTAAAGGTTCATTATCAATTTGCGATGAGTGGTGCACCACAAGTTGCGATGCGTATCGCATCACAAATTTGGCAGATTTTTTTTGCTTCGCAAACCTTTCAGGTTTTTTGTTTTTCCTTCGCAAACCCTTCAGATTTTTTGTTTGGCCCTTCGCAAAAAGGCACAATATGTAGTAGTGACTCTTCTTCCTTATTACTCTTTTTACCCTTCCTTAACCAACTTCAACCCTAAACTATAATCATTCATGCAAGTGTCATTTCACAAAGATCACGACAAGTCATTACATGCCAAAACATTTCACATTTTCAAGGAGATGTTACAATATAATTCTTCCAACTTTGAATCTTTCCACTCCCTTCTTTAACTAATTCTTAACTTGCTCCCTAACTTCTTCTTTTCACCAAAATCCTATCTCCCATTATCTACAATTCTAGAGCTTTTAGCCATAACCCTAAAAACAGCCCCTCTTGACTCTACCTCTACAAGACATCCCTACTTCCTTCTAGATATCTTGTTCTATTGCTTTCATAAGAGGGCAAACCATTGTTTGCTTACTCTTAGGCCTAACAACCAAAGAATTCAGCTCCCCTTTCTTTTCTACTCCTACTCCTAACTTCAACAACATGGGCTAGGTACCTTTTCTTGGTTTCCACCATTCGCCCCATTCATCCTACTCATGAGTTTCCCCCTCCACTTGCGCAACCACAACCACCATTATTTAAGAATCTTGCCTCCATTCACCAAAACAAAAGTTGACTTGACCACCCCTTGAGAAGCTAGCTAGTTCATGATATTGTGGCCTCCCTTCTTCATCTACTTTTGCCCTCTCATGATATGCCAAGATCTTCTATTCTTCCTTACACTATCATCATCACTCGTTTCTTCTCACAACACCTTCATGCCCTAATCATCACTCAAGAAGAAGAAAAAAAAAAAGTCGGCAACAAGTTTTTTGCTTGTCAACTCCTTAGAGGCGTCACTAGTATTGTCTTACCCCAACCCTAATTGCTAGAAGCTTCGAGGAAACATCCTTCCTCCTATTCATACCCCCTTTATTTAGCAAGGTTAACCAATTTCGAACAAGGATAAGAAATTTGACCTTGTCATAATCCGGCCAACCTATTTCCCCCCTCATCTTAACCAGGCCGCCTCCCCTTGGGTCCTATTGGGATAAGGACATATTTTTAACCTAACCCCTTAGACTTAAAGTTAACCCCCAAAATTTCTTTAGGGGCCCTATTCCTTCTTAATCAAAATCGGATTAGGTTAATTTGAGCCCAACATGTTAGTTCTATATGGTCCACTCTATTGATCTTTTAGATGGCTTCCATTCACTTGTGATGTTTTGAAATAGCTATCATTGTTGTGAAAATCCAATGCATTGCTACATGTGATTTGTTGGTCATTGAGTTGGAATGTAGGTTTCCAAATCATGAGATGTTGAATTCTCTTGGGTTTATTTATCCTCAATATTGGTTACAACCAAATTGTGAGTCCATTTTTGCAATTCATCCGAGCTTATCAAATTGCATTACTGTACACCCAAGAAACTTGGTACACTTGGCTCATAGGTTTCTGAGCCACTTTCAAATGAAATTTTGGATTTATAAACATCTCTTTTCAAGCTACCCATGAAAAATCAAGTTTTTAAGATATGGAAAAGCTTAGAAATGAAAATCCAATCACTAAATTGTGCATCAACTCACCACAAATAGTTTGTTGGTTGCTCGTCTATTTGAGTTCATGAAACTTGCTCAAATGATCATTGTCCAAATCATTGGTAGTGTTGAGGATGTGAGAACCTTTTCCATGTTGATGGTCACAAAGTTCAAGCTTTGAAATCAATAGCCAAGGCATCTAAATAGTGATATACCCATGTTTGCTCAAGTTTTTTCACTAGGGACATTTTCATTTTCAAGTTGTTGTTTCATATTGGAATGATGGAAACAAGGTCAAAGTAGGAGTTGATGAATGATTGTTTTTTACTCATAGTACTTGTTTGAAATTTGATGTGATTAATGTTATGATACTAATCAAAGTTGGATGCTACAAGCACCTTGTGTGGCAATGGGTAGGGTCCTAGTGATTGGTGTTCGAATCCCAAGCAAGGTCTTTTGAATTAGTAGTTACATTTAAATTTTAAATCCTACTTACAAATGTTGCATGTTGCCTAATTGTATAGCAGACTTTTATACTGAAAGCCTAAAACCTGGGCACCTCTTCAAGCTTGGAGCCTATTGTTTTGCACTGAGATGTGTAAGTGGGAGCCACAAGGTGCCTTTGCCTAAGTCTTTGTCAAATTGTCACATCTATGCTTGGAGTTTAGCCACATACATGACACTATTTTTTAAAGCAAGTAGCTATACGGGTAGGGGCACTGCCTTGCTACATGCCCTTAGCACTCATGTGACAAATTAAAAACATAATAAGAAACCCAGTGGCACTAATAGAAGTCAACATGAATGTAATTGTTTATGGCATCTGCAATTATGAAAGGCACCAAAGAAGGCACCAACTGGTAATAGGGTTGGAAAAATTATGTTTGTTTGTCCATGATGATGAGTTAGTTGATATTAGTACCTCTCCAATTGAAACCTATTTTTGAAGAAGAGGCCATGAAAAAGGAGCTCACTTTTAGTCCACTCAACCATTTGCAGCTTCATGACACTGGGCTCTATCCAATCCACAGCTAATATCAAGGCTAAATGGGTCCTTAGTCTTTTTTTTGGCAAAAACTTCAAAACTAAAAAATGGAACATCCTGTCACAAAATCGCCCATTTCAAAAGAAAATTTCACCAACTTTTCGAGCAAAAAACAATATTTGGAGAAAGTTTTGTAACATTAGAGATATCCGTAGTAAAGTCAGGAAAAGACAGCACCAGTACCCCCCTGAGTTTGGTCATACACAGGGCGGGCGAGATTAAAAAAAAACACCTGCAAAAGTTTGAAACTTAGAAAACCATCAGTTTTGATGGTTCCTGAGTTTCACCCTGTCTTTTTCTTTTTGTCCTACATAGATTTTCACTGCTCCTACGTGTACAGCTACTATAATTTCCTCTCGAACCTTGTGCATTAAATGCTGAGATTCAGCATTTCGTACTGAGTTTCAGCATTTCATACTGAGATTTAATCAAATTTCCTTACTTTAGGGATACCACTAGGAGAGGGGTCAGGGAGTGAAAGGAGGCCCAAAGATAGGGTGACTTTGTGGATATATAGTTAGGGGAAGAAAGGAGGCCCAAAGACAGGGTGACCTTGTGGATATACAGTTAGGGGATGAAAGGAGGCCCAAAGACAGGGTGACTTTGTAAGGGGAAGAAAGGAGGCCCATTAGGATGCAGATTTTAGTTCTGGGGCAATTCTTAGCCAGTTTTCTGCAGTTTGGCCAGGATTTTAACAAAAAGGGTGGCCAATTCAAACAGAAAACACAGTTTGGTAGTACAACTTTGGGCTTTTAGTATCCAACTGACCAGTATTTTGATAACCATTTTGTCCTTCAATTTTGGGTTAAAACCTGCCAAACTTGATTGCTTTTATTACAACACAACAACTCCAAAGCAATGAGAGAGAAAATGAAAACAAACACACAGAAATGTCCAGGTATCCACTAAAGCTTTAGTTTTGCTACTGAGGACCAATAACAACAGAATCAAACAATACATCACAAGTGGTTTGCAGCAAATTAGATGTGCAAATAGCAGAGCGTCAGTCAGTGTTTACACTAGGGTGGATCATTCATTCATGCAGGCTCTCATTTCTTCATTGTTGTTGTGTTTTATCACAATAAAGTTTGAGAGATGTACATCATTGGGTCCATGAAATCACCCAAAACTGGGAGAAAACAAGCAGCTCAATACTGTGCAATGGTTTTTGCCGCCCCTAATGACAAGTTCAAAGCTCAAACCAGCAACAGTTAAAACAGGAAATGTTCCATTCGTTTTGAACATTCCTCAAAATGTGTACACACATATGCTTAAAGATCTGCATTTTTGTCAGAACTAAGTTGCATGTAATAAATTTGCAACTTTCATATGTTTGAACTTTGAAGTTATCTTTAAGGAATGATAACAGGGTGTTATGAGATTCCAAAGCATACTTGGGAACAAATGACACATGGTTTGAGCATTATCATATTGGAAGGGGTCAATTAAGTAATATGCATGACAATCTTCCACAAAAAATCTAATTGCACAAAGAAAAAGAGACCACTCATGGCCCATCCTTCAGCTACATTTTTCCAATGGCTAAAACAAAAAAGTCACAAAGTTTGAACCAGAAGTAAACAAAAATGCAGGAAACACCTTGTGACTGACTACCCATCAGACAAATCCTTCAACAAATCCTTGATTCCTGCAATTCTTGAAGCAAAAATAAGGTGCTTTGTTGAATCGAAAACAAAGTTTTTCTTGCATTCTCCCAGGCATTCACTGATCTGTTATGAAGAGCAAAAAATGTTCGCAGTATATCTTGTGTAACATCAGGGTGAGAGGTTAACATTGGAGGGTGCCGATTATTGGCTATCCCAAAAGAATTCAGTTGACTCCCAAATTTCCAAGCTGTCAATGAACATTAACATATGCAGTTGCCGTGTCTTCTACAGAACACAAGCAGGATTTCTTCTGCTTCCCTATCTACTATTATCTGAACAAATTGAAATCTCACCTGGAGGATTACTGTTTCTTTCTTTGCAATGCTGAATCTAAATCAGATAGTGGATCGGAATGCTTCTATTGTGTCTATGTCTGATCTCTGCTATTTGCAAATATAGATCTACCGTCTCCAGAACAGCAAAGGTACAGGTGACTAACTATAGGATGTTTGCACCAGCCTTCATGAATGCTGACACCAGTGTATGGAACAACAATCCTCTAAGACTCTTGAGGATCATGTAGGCAGCTACAGACAAACATGATAACTAATAGTTCAGAGCAACTCATAAGTTCTCTGCTATGTGATTTGACTTTGACTTACCATTTTGAGGTCCATCCAATGTGGGCTTTTCATCATTTCTATCATTGCAATGTTTCCTCTTCAATCAGAATGGGACATAAAAACGATATCCTTTATGCCTGGCATTGGAGGGAGGATCGGCCTCCACAGATTTCAAATCATCTTTTCCAATGCTGTTCACAACCTTGTGGTATTTCCCAATTTCCTGAGAATTCATTTCTTGTTCACCAACTTTGTGCCGACCTGTTCCAAATCTTCCCACACTTTGTGGGTTTTCCTCTTATGTTCTGAATCTGCTGCTGATTCCAGCCTTGGCCTCCCATTCGTAAATTGCACAGAAGCTAAGGCTGGTCTTGTGAATTCCTCATTGTTCACATTCTGCAAGTGCATCTGATCAGTTGCAGTAGTGCTACCTCTTAAGGACTCAACATCTTGCCTGTTGTCAGAGGAGGCATTCTGCTCTTTGACATGAGTGATAAGCTTGGTCAATACCTGCAGAGCCCAGGCCACCTCAGGATCTTCTGCCTCAGCATCTGGTCTCAGCTCTTCTTCAAGTTCATGTGAGAGGGTATTTAAGGAAGCAAAATCCTCATATAGTGGCACTGCAGCTTCCAGTTGTGAAGTTGCCCAACTGTAATGCAGCTCCCCCTTTGTCTGGACATTGCTATCTGGCTGAGTCCTTTGTATTGGATTCACTGTTCTCATTCCAGTATCCACCACTTGCATAGATTCCAAACTACTGTCTGAGAGATTTTTAAGTGCTAACTCCAATGGTTCAAGTTCTTCTCTGAAACACTCCTCAGCAAAATTTGGACTATAATTCTTTGCAGGCAAAAGGTACACTGGTGGGGCTTCTCCATTCAGTATTTTCATGTCCACAGCACCCTTCACCCGTGCGTACATAGGTTCAGTTTCCAGCAGATCCTCAAACGCACTGCCCTTCACTGATGATATCGCCTGCACATGTTCCAACCATCTTATGAATTAAAAAAAAATTCTGCCACTTCATATAATCAGACATCATAAGAACTCACTTTTTTCAATATGAGCTAGTTCAACATCATTATGTACCTGACATTTGCACAGCACCATATTGTGATCCAAAGTGCTCTCCATCTGCCTCTTCATTATGTAATTAATCCCACAAACAATTGGAGCACAGAGGAAACAAAGAGTACCTTCTGATAAAGCTTGTGTCCATGCCCTACAAGTTGTCGTGCTATGAAATTGATGAGCCAAGGAGGGACAAAATCCAGCTTCATATCCAGATCACAAATCAACCTGCAAGATCAAGAAAGTGGTAAGACCAGATTGCCCACTTGCCATCACTGGGCATCGCCCTCATTTTATACCAGGCCCCACAATGATAGATTCATGTCAAGGTCCTGTCAACAAGTTGCCTCGTTAAGGGTTCCCAGGAAAGAGCTTGATACCGGAAGAACATACGGTTGGGACCAATTTTCTGCATTGCGAAGCCACCAGCAAGGTCCATTCGCACTACATTTGGTTCTATCTTGGGTACATCAGTGGCACTGATCCCATCTAGTGTCTCATCAGGTTCCTCTGGAAACTGCAATAAACAACACATATAGGAAAGTCAAGCAGAAATAAAGGAAGAAATCCCAATCAACTAATTTTCACTAGAATGCAAGATCAATACATCCAAGGAGTGTCACAAAACGATGGTCCAACAGCCAGATGGCCTTTGTCATCCCACTTCTCAAGTCAATAACTGTGTCTGAAGTCTAAACCAGAAAGCTCTCATCCCTGACATCCCATTTCATCAACCACAGGGTATCTGAATTTTGAAGGTAGAAAGCTTGTGGTAAAACGCACTGATGCCTTACTTGACATCCCAATCAAAAGTTGCTGTGGATGCACCAGCATAAACATGGTATTGCAAAACTGATGAATGTGTAGGGCTTCCAAAACATACCGAAGCATACATTACAACAATTAGGTCCTCCTCAAAGTATTCCAGCTCATATTCTGACAGCAAAACCTCACGCATAGCCAAGGGCCAGGGTACTTTGATCCTTACACCACCAGCCCCCGCACAAGATGCCCTATCAGTGCACAACCCACTCTTGGCAAGCACCATGGCCAACTATTCGGGCACTTCACAAACACCATATTTGAAAAGAATTGGTCACCTGACTAAACACTCCAAAAGTTCTGAAAGCATGCCTAGAACAAACATAGTAACTCTAATACAAACCTTGCAAAAAGACCTATTTTGATTTACTGCACTTCTTTTCCAGATGTCACATGTAGCATGTGTGGATCATGGTTATGTAGGCATATTGCAGCCCAAGCAGGAAGTAGATGTGTGGCAAATGAGAAATAGATGTTTGACTTTTGAGTCCAAAGGGGTCCAAGAGGTCATACAGACCCTGAGGAGTTACCTCAGGAGTGAAAGGTCTCCTCCAACACTATTTCTCTTAAGCCAGTGGGATTCCACCATCTTGAATGTTGGGGCAGAAAATTGTGGCCACCTTGACAATGCACATTTACATTAGACAACAAAAGGGAGCTTGCAATATACCAATCCACTAATTGGTGATTACATTTGCAGGAATCTGGAGATGACTCCCCATCTGGATGTAGACCAAATCTCCCGAAGACATTTACTGGCACAAATTAGCATAATGAGAATTGGCTGGTTCCCAAGGGTGCACTTCTAACATATAGTTGCCAGCCAAAACTTGACAGTTTTGAAACTGAACATTAAGGACCTAAAAGTGAAGTATGGACTTACAGACCATTGCTTGTACAGCGGTGCCTCCCACCCAACACATAAAGCTGTCAAAGGGAAGGCACATCAGCCACCACACACAATGCTATTAGACTACAAGGACATAGATATCTGTCATTTCACCAGGTGCACCAATATCCATGAGCTCTTCCCATGACATTAGCTGGATTCATTATATTCTGGTGGATGTACCTACAGTCCAGGTTTCTCAACAATAGTCTCATGCCTAACACAAGCTAACATCCTCTGCTATGCACGGAACTCTCCAGAAAAGTACACACCTAGACTGAGAAATGCTGCTTCAGGCATGGGATCTAGGAAAGTGAATATCTATTCCAAGATAACACACAGGACGGGTAGATGGTGATTACCCTTGAATGAGGTGATTTCAAACTCACTCAAAGACCTTCCACATGACAAGAGACAGGGAGTGGCCAGAGGAAGAAAAAATGGCAAAATTGCTGAGAAGGAAAGAGGAACACAGAGAGGCAAGTCACCAGTGGCCATGGGTCCATCAATGAGGCCATCTAAGCATAAAGAGTGGTAAGGAGCTCCTTCAGGTCCTTCACGATACATAACCCGCATGATAGGTGTATTTTGCTTCAGCTGAACCAACAAAGAAGACATGAGAAGGTCAAACCCTAATTGTAAAGCATCTCACCAGCAAATCAGTTGACCAAAGAGGATCTGCATGCAACCACTCTTGACATAAGATTGCTATGATCAAATTTCCCTAGGGACTTCATCTTTGAGACATCATCTAAGCACAAACACCTGTGTACTCTTACATTTCAATCTAAGCCCATATCAAAGTTTGCATACCTACTGATTGCAGAATAGTTCCTTGCAAATTCCTGTGGTTCCTACAATTCACTTGATAGACTACACCCAGAACTGACCCATCAAGCACGTGAACTGCTGCTGTGAAGATAGTCTAATGACAGAGATCTTTGCACACAATCTTTGTGAAGAGGTTCTGGAATAAATATGAACTCAGAGCTAAAATCAATAAGGTCCAAGATGTAGCAGTCTTCTCTCCCAGGGCACAAAGGCTGCCCCATATCTCACACACTGCTTCTGTTCTTGCAGTACAACAACATTTTCTAAAGGGCATTCATTCTTTCTCTCCAGACCATATCAAAATTCCTAGGACAATCAAACTTGTGTTCTCAGCCAGAGTCAAAATTCATCTTCAAATTCCAATACTGAGATGAGAGTTTGATCAGAGGAGCTGTCCTGGGACAAGGAGGAGGGGTCTCTACCTTCCATTCGCCAGCAACAATCTTGTTTCCCCGTTCCCCCTTGGCACTCCTTAGATCCTCCAACAGAGCAAACAGCTGCTTACTCTTCTTCTCAATGAGTTGATCGGATTGTTTGCCACCATCAACCACCCCTTCATCTGTGCACAGAACAGATGTCAGAGCAGCTCAAGGTCTGATTCTTGTTGATGTGAATACTGGCTATTTGAGATTCACCCACTCAAGATTTCTCTTTCTGCCAGAACAAGGAATGACTAGTTCATGGCTTCCATAGAACAGGAATGATATCTACCACAAGAGAAGTCTATGATCATAAAATGGGTCTTCTCTTCTCCACAAATTTCTGCAAGCCACATGATTGATTTGGAGCTACATAGATGATCATCTCCACAGCCAACTTTTGAGCCAGTTGGAAATAAGCTGATCACAGTTCAACAGAGAGAAAAAAGCCTCAAGATTGGACAAGGAAAATGAACCTGTGAAGGACTTTTGCAGTTGCTTCAGTACAATTTTTCGAATGGCCACACAATCTGAAAGTTCATGGGAAGTCAAAGTCTTATCCAATCTTTGCCGTGCCTCTGTGATGTTTGTCATTTTTCCTTCATGGATCTAGTCCCAGCTCCTGATTAACAAGCTACAAAATTTCTCCCATGGGTCACATTCCTTCCAAATTGCTTTCCTCTTCTGCCAGCTTCTAGCGCAGTAGAACTAGTGACCTCCCTCTTAGGTCAGGCAGGGGCTGTTGAATTTGAAAACAACAAAGAACACTGCAGCACTGAAGATCCCAAACCACTCCTGCATATCTTAGAACTGACAAAGACCTCCATCAAAGCAAAAAGACTGTGTGTACTCAACAGCACCCAGTCTAGTTGTACTCCAGAACTCTGATGTTCCTTTAGATTCCTCCAAAGAGAGTCACCGCGGCGCTGAATTTCCCTTTTGTGTTGTCATCATCTTCATCATCATCATCACCATCATATTCAGCAACTCCAAGAAAAGAACATACAAACCTACTTACTGGGTACTTACCTCAGATCTCCACAATCAAAGCTCACCTTCCAGCAAAATGCACCCTGGCAACCTTTCTTCCTAGTCCACCCCCAACACTAAGCAATGACAAAAGCACCACAAAAAAAGAACAAAACAACAACAACAAGACAAGACAATAAAAGCAAACAAACAAAAGCAGACAAGCGTTTCCAATAATACTAACTTGCTGACAATCACAACAGCTTCTGATGATCATTAAGTAGCTGCAGTAGCACAACCTGCAATCATCTTCATTCTTCTCCAGCTTTCACTGTCCGATCTCGTGTACCTCGCCTCTGTGCACTTCCTTAATACCACCGAGGGAAACCAAACCAAAACAAAACCACCAACAATGACAATAACAGCGAGAGGAAAGGAAGAAGGGACAAAGAGTCGAGAAGAGAACATAATAATGTAGTTGAATTTGCACAAGACAAAAGCAAAGTGTCGGAGAAGAAGAAGAAGAAGAAGAAGATAGTGTCAGAAAAACACACACACACACACACACACAGGGAGTGATGAGTTTGTTTGCGCAGCTCGCAGCTCGTTCGTCAGCAGACAGTGATCATTATGAAGTTTGTCCTTGAAGTTTAATTGTTGGCATTAAAAAAAAATTCTTGTTGCGAAGAAAATTCACCAAAGAAATATTGGGATTGCGAAGCAAACTTCACAACATCTTTTTTTGCGGGCAACTCCTGTAGAATTCTGTGGAGATTCAACTCAATGCGTGTGGAAGGGACTGACTCGGAGAGGAGAGGAGATTCAAAGGGAAATGCTGATTTTTGCTCATCAATAGTAACATGCTCCTTTGTTTTGGTGTGCCCCTTTTCCTCTTTCGTGCATACTATAGTGAATGTATTATGATATACCATAAGAGCATCTCCACCGCTGCTCAGGATGTCACTCTGGATAATAAAATTAAGTGTCTAAGTTTAGCTGTTTTTTTTTGGGCAAAGCACCAATAAAATTGTAACTGGAACTGCATATGTGTGGGGACTACTAATAGCAAACCACCTCGACCAATCATTATGATTGACCAATTAGAAATACTGAGCTGCAGTTAGCTCCAATTTATTGCACTCTTTTTTGGAGGTGCACATCTGTGTTGTGCTTTTACCAGCCACCGCAAGCTGCACGAATATGGTGCAGAAAAACCAATTTCCTGAGCTAAACTGACACATTTTGACTTTTTCGCAATAAATTTTACTCTCTGGAGTCACATGCTGAGCACAGTTGGAGATGAAAACCATTTTCCGGAGCCAAACCGGCATAGGTTGGATTTTCTTCATCCAATTTTACTGTGCAGGATCTAGTTTCCAACAGGACCACATAACTAAACCTGGATGCGAAAAATAATTTTGCAGGGTCACATACTGAGCACCGCTAGAGATGCTCTCCACTAACTCTCAGTATGGGACCTTGGAAAAAAATATTTCTCACATCCAAGTTTTAATTATGAAAATATAAAATACAAAATTCATGACTTTTGGAGAGTCCATTAAGGTGTACTTAACGAGTAAAAATGACCACCTTTAATAATTTGGTCACTATTACGAGTATGTGCTCATCACTAGAACTTATGTCGTCCAATGTGATCAAGAAAATGACATAATGTGTCACCCCATACCTTACCGTATTATTTTGGGTCTTAGTCCAATAAATGAAATGACCTTCATGTGCCTTCATTGAAGCTCATCATGCATATGGCAATCTTGACAACATTCGTTGCACATGGACATGAGAAATTGTACCTCTCTTGTTAACTTGCTTGTTCCTCCGAATTTTGTACCAAATAAGAATTGCATTGAAAGCATAAAGAGAGAAGAAATGGCCACTCTATGAAGCTAAGAACCATGTTTCTTCTTCTTGAAACTTGAAACATGTTGAGTCCTCGCCCAAACCATTATTGTTCATTGATTCAAGAAATGTAGTTCGATAAAACTCAAGGCTATCTTAAATACAAAGTCTTCATTTACACTCTCTTTACTAATAAGTAGCCGATGTTATGTGATATCTAACTAAACCATAAGAAATTAATCTATTTTGAGTAGCATTAATGGCTAAGGAGTAAGGTATTCCCAAAGTCAAATGGCCATTGAGGTGGAGTTGAGGGGGCACTTTTTGCTTTGGAAATGTCCCACTTCACTCCTTGTGTAGGGAACTATGCAAAATTGCATTGTCTTCAAAATTTTCCATGATACCTACTAGGTATCATTGGGAAAAAAATCAAAGAAAAAGGTGGACATTTTGAAAAGAAAAATGCATGCAAGATTTTTTTATAAAAAAATTCCTACTCTTCCAAGAATTTCGTTTTTCAAAACGCCTATTGCTTGCATGTTTTTTTATTATGTTTTGTAAGGTTACGAACAAATACATTATAAGTTTTTGCATAGGTTTACATTGTATTCAAGAGACATTCTTTTAAGCAAACTAGTGGACCCTTGTGCCATTGGCTCAAGTGAGATCATCTTCAAATTCTATAAGATATAACTTTCTAGAAAACCACTTCAAAGCTTTAAAAGCCATAGTTTACATATATATGAATGAAACAAATTATTGGCTCAAGTGTGAACTCTAATGTCATTGGACTCAAGTGTTAAGGTTGAGAGTGTTAAAGTTTAAATATGAAAAAACAAATAAAAGAACTAATAATGAAAGGGTAAATAGAATGGCCCATGGGAGATTCCTTATACATTTCCCCCATGAGATGAAAAAACAAATGCATTTCCTCATCATGTGACATAAAAAATAGTCATTGGTTGAGATGGTTAATAGGATGGCAAAACAAAGAAAATTCTCCATGCATTTCCCTATGACATGAAGTGACAAATGTGAACCTAAGTGTCAATTTGATGAAAAGGCAATTGATTGGTTGAAAATTTTAATTTAGTAATTTTAATTAAATTTCAATGAAAAAATGCATTCCAAATTCAATGGCTTTTGCTTCATTTATTAAAAAATTACAAAATGATCATTATATATTGTGCACACTCCCTCATTGAAGGTTTTCCAACAACACCAAAAACAAAGTGAAAGGCCCCATGATTTGAGAAGGTTAAAGTGTGGTCACAAAACAAAAGACACACCTATATTAATACATAGATGGACATAATATCAATCTCCTTTCTCTCCTCCTACTCCACACTTTGGAACGAATATAAGTGAACAAATATTGAGATGTATGCATTCTTATGTTTAGAATATATATATATTTCTATATTGGGAAGGCTCCAAAGTTTTACAATCTTTTTTGTGATGGGCCCATGAAAGAATGTTATTATAAAATAATAAATATTTAAACAATTTATTTTTTTGGAAATATACCCCCAACTAATGAATATATATCATATTAGGCCAATTAAATAATGTAATGCCCTTGGAGGTAAATATACACTTGGTCACCCTACCGTGATGAAATATTTCTTCCACCTTTTTAATTACCTTATTTAATTAATATTCAAACTTGTCCTAGCATTATTATATCTAGCTAGTATATGTTTGAAATTTTTCATACAACCTTTATGCAACTTAGATTTTAAGGTAAAATGATAGATTTCACTTGCAATTGATTAGTTTTTTTCAGTAAAATGGGACATAAATGTTGTTTTGTCATATAGGCTTGTGTTGATGTGTGATGAAAAAATTGTAAATGACAAGATTGTTCAATTTGCTACCTTGAATTATGTTTCATGTCTTTTGCATATGGCCCATGCAAAACACATGCAATGTGCAAGAAGCTTTAATAGGAATTTGGAACTTTTAACAAATGTTTATTTGATTTGAGTGAGGAGTGCATAAACCCTAACACTTTTCTACACATTTTCAACATTGCAACTTCCTTGTGCAAATAGACAAGGTTTTGGCACATTAATGGTGTTGTTTTCTCCTCTTGGAGAAGTAAACAACATCACCTTAAACCCTCACCATTTGGTATGGCATTCT
The DNA here is from genome assembly GCA_963920785.1 of Sphagnum contortum. NCBI lineage: Eukaryota > Viridiplantae > Streptophyta > Sphagnopsida > Sphagnales > Sphagnaceae > Sphagnum > Sphagnum contortum. The sequence goes on along the minus strand of OY987287.1, from coordinate 5,607,957 downwards.
CAATGGTTGACTTGAGAAATAGTTTTGGGAAAACCGAAGGTTAGCATTTTGTGGCTATGTTCAAGCAATGACTTCAAAGCTCAAATGTCATGATGAATAAAAGATTTCAAGTTTATTATCACAATATCATTAGTAAGATTTTCATTGGATTTCGTATCATCCCCAAGTCCAAAGGGGCTTAAACATTGCTAATCTTTGACAAATGAGGTTCTTAACCAAAATATGCATGATTTTAACATATATGGATTCCAATAAATATTTTTTGGTATAATTTTAGTATTCAATAATAAGTTGTTTTTATAGATTTCTTAAGGCTTGTAGCCCTGACAAGCTAGTTATCATAGCTCAAATTAGTGAGTTTAATTGGTCTTCTCAAAAGGAAAAATGGTTACACTTCAAAGCTCATAATATATTGAAATTATTGAAGGTTTGCTTACTAAGGAACTTTTTTTGATTGGTATCTCTTGGCTTTTTCAAATCACCCACAACTTAATTTCAAGACCTTTTAAACTTACTTTCATAATATCCTTTCCAAATCCTTAATCTATTATTTGGTCATCTCTTGATTATATGGAAAATTCATCATAATAAGTAGAAAGGAACTCTCTTAACATCTCCTCTCTCGTTTGAAGGTTGGAATGTTTGCATGGAGGAGGTCATTTACATTTTATATAGAAATGACATCCGTTCAAAAGAAGGTATTTGTTTACTATTTTGGAGGTCAATTTGATAGATATTTAAGAAATAATAAATTAATGAGGCCCATGAAAAAAATGGTTTATTATTATTATTACTTGTTCAAGAGTTCATGGATGTCAAAGTTTCACAAGAGATGATCAAGGGAGCCATAGAGCTCAGAAGAATATCCTAAGGCAGTCCACAAATCGGGGTCATCGTAGTCTTGGATCAGAAGAGAAACACCATTTGACATCATTGGAGTTGGGTGATGTTCTGTTAACAATCCACTCGTCGTTGTTGTTGTTGCCAAAGGAATACTAGCCTTCAACCCTGCCGGTGAATCCTGCATTATCAAAGGGTCCCAAAACGATAAGTTTTTTTTCCCTTAAGATTTCTGTCCCCTCATCCACCTTGTGCATTAGTAAGTACTTATTTGAAGAAGATCATGAATCGCTTTTGTTGTGTGGCAATGAATATTTCTTTTAGTACTTGCATCATAACAAAATGTGGGTTTTCCTACAAATAATAGACCTTTGAAATGTGGATGTGGTAATGGCACAAATTACATTATTGTCAAAGTATGCAATTGGGTGGTTTTTGTGATAAGAGACATTATTACTTGGAGTACAAAAGCTTCATTTGGTTCAATGCCAAGTTTGTTGAAAGCGATCAAATATGGATCAGAGTTCTCGCACTCATTCCCAATAACAAGAATGTCAAAAAGATCATCAACTCCTAAAATCTTCAAAATGTTAGTTGCATTCTCATGGGAGGCTTCAGTCACAGCTGCACACTTAAGGCCCCGTTCCTTCACCCACTCAACAAATCGGTTAAAGCCCTGTATGGGCTTCAGATCTGTTGCTGCCAAGCTTAGTAGCCATGGAAGAATCATGGCCCGCCCCCATGCCCAAACAACCCACAAGGTCAATTTCCTTAACAAAGGTTTGTAGCTCTTCTAATTCTATTAGATATTTCTATATTATATAATTGGGTGCACCTGCAAAAAATTTAGAATTGCTTTGGGGATTAGATAATGGAGGAAATGGGTACCTTTGAAAACGATATGCTTCCTCCTCCAAGAATTGTTGGTGCTGAGCATCATCCATCCAAGGCATGAGTTCTTGAACAATAATTGTGTCAAGCTTTCCCCGCATTTCACTCATGAAAAACTCATAGGTAATGGGCTCTCCACCATTATATCCTACCTGCAGCCATGTCTCTGCACTTATGATATTAACATTCGACCTTTGTGCAAGCAAGGAGGGGAGGTAGAGAGCATGCAAACAATAATTTTGCCTCACAATTTTGTTGAATATCAAAAAAATTACCAACCCAAAAAAAAAAATCAATTGAAAAAAATCACTTGAATCAATAGTTGTTAAGAATCTTATAGTGCAAACCTCGACAAGAGTTTCTTGAAAGGCTAAGAAATGGAGGGGGAAAGAATCAGCAACTGTGCCATCGATGTCAAACACCACTGCCTTCAATGTATCACCTTGTAGAATGGCGGATAACTTGTTGACTATAGAGCCAAAGAAAAAACCCAAATAAAATATGTTGCCCTGAGTTATAACTTGCAACAAAAGGATTTTACAATTTGGAAAAAAAAAATTGTGTAAATTGCATGAAGATTTTTCATGAATTTAGTACAATTATAAGACACTTGGAAAATTTTATGATGCACATAAAAAATATATATATAATAATAAGCAGCTTACTGTAAGTTCTTGGACTTGTGGAATTGTAGAGATCAGAAACTCTTGGGGTCCTTGTAGTTGTTATCCCTCCCCTTGGAGATGATGTTGGTGGTGATGACATTGATGGTTTTTTGGGTAGTAGTTGTTTGAGCTCTTTTGGTGATTGTTCTGGCTCTGATGTGGGTGGTGATTCTGGTGGGCTCTCTATGGTTTGCTTGACAACCCAAAGATAAGGAGCATTCTTATTATTATCTTTGTTTTTTTCTAACATATTAACATATGTTTCATCTTCTATTTCAAGGTTTGTGGATTCAACTTCACTTTCAGATTTGATGGTTTCCTTTTCTTGGTACTCCGTGTATTCTTTCATATCTTGCTCTTCACTTTCAGATCCAATCATCTCTTCAAGTCCAGTTACTTCCTTTTTGTTGCATTGTTGTAATAAGTTTGGGCTTACAATGTTTTTGTTGGGAGGTGCAACGGGGGAGACACTCTGATCTTCTTCAACCTCTTCTCCTTTTGCACCATCTTCTTTCTTTTGGCTTAGAGGTTTCAAATAGGTTTCACTAACCAATGCAAATGGACAATCCATTGAAGAACTATTCATAAAATTTCACAACAAATTTAATTTTTCAACCTTAATCCTTTTTTGTGAATCCTAAGATTGTTTTTTCTTGGTTGTATATGGCATGTGTTGTGTAGTTCACTATGGAAAAGCCACCTTCCACCTACTCAACCCACCTACCCACCCATCCAAAGTGCATTTTTTGTGTGCTCCAAAGGTGTGTGGCTTTTCATTCTTTCCACAAACAACTTCCCTATGTCTCCTCAAATCTCGTCAAATCTTACACCACTCTCTCTCCCTCTCCTATAACCATCAAAACAAAGGATTCTCAAGCAATTTGCGGTGAGGAGAAATGTTGATTTTGGTCACAAAAATTGTTTCCACAACTACAATTACCAAATTCTACTAGTCTAAACTCTCTAGATGATAAAAGAAATACAATTTCTTTTTTCTTCCTTTTGAAACATTACCATGCATCAACATAAAAAATAGACATAAGCTTAGCAATTGTAAACAACAAAGGTTTTTTTGGCAAGAGAAAAAATTGTAATTTTAAAAAAAAAATTGTAACAATCTTTGTGAATGTTTAGTTTGTGGTGTTGTAAGTAATAGTAGGAGTAGATATAAGTCAATTAATTAATGTACACTGTAGAATCATTGCACCAGATTTTTTTGGACTTTGCAACCCACCCATAAGTGTAATTCCTCATCATGAAATTAACATTTTTTTAAAGGTAATTCTATGAAGTATTGAGATTGAACTTGGAAAGGATTGGGTGATAATTTCCTAACCAATATCAAAATGCTCCTAGGCTAGTCAGAGTTTTAAAAACCAAATTAGACCAAATGGTACAAACATACGTGAGTACAATTTCATTGAAAACAAGTTTGAGCCATGGATCTAAATAATTTGAAAAGATTTGAGGCTACACCTTTCTTAATAAGCAAGTATTATGAAACATTAGATCTTATGTATTTGGAAGTATGACAACCTTAAGATCTTATGCATAAATTAAATAAATGAAAAAGACATGTAATGATCAAACATAATAGGATTCATTTTCTAGAAATGCTATTATAAGCTCAAATTGAATGATAACCATATTATATATAAGATTGTTATACCTTGAGTTGTAATACGAGTGTGAAAGATTTCTTAAGCTAGATGACATATTTGCCCCAAAAAAATTTGGTTTGTTATAATTGTAGCCAATGGGTTTCTAATTTCTATCTATTCAACAATATCCTCCACCACTCTTTTCATACACCCCAAAGTGCCTCAAACAAGTTTGTTAGTGTTGAATTTTCAATTTCATTCTAACAAGCCAAATTGGAGCTTGATCAACATTTGATGATAAAAATTGTGTGCTACAATCAATTTCCATATATGAAGGTATGTTGAAGAGAAAAACTTATTAATTGAAAATTCAACAATACCAAAAGTCTAATTTTGAAAGCTAATTCTTTACATGCAAGCACAATTTTCAATTTCCTTCAATGGATGTGATCAAATTTGCACCATTTTCCCAAGGGGTATTTTTAAAGGGTGCATATATTTTCAAAATAAGTTGTTTTCCCTTCCCCAAACATTGTTTTTAAGCTTGAAAATTTCCACCTAAAATTGGCATTTTGGATTCCATATCTAGAAATTCAACTCAATGGTTGTGCCCAAATGTTTTTCAAAACATTTCCTTCCCATTTCTTGTGGAAAATGCATCTTTGTTATGTGCAAGTTCTAGATAACATTTAATTTCAATTGCCTAATTGAATATTGTAATATTATCTTTTGCATCAAAAAATTGAATCCTGTTGTTCAATTACTATAGTGTAAGGATACCTTCAACACATTTACATTGAAAAATTAATTAATTTTGAAGACTACATGCCCTCAACGAAACTCCCATAGATTCTCTAGTTTCCTTTTAAAAAATTGTTCTTTGAAACAATTCTTTTTTGAAAATTTTCAATATGTTTGAAAATAATATAATTAGTGTCAAATCTACCAAGGTATTAGGATAACGGAAGATATTTTTGGTGCCATTTGTCATGATGGAAATTAAAGTTAAATTAAAAAATGTAGTTGAAATATCATTTTTTAGTTCTTGAAGGCCAAGTGTAACATTGGTTCAATTTTGTTGGAATTGTGAAGTTATAAGACATTTGAACTTTGCTCCATGTACAAATCATCATAGAATTATTGTGGGGTTGGTGTTAATTGAAATGGTTATCAAATATTTCTGCCCTCTAATATTATTGTTATTTTTTTGGCACCAATTTGGAAATTAAATCACTCAAACAATTTTCTTTTTGTGAGAATTTTAGAGTGGATAAAATGCTACAAGGAAAGTCTTAAAAAAATTTCAATATTGTAAAGTCCATGAACTTTGTCAACATGACCTAATTGAGATCACATTATATATATTTTCTTCATTCCATACATGTTCAATGGCAAGTCCCTTTAAACCTTTGCTTTAATAGCCACGCCATTATATTCTTTAACCCTAATCTGCACTTGTTCACCTATCAAAGGCTTCAAGGTACACAAACCTTGTTGCTACCATAAGCAACATGAACATGGGCTTTCATCCATTCATGGATATCTCTTACTATGGTAATGCCCTCATCTTTGAACTTTACATGGCACAAGGAGACCGAATCCACATGTACAATTTCAGCCAAAAAGTTTGTCAAACTAAAACTAAAGCAATATGATACTCATAAAAGGGGAATAGTACAAAGAATAAAATCCTTTCAACAAAACCTTCAAGTTCCCTTTTCTAACAATGATACTATGTTTTTTAATGTATTTTCTTCCAACACTAAAATAATTTCACAAAGTTTTTAATTATGTACCTATGTGGCAAAACACTTTAGTGATGTGTTTTGCATACTTGGGCCACTAAAAACAAGGGTGTTTGAGCCCCTTAAAATGTGAACAAATACAACCTTCATTTATAGCTTTCATTTGAAGGGTTAAAATGTGGGAAAACATGTGAAGCATTGCATTAGCGCATCTTACATTGCACAAACCATGAGGTAAACCCCCTCTCCCTTCCCACCAACAAAAGCTTTCATAGAGATGCAATATCCTTGATTAATTTGTTAGGGGAAAGTCACAATGTATTATGTCTACCAAATTGATACAAGGATCTCTTTCATATGAACATAAGCTTTTCAAGGGTAGAAATTTGTTTTTGGTTATGAACTATGATAATGTTGTTAACAAAAGGTGCTAGAATCCCATTTGTTAGGAAGTTTTTGGCCACTACAATAAAGTATTGCCTATGGTGTGACCATGTTGTTGTTTGCTTGAGATCTTAAATGTTTTATAATCGATCAATATCCTAATTAAGCAAATGAACTCATTATAATTCTTGCCATAATAATGCCCACAATTTTGTTGGTGCTAAGAATCAACATGTGAAAATGGTTGAAAGAGAAATGGCAAGTGATGAAGTTTAAGAAAGAAAGCCAACAACAAGGAATTATTTTGCAACAAAGAGGAAGAGGAAGAAATTGAGAGGAGTGACGTTTTGATGAAGTTAAATTTGTAAGCTAAAATACTTTACATTTCCTTCCTTTCAATTGGCACTATGTCATGCTTTTACATATCCTTGGGCATGAAGGATTAGGTTGTTACTTGAAACACATAAATGTAATACTTGGTTTAACAATTTATTTGTATTCGATATTATTGGCCACTTGCATGAGGCATGCAAAGTACCACACTATTGTAGTTAGCAATGGCATGCATAATATGTTTTTATAACAAAACCCAAATTATCTCATAAGTTTCAATATATATTTTCAATTTAAACATTACAAATTTGTAAAACCATGTTCTCATATGCTTGTAATAGGAACCATCTTACTATAAGGAAATATGTGAAGTTCACATACCATATAGCTAGGGTCAACTTCCACATTGACAAGATGAATAACTATTTTTATTTATTTATTATTATTATTACTTTTCATGATCTACTATGATATTGTTATATTAGGAGTGAAAGTATTCAATTGCCTACAATAACTTTGATGGTTATTTTCACACCTCAACTTTATATTTTCATGAAATTTAATTTCATTATCCTAAGGATTGTTTAATGACAAAATTGACCCTAGGGTAAAGTAATATATTCTAGTGTTCTTCTATCTAATCAATGATATTTAGTCAAGTTAAGTGTCACATTACAATGGTTTTTTTTTGCTTTTATGGTCCATGTTCTTGCAAGGTTGCCTTGTTGCCTCCTCTCCAAACTAAATATGGTTGACCATATTCATAGCTACATTTTTTTGGAATGATACAATTTTTGATTTATTTCAATAATAGATAATGTCATCACTATGAAATTGTGAATTATGCACCAATGTGATCCCTAGTTGAAACTTATTCAATACACAACATTTTACTTATTAGTAGGGTTGTGATGGTGGGGTGCAAAAGTACAACAAAAAAAGGGCGACAGATGAATGACATGGGATGATAAGGAACAACATTGGAAAGCACTATAGTCCAATGCACTAAAGTGCAATGGACCCAAAATAGAAGGAAAATTTTTTTTTTTAAGTGATCAAGGTGCATAAATTGTTTTTGTTAAATATCACCTTGATCCACCATTTAAATTATTTTTTCAAGCAACAAGGGATGGCATTGGACATTGGGGACTTCCAAAAGGTGATGATGGGTGCTAAAAAAATAAAGTGAAGCAACAAGAAAGACATCAAGGATGCCATGAAGGACATCGGGCATGTTGGGAAGGTCAACAAGTGCAATAGGATGAGGGATGAAAATAATAAATTTACACAAAAAGTAAAATGAAGGTAAAAAAATGTATTGCTTATTGAGACATTAGGAGGGACATTAAAGACATCTAAGATGAGGATCTTTAAAGGGGCAACCTAAAACATCTTCTGAGGCAATCATGCCCATTAGCCAATATTTGTGATACTCAAAAAAATAAAATTGAAATACAAACATGCAAAAATAAAATATAGTAAAAATTATTATACGTTTGAAAATGAGTTCACCCCAATTCTTTATGTCTTGTTTAATAAATTGGGTTTGTTTAATAAATTATGGTAGAAAAGGCCCACTCTATAAATAAAAAATCTTGTTTTTTGTTCAATTTTAGATCGTTTATGATTTTTTTCTATTTTTATATACCAATTATATTTTTTTGTGTAGTAGTGTATTTAATTTCAAGGTCAAAGTGTATGCTACATAGTTGAAGTTTTTCAGTATCTATTTTTATTGTGAAAGGAGGAAACATGCATGATTTGTTTGATGTTTGAAGAAGAAGGCATATCAAGTTGTGGAAAATCATGGATTGAATTACAAGTCCTACCATGGAAGAATCTAGAAAACATTGTGTTTAAAAACTTGATAAATTTGCACAAGGACTTCATGGGTTTTTTTTTGGGTCAAGAGATTGGCAAGCCATTCTTCATTTTGAACATTGAAAATTTTATGAAGTTTTGTTTGTACTTGGTAGATTGTATTACAAGCTTTTCAACATTGTTTTTTTCATTACATATTATTTAGCAAAGAGGAAAGAACTTGTATTTTTATTTTCAAAATAAGGTTTGTCCTAATTTGAAAAATGGTTAAAACATATTTATCAAGTTTTGTATGTTTTATCTATTGTTGTTGTCATTAACAGTTATGCTAAATGGGGTTTACTTATTTTGTTAGAATGTAATTGTAGTTTTCTAGTGTTACTAGCATTGATTATGGATTCTAGAGGTGGATGAGGACTTTTGAGGTCATAATGTGCAAGCACGGTCAATATATCCAAAAAAAAAAAAAGTCCAAAATCAAAACTTAAAATGAAATAATTTTGGCATAAACACAAAAAATAGATTAAAAAAATTCTACAAATAGAAATATGAAACCATTAACTCCTTCAACGAGTTTATGGTAAGTGGGATAATGTTTTTGAAATATTTTAGTATGATAAAAATATGTTACAAATAGATTTGAAATATCAATCAATATGGTGTTAAAACTTTTATATATTATGATTATAATATGAATAATTTGATAATAAATAATTATTTTTTAAGCCTACATTAACTTGAATTTTTAAATCGATATTTTTTTGTTTTTAACTTTTTTGTAAAACTAGGAATGTTGTGTAATTAGGTGCATTTTTTTTTATAAATTACTTTTTAAAATGTGATGTTTCAAAATTTTAACAATAATGTGTAAGAAAATTAAGACTATTGTGGTGTATTTATGTATCACTTGGTTGTAATTAATAGTTGCATATATGAAATAAACATGAGTTTTTTATTTAAAATTTTATTTATCCAAATCAACATAATAATCATTTGAAAATCTAAATTCAAGGGATTTTGTTTTTCATTTTTTTTCAAATGAAGTGGAAAAAATAAGGTGTAACTTATTGGAAAAAATTAAAAATTAAATTTACTCAAATGTAAATAAGGTCCTTTGAATTGGATTGTGAGAATATATTAATCTTTCAACTTGAAAAGATGCCCAATTTGACACATACAATTGATTTTGTCAAAAATCAAAACATTTCAATTTTCGAATTTCTATCATTATTCAAATCAAAGCCCAATTCCCTATATCCACCATGTTGATGTAGCAAAGAGTTGAACGACCATAAAATGAAGAATAAAAATACATAATGTATGTTAGACAATTGTATGTATGCAAAAACCTACAAGATGAGCTATCATGAACACACCATCAATTGCAAAACATGTTCAAAACATCAAAATAACAAATCTAATGTACTAAAACAAGGTCCAAAATCAACTTAATCAAAATTCTTTAAATGCTTTGCACACCTAATTTGTCCCTTCCATCCAATTGTAGCCTTTTTTAAGACTTTTGAAACCTTACAAACTAGATAGACATTAGGTGTAAACATGCATACATGTAACATATATAATTTAGCTTCTCCTCAAATTGGTGTGGAATAAAGGGTTGTGACATAGAAAATAAGATTTATTCATTTTCAAAGCCTTCTTATGGGTAAACTTGATAAAATGACCTTCTACTTGTGTAACCATTCCATAATAACATACATGTTTGTATTTTTCAACTTGATTTTAAATTCAATATTTGGGAAATCTTCATATTCATGTAAATTTAATAATCAATTACACCTTCAATGGTTCATCATTTGGATTGATGTAAAATAAATTGCAAAATTGAGGACTTGCATTTTTTCACCTTGTTTGAAAGTAAAGATAAATGGTATAATTTTAAAAATTAAAAATGCATCATAATGTTCTTAATATTCAAAATATAACTAAAACATAAATTTGTATAGTGATTGTACACCACACACTTCCCAATGCCAAGTCCTTATTCCTATGCTTTAGGAAAAGGAATTAAATTTGATTGTTACCAAATATTACATCATGATGATGTGTCAGTCACCTGTGTATATGCAAGTTTTGGTTATAATTATGATAGACGTATGTTATGTGTAAGTAATGTCTGCAACTTTGACATATAATTGAAAACGAATGTGATGTAAGGAATTTGGCCTTGTATAACTAGTACAAGACTTAATGTGGCTTCAATTCATTTGCAAAGCATGCATCCACCTCTAATTTCCATAATGTTTTTTCAAAATACACCTATGTTGCAACAACAATACAAGGCAACTTTTATCAAGTTTCAAATTTCATTTGTTGAATTGTTTTTCCAAGGAATTATCAACTAAAACAACTATTTTACGCATCCTATTGCATATACAAAAACCAATTACAACAACTACATAAAGAATGTTGTAGTAAAGATTGAGAAATTTGGTTTCCAATCAAATGGGTCACGAACTTTTTGGAAGATGTGATAAATCTAGTGAAATTGGAACATCTTTCATCCTACAAAATTCACCATTTCATAATGAAATCATTAATGATGTCTAAAAGAACCACTTAACAACCTAAGACCAAGTGAGATGGAAGTTTTTAGTGCAGTTTTAGTGATTACTTCTCCCTTTAAATATAGTAGTGCAATTCTCACACATTTAGCCAATGTGTATTTATCATTTATCACCCAACTATCTTGTTTTCCTCTAGCTATAGGGTGTTTGCATGGTATGATGGACCCAAAAAATTGTAATTTTTAGTACAAATAATATTTGAATTAAATATAAATATTTGGTGGTACATTATGTTATAATAACAACAATAATTCTAATGTTTCTAAGTTGTAAGATGTTTTTTCATTGAAGATATATATGCTTTAGGTGTATGCTTTAGGTGTTTTTTTATTTATCCATGAAATTAATGTACAAATTTTTAATTTGTAAAAAAATGGTATATTGCTATAAAATAAGGTGTTTTAAAAGTCTTCTAATGTGATTGGTGTACATTTATTCAAACAAAAAAATATGAAGTTGTTTCATATTCAAGATTGTATTAATATATTTTATTTTTAGAGTTTAATTCAACTAAATGCAGCTTTTAAAAAATCAAAATTAATGGATTTAAAGGGCAATAGTTTTAATAGTTTTTGTACATCCAATTATGACACAATAGGGTTCACCATAACATGCAAACACCTTGCACCTACACAAAACATACCCAAAAAAACAAAATCTCATAATTGTTATAACACATGTTGATAAACAATGCATCATAAAAAATCAATGATTAATTGCATGAAGAAGTTTCACAAGTGTCAAAAATGCAACTCTACGTAGACAACTAACAATTCTATGCTCATTAGAATTCTTTTTCTTGGTCTTGAACTTTTTTTCAAAATCTGTTAATTCACAATGTTGACCCAATTATTCATTACAAAAACACAAAGAATCGACCACAATTCTCTACAACCTTAAAAACGGTAAAAAAAAAAACTAACAAGATTTTTTAGAACAAGGTTCTTTCACTTATGAAGTTTTTTACATGGTTCAGCATTTGGGGTTCCTTATTTCACTTTTTCCCCATTAGCAAGGAAGCATATATATAATCAAATATAAAACCAATGAGGTTTGTGTTGGTTTTTATAACCATTCAAACATTAAAATATGTACCTAGAATACATACCTAAAATATTTTCAATTTTAATTAAATATTACTTCAATTTTCTATTATTTCATATCATACCCAAAAAAACCCCATTTTTTTCACATGTTCCATGAAATGTGTAAATAATAATTTCCCCTAGACATAAATCTAGGAATTAAATATAAAAACTTGTTTTTACATTCATCCTATTTGTAACAAGGGACTCCTTGCATAATGGTTCCAACCACTTGCCCCTATGCTAAGCTCAAAGTTCGAACTAAAACTCATTCCATGAAATGCCCCAACAAATGAACTCGCAATTCACTTAACAACATTTGGTGAACATTTAAAAAAATTATGGGACCAAATGGAATGTACATAAATATATAAATATGACAAGGTAAATCATGTTTCATGAATTTTTGAACGTTCTTTAAAATGTGAGATTAAATTGAAATTACAAATTTGTTTTAGGAATAACACAATTAAAATAGGATGACAAGATATGTTTTGTATTAAGGAATGGGCAAGCTCCTAAGAAGGGTGCAACCATTTTTATATGTTAAGGATTTTAGACCATTATGTTTTTTAACATTGATGAAATTATGTTAAATTACGGATAGTGACAAAGACATGACATAATTAATTATGATAACAAGGCCATCTTGGATGAGACTTTTTCAATTTAAAGAACCTTAAAATTTGACATAATATGCCCTCAAAATCCTTTGCATCTATGGTTTTCAACCCTTACGAATGTGCCCAAGCCATTGGCTAAGGTCAAAATATATTTACTTGAAACAAAGTAATGTCTAATTATCTTTTTTTCCATCTTTGGCCTCTGTTATCGAAAAGGAATATTCCCCACAAGAAAGTCCACAAACTCCACAAATTGATAATGTGTAATTTGAAATCACATTGCAAAAGGCAACTCATGATTAAAAAATTCAAAGCCAAATATTAGTTAGCAATCACACAAAAGTGTCCACAAACTTCACAAACTCATAATGTTTTCTTATTTTCATTTTCAATAAGCTAAGGAGAATATGATGGTGCAATTTCATGCTTTTGATCCTAAGTATGAATTAGGTGATTTCATTTTTTAAAAAAATTCAATGTTACATATTCAACTTCCTTATCAATTCCAAAGAATATATGATCTCACACTAAATAATTTACATTTTTTACCAAGTATTCAAGATGATAAAACCAAATTAGATTGTATCATTTGTTTTTGTAATAGATGTTTAATTAAAGTTCTTTCATTTGTTAAACATTTGTTCAACGTTACAACAAAACTAAATTCAATCCATATGGAACCTAACTTTCAAGATTCATGGCTTTTTTACTTAAACCACCTACATCCCTTATTCACATAGAAGTACATGTAAGTTAAGGTGAGTGCAAATTATAATAGTTCACAAAGCAACACATGAAAACATCACCCAAGTTCTTTTTTTTTGTGTTTTAATTTTTTTTGGAAAGACTAACTAATAAAACATCAACAATCCATCAATTCCAAACATTTCTTTTTTGTTTATCTTTATGCCCCTTCCAAAATAAACCCAACATAAATGAATAATTTTCCAAGTGATATCGACTTTTGAAAGGACCTCTATTTTTAACACAAACAGAAAAAGAACAAAAAGTCCATTAAGATCAAACGACAATTGACATGCTACAATATGCTTAAAACTTGATTTTATTGATATATTGTCTAATCAAAATGGAATCCTTATTAATTATAATATCACCTATCGGACCATTTGGCAATCTATATATTAAACTTGATGTCAAGGTGGAGACCTTATGTTTCATTTAAAAAGTCCATACAATATCTTTTAATTTTGCAAGTTGTACACATAATACGTACATATATCATATACATATTCAAGTTAATAATCTCAAACTAAATACTTATCACAAAATTATGACATTTAAATACATGTTAATCATTGAATTTATAGTCACATCACAAAAAATTGCCATTGTGACACAAAACATGCACTTGCCTCTTAAATTTCATTTGTCATACAACCAAAATTGGTATTTTTTTTCTATCTTTTGAACTATTTAAGATTTAATGGGCCAAAAATTTTAAATATACAAATAGTTGACCTTTTTAATTTTTTTGTTAATTTGATAAAAATAATAATGAAACCCAATATAAAAAATTATAAATTCAATGTTTTTACACAAATGATAAACAACAAGATACTTTTTGATTACTGTGAATTAATTTGCAAATTTTTCATTATAAAAATAAGTTGAAAATAGATTTTGAAAAATGCAAATATATTTTGAAATCTAAATTTCAAAACATAACATTTGTTTCAAATTTGTCTCAAGTACGTTCTAATGTGGAGAAATCACTTTTTTTTTCAATTGAATATACAATGATATGTATGTTTTAGCTTAATACATATTTAATTTTCAAAATTTTAAATGAAAAGGTTTTTTTTGAACACCATTTTGACTAGTCAATTTCAAAAGTATTTCTTTCTACTTTTACTATTCAAAATTAAAAATCTATGTACATTAAACTCTATGCAAAGAAAAATAATTTCATTATGAAGCTTGAATATATTTTGAATTTGTTTTCTTGTATTTAAATGTCAAAATTTTGTTTCACTTTTAACTCACCTTTAATTCATCAACTTTTTCAATATACTTTATCATGTGGTCACTCCAATATTATAATACACAATTGCTTCAACAAATAAAATAAAATAAAATAGACCAAAATTTGAAAAATTATTGAACCCATGTGCTAAAAATTTAAAAAAATCAAACAAAAAAATAATTGTTGACCAAGCCCAGTGCAACTAAAAACCCATCCGATTGTCAATAGTCATATTCAAACCCAAGGTTGAAATGTTCAATTGTGTCACAATGTTAACAAACTGACTAATTGCAAATGTGTGACCTAATAGATTCTTCCATTAATAATATTTGTTACATACCAAAAACTTCAACATTAAAAAATTCATGACTTACCAAAGCTAAAAAAATAAAAATATTCTATAGTTCCTGGTCAAACCTAATTCAATACAACAGTAATACTACTTCTTAACTAAGTACTTTTATTGTGACTATGTTGAACATATATCTTAATTCACATTTGAACTCAATCATTCAAAGACACAATAATAATCCTTTGTCTCCCTTTCTTTTGAAACTAAAAACATTCATGCAACAATCACATTAAAAGTCTTAGCTAAATTTAATTCACTTATGTATGAAAACTAGATTTGAAGTCAAATACTTGATGTACCATTGTACTTTGAAAACATTCAACATTTACAAGTTCTTTAAATGGAAACATTGTTAAGATATATTAATTGATCATATCAATGATAAAGAAACACTCACCCAAATCCTTCTTGTGTTAATAATTATAAGATGCTATAAGACTTTTTCTTGTAAGAGAATCATCTTTTTTAAACATAAAATCAAGGAGCTTGGATATAGTATAATTGACAATTCTTCTTGTGTTAATGAAAAGGACAAGAATGGCGATCATTCAAGGTTAATTTTGAAAAGAAAGAATAGTTTCCTTTCAAGCTCACAAGTTTTTGAATAACTCCCTTTCTTACAAGGGATTCATCAATCATCGTTTCTAATTCACATGTTAATAATCATTTAATAAACTTGCTTGGGCATTGTATAATTTACGAAATCATGATTGATTGCACATTGAACTTTGCTACAACAAAGATTGTAAAAATTAAAAACCAACAACAAGACTTGACATGAAATTTTTTTGTTATTGATTGTGCAATATGGAGCTAATCATTGATTGAGTTTGTTCTTGTACATTCAAACTTTGCTACTTGCATGAATATAATAATTTGTACCTAAAATTGGAACTTCAAAATTCTAAAGAGAAGAAGAAGAAGAAGAAGAAGAAGAAGAAGAAGAAGATGATGATGATGATGATGATGATGATGATGAAGCCCAAAAAAAAGAAATGGTGATGAGGAAGAAAAAGATGATGACATTCAACGACACGACGAGGAGTTAGAACAAGGAGGAGAAAAAGATGATGATGTGGAGTGGGAAGAAAAAGGAGGAGAAGATGATGATGATGATGTGGAAGAGGGAGAACAAGAAGGAGAAGAAGAAGATGATGATGATGATGATGTGTAGGAGGAAGAACAAGAAGGAGAAGAAGATGATGATGATGTGGAGGAGGAAGAACAAGGAGGAGGAGAAGAAGAAGATGATTATGAAGAGCAGGTAGATTGATGTGTGCTCAAATGCCAAGGGAGTTTCTCAAGTATGTCTCATCTGAACAAGCGAGAACTCTTCCACATTCCCATGCTAGGCATTTCAATAGATTAGTAGATCAATGTGAAAACAAGCTGCTCAAGATTAGTTCAACATTTAATTCTTCCACTTACTTGCATATTCTTGTACAGTTTTGACTGATCTAGAGGCCCATGAAAAACAAAACAAAACAAAAATCAATCCAGTTTCATGAAGAGCTGGAAATTATAATAGTTGTAGTCTAAAAGATTCAAGGAAATCTTCCCACTAGATGATGATGATATAGTATATGCTCAGAAGCTCAGAAACTGTTTGTTCCTGCTACAAATGCTTTGAACAAAAGACAATCCATTGTGAGAGAGCTATAGTTTTGCTGATCATGCAACAGCAGCAGCTGCTAGCTCCAAGTCTTGCAGACTCCAAGAGCTAGCTAGAAGAGCTGCAGCCTCGATTCCAGTGCTGCTGTGTTGATCGATCGACAGCAGCAGCTAGACGTAGTCAGGCGAAGAGGTACATGGGATACATGGGATAGCTGCTCATGGCAAGAGCGCCACCGTACTCGCCACAGTCACGCTCTAACGCCAGAATCATCCGCACATATGAGTCACGCAGCTTCTTCAGCAGCAGGAGAGGTGACATGACTAGCAGCCTGATGCGCAGCTGCTTCGACACCTTGAAGTGTAATCTTCTGCGACGCTCGTGTTTCTTATTACCCAGCTTCTCCACTACAAGCTTCTTCTTCTTCTTTTTCTTCGATGTCTTCTTGCGTCTCCAACTTACTCCAGCCCAGAAGCGTGACGACGACGTCGAAGACGAAGAACTAGACTTAATCCGGCCTGTTGTCTGCTGCTGCTGCTGCTGCTGCTGCTGCTGCTCATCATCATGTCCGCCTTGGATCAGCTTCTCGTATGCCCGACCGTTGTCTACAAAGCGCATCCGGGACAGAGCTGGCCCCAACGCCAACACCCTCTTCCTCCCCATGTCGACACCAATATAAGAAAAGAAAAATCCAGGCAAAGTTGACTACAAATCTTCACGATTGTTGCAGCAGCTTGCAGCAAAGCATGAATCCCCCAGCTGCAACCTGCACAATCGACAACAAGAATTAGACTCGAGCTAGGTAGCTAAGCTTCAAACTTAGCACAATATGAACTGCAACAGCAGCTAATACACAGTTTTCTCTGGACCAGTAGGCTAGTACTGCGCCATGCAGCAACATCGACAACAAGCTTGCCTGCCAGCTTCTGCCACAGCTTCTTCACAACAAATTAAGCGTTATTCATTTCTTGCAGATCTCGGATATACATACACATACACCTGATATATTTCACCAACTTGTTACAACAAGAATTTCATATATAAGAACATGAGCGAGCGAGGTAGCTAGCTAGCTAGCTAGCTCAGCTCACTCAGACAACTGCACATATGTATGCAGATAGATCTCCGGGAAAAAAATCATTCCGAGATGGAGATGGAGATTGACAGAGTACTGCTGAAGAGAAGAATGAATGCTTCATGTGTGCCTGCAATTGTGTGAAGAGGTAGAAAGTAGAGTAGAGAGTATTCAAGAATTCTGTGCGCTGCTGAGGGGAGAGAGAGCTCCACATGAAATCACTCTCATTGTAGCTAGCTAGTTGCAAATGCTGCCAAGAATGGCAAGTGCTGCAAATCCGGTCAGAAGATGTCGTGCTGCTGCTGGTGGGCCGGCGCCAGTACTACGTCCACTGCAGTAATAATAATAATAATAATAGAAGCATATCCAAACAACAATAACAAGGTACCAACTCTGGACCCACCCAGCCTACATCCACGTTATAGGTAGGTAGGAAAGTAGCATGGGTAGGTTGGAAAAGTAGCATCAGGTTGGGTCGGAAAGTAGTATTGAGTAGGTCAGAAAAGTAGCATTGGGTAGGTTGGAAAAGTAGCATTGGGTAGGTTGGAAAAGTAGCATTGGGTAGGTTGGAAAAGTAGCATTGGGTAGGTTGGAAAAGTAGCATTGGGTAGGTTGGGGAAAAGTAGCATTGCGTAGGTTGGAAAAGTAGCATTGGGTAGGTTGGGGAAAAGTAGCATTGGGTAGGTTGGAAAAGTAGCATTGGGTAGGTTGGAAAAGTAGCATCGAGTAGGTGGGAAAAGTAGCATTGGGTAGGTTGGTAAAGTAGCATTGGGTAGGTTGGAAAAGTAGCATCGAATAGGTTGAAAAGTAGCATTGCGTAGGTTGGAAAAGTATCATTGGCTAGGTTGGTAAAGTAGCATTGCGTAGGTTGGAAAAGTAGCATCGAGTGGGTTGGAAAAGTAGCATTGGGTAGGTAGGAAAGTAGCATTGGGTGGGTCGAAAGTAACATAGGTACCAACTTATGTGTATTCCCCTATGGGTTGGTAGGTCGTATAGTAGCCTAGCCTAGGCAGGTGAAGCATTACGGGGTGGAATGTGCCCTCTAATTACACTACAAAAATCCACCCAAGTCTGAAGTCTGTACACCCAGCAATGCACCATGCAGGATGGATGATATGTGGAATAGAGACAAACTTTTTTCACGTGAATGAAGTCTGTCCCATATCTAACCATCTATCTATCTATCTATCTATCTATCTATCTATCCAGGGTGGTTAGTCTCATAGGCTAACTAATCTAATAGTAAGTGATCTAATGTGAGCTAATGTAACTAACTAACTAACAAACTAACTAACCACAGTGGTTAGCTATGTACTATGTGCTAGTAGTAGTGGTTTCTTTGCAGAGGCTGGTGCATCTCTCAAGACTCACACTACACCCTAGAAAAAAAAAAAGTGGCTGGTGGCACTGAATTTCACAAAGCCAAAAAGCCAAAAGTGATGAGGATAGTTAGTTTTGTTGTGCCCATGCATCCATCCATGCATTCATCCATTCATCCATCCATGCATCCATCCATTCATCCATTCATCCATCCAAACTGGCTGGGTAAGAAAGAAAGAAAGAAGGCCTGAGGAGATAGATAGTGGCAATCTGTACACAGAGCCCCAGTAGCCAGCCAGCCAGCCCAGCCCAGCCCAGCCCAGCACAATGCTCATCTTTTCATGTGCTTTTGCTGTGTGTGTGTACCTTTTGCAACAATGCAAAGTGGTCTGGGTTTTTGGACCTGTGCTGCTACTCTGCTTTGCTCTTCTGCTCTTCTGCTCTTCTGCTATTGTACTCTGTTGGGGCCCTGCACCCATATAGGGACAAAGGACTATGGCATTGGATTCAACTTTTGGAAGTTTTTACCTTAATAGAACTGGTTTCTTTGGTGAAAGTGTTTAGACTCTTTTAGATTGGAACTGGTTTCTTTGGTGAAAGTGTTTAGACAAAAAGGCAAAAAGTCTGCCAAAAACATATACAATAAAGAAATAAAAAATTGGGTTTCAAAGTTTCAACTGCCAGAAATCAGAACAATATAGTAAAACTGGCAGATTTTGTTCTATATTTTTGACTCCATTTAAGTAAACCAAATACATAAAAAAATGTTGATTAAAATTTTGTAATTTATATAGCCAGATTTGGTCAAATCTTTTCCTTATACACATGATCACCACCAGTTTGGCTACATTACAAAATTCATAAGAGACAACATTGCAGGTGAGTGCAAACCAGGTTATGTAGCAAAAACTATACCAACACAAAAAAACCAACTACATTGTACATTTGTGTAAAATGAGTATAAATTGAGTACTCATGACAACTTATTACATCTCTCAAGTAATATAAAGTGGGTGGGTAGGTACGTAGGTAAGTAAGTAGGTATGGCATGAAGAGCTGAGTCTTCTTGAACGAGCGCCCACTACTTGAAGCAATAGCTTAGTATTGACTCGCATTTCGAGAAGGCCCCTTTCGAAGGCTTAAACTTGCATAATGTTAACCTTCAGATTGAAGGAGTATTGACGTGCATATCATCCATTTAACATACGTTGAATTCATTCAGTTGATGGTTAGGAATGTGTTTTCCATCCAAATTTGAACCCTCATTCCATCCCCTCTCCCTTGCATTTGAAAGATTAATCTTAGACCAATGTTATCATATGTATTCAAATTTGGGAACATGGTTAAAGTCTCATCACAAAATAAAATAAAATGTGTATTCATTAATATTAATTTGAAGAAATATCATGGCCATGGTTAAACTATTTGCATCTAAACCTAATTTATATTTACCTTATTGCAACTCCTTATTGCTTTACCTTGTTTATTAGTCGCATGTTCACCTAAAGCTCTTCACAGCACCATTGAAATAAATATTGCCTCATAATTATATGCACTCCTTTAAATTTGTAGACACCATCCTTGGAAATTGAAACATTCCTTCAATGTTAATTCACCAAATAAGGTAGATTAAAACATGAGAAAAAAAATCATTGATCATATTTAAATATACCATAGTTAAATAACAAGCTCATTGGGTTTCTGCCAAATAATTATTTAGTTTTGAAAATTCCATTTTGACAAAAATATATTTCCAAATATTTTAAAAGATGCTTGATATTCCTTTTTTTCAAAAACCTTTTTTATTTTTTTGAGATTTTCAATTTGTCTAAATTTTTTATTCTTTTTTTGTCAAAATTGCTACTCAATGAGGGTAATATCTTTGAGATGTTTCTTTGCTCGTCTATGGTCAAGAATTTGGCACCTATGTGGTCAATTTTTATTTTATTTTAACACAAATTCAAAGCTTGTGGTTGTAAGTCAAAATTGCTTATATCTTTTCAATCACATTTTAAAATGTTTTGGTTGCATGTTTAAATGTTTTGATCATATGTAAGTTAACATTTATTAACATGCATATATCTTATTGTTGCACACTAACATTAATTTAATTTGATTTACTGGTAACAAAAATTGGTTACAAGTTTTAAATTTTTATTGATTTATTTATGTTTTGCCACATATATAACTCTTTCAAATCTCATGATAAATGTTTCAATTCCATGTCCAAGAGTTTCGATATCAGGCATAAGTGGTATGGTGAGAGTTACACTTGCACAATGGTTTACAAACATTATATCATACTTGTGTAAACCATTCGCAATTACAAATCACATTTTTAGTGAAAGTTACATTACATAATGGTTGCTCTAATCATTGCATATTGATCATGATTACATGCATGCTTTTGTTTGTTCGACATAAGTTTGCTTTCTTATTTCCATATCATTGAAAAATTAAATAACTTCCAAATCTTTGAAGTTTTGTATTTGAGTTTCATTTTTAAATATCAAATTATATATATATATATATATAACAACTTGTGCCTATGTTTGACACCATGTGATTGCATCACACATCATGTTGGCAAGGACATGACAAATCTTGTAATGTCCATACTAATTGAAAATTTAAGAATTTGTTGAATTGAATATTGACATCTATTACATTTACTAATTCCAAATGTTTTGTTATAAGATTATTCTACGAAGATGAAAATTTGGTGTTTCATCTTTTATCTTCATTAGAATGGTGTGAGATTTATTTGCAAACACATGATTCACCATGTTGATGTGTGCTAAGTTATCAAATATCATTTTTTTGCATCTCATTGTTTTGGAAACCAATTTTGCATAAACAACTTATTTATCTTTTTTTTATTAATCATGAATGTCACAGTGTGCACCCCAAGCATTTTACACAATACATGTGTGTAACTTGGGCATCAATGCATCACAAGACATGCAAAAAGATGTGTGTTTAATTCCCATCATTTTCCATCGTTCTTTTAAACTATTTGCTCACACATCTTCATGACCATTCACAAAGTTTCCAAAGACCGTGTTTTGATAACATTGTGCACATTTTCATGCATGCTTTGAATCACAACAAATAAAAGTAAACATTGTCAAACTTTTTGCATCATTGATAAATTTCAATTTGAAATGAGAAAGACAATAACAAGCTTCACATAAAAATCATTTTCACCTCATTGGAATATTTGATTAGATATTTAATTTAATATTTTCTCACATTTTTCCCTATTGAAAAACATTCATCAAATTTCAATCATATTTTTTTTTAATACTAGTGTATTTAATTCTTAATTGTATCGAAAAATTATTAATATTTAGTGTTATACCAAGTTCCTTAATGAAGGACTTTTTTTTCCCTAGGAAATTATAAATTAAGAATCATTCAAGAAAAAAAATCAACCATATTACATTGCTTTGATGATCACAAGTTGGACCTTACAATCTTGAACAAATTTGGCAAGATTTTTAATAGTGTTTTGCCTTCAATCTAACAGTGGTATGACCATTTATTTCTATGAAACTAAACATTAACAACTTCGAAGAAGTAAGTTTTGCAAGGTAATCAATTGTATAAATATTTTCATTTCTACTTTATCATTATATCAAACATTGTTATCCTAAATGAAAATTAATGTTGGTGAGGATGAAGAAAATTTGCTAAAATATGAACATGTTATTTTGGACCAACATGACATAGAAAATTCCAGTGACAATGATAATCAGAATTAGTTTATATGTAGACGTCTATAGGTAGAATATTTTTCATCACTAAGGCAATTACACTATGGTCTTCAACCATTAGAAATGGTCACTTGGTCAACAATTGTGCACCAAAATGACCAAAGTTTGACAAATGTTAGTTGTAAAGAGCTTTTTTTTATCAAATTGTTTTCGATTTCATCACATGCCAATTGTCGACCCAGCAATTGAAAAAGAAGAAGCAATTCCAATCTCCTCTTAGGGTATATTCAACTTTTGAGCAAATAGACATAGTGTTGTTAAATGAGCAAGATATGAATATAAGCAATAGCAACAACAATAGTATTTTTCTTCTTTTTCAAACATGTCAATGAGGATGGTGGTAACAATAACTGTGACAAAAATGAAAAGCCAAAGCTTGTTGGTAGACTTACATTTAGGGAGCTTCTTTCAAGGGTTAAAACATGGTAAAATCTACCAAAAAATGAATGTCTCTATATTTACCTTGTATCATGCGTATAAAACCAAACAAGTAGCATAAAAATGGGTGGAAATATAATTATAAATGATCCCACACCTCTATTATTACTATAAAAATTCACTTAAATTTTTTTTTAAACCAAATGAATTTAGGACCAACTTAATTGCTCTATTACTTTTTGGGTTATAGATATCATTATAGTTTTGAGGGGTGGCCATAATAAAATATATATATATTAAAACCTACTTACACATATTTTACAAAAGTCCACACTTCAAAAAGTAGATCGCAAAATCTACTTGTATTTTTAGAAATCTACTTTTAATTTACTTTTACAATGTGGAATTTGAAAGTTAATGCACAATAGTGAAGAACTATCTTGTTTTTATCATTCAAGTAAAATATTCCACCTACAAATGGTTTATGATGGATTTTGTTGTTATTTTTTTCTACTTGTCAAGTAGATTGCCAAAGAAATTCAGTTGTCCACTTTACCATGCTTATACCCTTAGGTGCCATAGTTTTGCCAAATCATCTCCTATAAAGATAAATTGCATAAGATTCATTCAACAAAGCCATGAAAGATAAAATAAAAAAAGAATTCATTTAAGAGTCCCTGTAAATTGATCAAACTACAAAACCTATTTCCACATCTTCAGAATGTTAAAGAAAAATGCTTAAGAATTTTTCAACATATAGTGATATAAATCTTATGTTTTGCAAATGGGTTTGACAATTTTTTGTTATCTTCTTCATCATCTGTTTCATAGATTTTGATTGTGAAGACGGGTTTCAAAAATTCTTCTTATCTTCTTCATCATCTAGTGATGGAAAAATCATCATGAAAGTCTTATCATTGGTTTTGGTTGAAATTGTTTTTTGAGAGGGCTTCTTTTTTTTTTGTAATTTTGCTAAAACAAGATTGCAAAACCCACCATCACCATTACCACAACCCACCCCAATCTTCAACTCTATTCTTCACCACAAAACTTTAAACCCTAAATTTAAAAATACACACAATTTTGTTCCTTGATGTGGTGTACACAAAATCTTGCCAATTCTATGCATCAATTATACTACATTTTAGGGATTTTAAGAAATTTTTCCAAACCAACCATCTAGAAAACATCCTAGAATCATAGGTGTTAAAACCATATCGTTTCTTCTTCTTGGATTATCACTAGTAAAGCGAAGCTGCATGGAGCCCAAGTGTGTTATTGCACAAGATGATACAATCAAGGCAAAGAATAAGAACAATAATTTGTTTTTGGGATGAACCAAATACTAGCAAATCTATACATTAATACCTCAAAGGTACAATTACTTGAATTTTGTAACCAACAAATTTGCAACTACATGTGACTAAATTGTCATTTACAATATTTTGATTATTATTATGACTATTCAATGTTCTCTTTGGTCATCTTTGTGACTACAAGGTAACCAAACAATTTTTTTCCTTCACCCTTCCAAAACATTATTTTTTCATTTGAATTTCACGCAAGAAAGGCCATATATGTCCCATTAATGTGACCACAAAATAAATGACAACCTTTTAAAATAATAAAGTCACTTCAAAGTCTTCAAAGGAATATTGGAGGCATATTAGGACATAATTATAACGAGGATATGTACAAGGAATATATTTCATATTTAGAGCATGTATTAAAATATGTTAAACATTAATTATTGTATATGTATATTTTGAAAATATTACAGATTTATTTGAAATAAAAATAAATATATTAACACCATATTCCAAGAATATTCATGATTTATTCTATTTACAAAAACTATTATTCTGTGTGTTATTATTGTTATCATTAAATATCGATTCATTAGTTACTAGTATTTACAACAAGTGACATAATAAAATAAGAATTAATAATAATAATAATAATATAGGTAGCCTCACTAGGCTACCTCTTAAATAAAATATTGATTGAATAAAATTGATAATAATAGTTATTTTGAGAGGTATTATCATACTTAATAATATTGTAGTTCATTAATATGTTAATACATATTTTTCCCACAAATTATTATTATCATTCCACTAATTAAAATTTTACAATAAATTATTGTAATTAATGTAATATCACTAAAATTATAGTAATTGTAAAGTAATTATTTTAATTATCAAATTCATAATTGAACATCATATTCATTATTTTAGACTAAAATTTTAAATTGATATTGAAAAGATTTGCATCAATTTTATTGTAATTAGATTAGTTGATATAATTACAATATTGACAATAATTATATAATTATATAATTAAACTTAGTAGTAGTAATTTATAACTCATAGTTTAAAGTTTCAAAGTTTATTTCAAATTTTTTAGTAATTTTACAATAGTTAGGGAAATTGATGTAATTATTTTATCTATTAATTAAAAATATTTATTTACAATAAATAATTACTATCACAACATAGATTCTTACACTAATAATTAATTTTTGAAAAAATAAAAATAAAAAACATTAGGAAAGTTTTGTAGTTGTGACCAAATTGCAACTTTAAAACTTAAGGTGTGGTTTTATAGTTTCAGTTTAAACAATTTGTGCCATATGAGAGAGCCAATCAAACATGTTAACACAAGATAATAATAAAAATTCTAACTTACCTATTTCCATAACCTACTTATTGCCTATATAACTACCTAGGTAGGTAAGTATGTACATAGCCTAGGTTTGTGGGTAGGTACCTAGTACTAGATATTTACTTACATCCCTATAAGCGTACCAACCTATATAAATGTTAATTTAAAGTTGTTTTGATGAAATTTATAATTAATATGCCAGGTGATAAATCTATATTGTGCAATGTGTTATGATCTTACACCATCCAAACATTTGAGATTAATTCAAAAATACTTAAATAGTTAAAAGTTGGGACATTTGTCAACACATCATTTGCCTTCATTGCAGATCAAAATTGTCACATCTTAATCGCATGTGAATCAATGGAATCAAAGGATGAATTCATATATATATATATAATTCATACACAATTCATGTCATTTGCAACTATGGTCACATGCAACTTGACTTTTGCAATTAGGGGGATTTTAATCATTTGTCACTTGCAACTAAAATATAGTTGCAAGCACTAGTTGTAAATTCCAATTTTTCTTCTATTGAATGTAATGTGATGTTAACCATGAACATCTTATGCAAGTTTGTTAGCCCTTTCACATGTCCATAATGTTGTAAGTTCTAAAAATCTTTCATGTGCCATATAAGGTGTTCCATTAAGTTGTCTACTAATTTTTTTGTTTTTTGCATTAAAGAAAATATTTTTTGCATCAACATGTTGATTAAGAAAACGATGATGGAGAATATGGATATGATGAAACATGTTTCAAAAGTGTAGGATGCATAACAAAACTAGAAAAAAAAACTAGAATTTATTAAATAGAGATCATTGGTAGCTCAATAAGTTATTGTCTTGCAAAATTATTATGACATGTGATGTTAACCATGAATTCTTTAACGTATGTTGGTTAATTTGTTCATGCAAACTAGTGATATTTTTATGTTTTGAAAAGGATTTTTGTGGCATATAAGTTTTGGTTGAATTGTCACCTAAATTGTGTGCAACCATTGCATCATGAATTTATTTTTTTTGCATTAACACATTGAACAAATGGACAAAGTTGTTGAACATGGATATTTTTTATAATGTGGACATATCAAGATGAATGCAGTTAACAAGCATATATGCTACAAAGTCACATTCATACTTTTTGGTCCTAAGGTGGTTGTGGTTGTTAAATTTGAACATTTTCTTCATTAAGTTTTTTGAACCTTCAAATATTAGGGGATGAAAACAAGTTTATCATATCTAGTACTATAAAAAAAATGCATGTCTCATTTTTAATGCCATGTTATTGTAATTCCTATATGCATTTCCTTGATTAATATTTTGTTGTTCATGTACACCTAAATTATTTCCATGAATGTTTTGGCTTAGGATCAATGTTATTGTTTTATGCATTTTGACTTGTTAAAAGGAGGTTGTTAATGTTGATATTAGATGAATGACACCTTCTTCACATCTTTAATTCAAGTTGTAATGTGTGTATGATGGGATAGTAATCATGCACATGGAATTGAAAGACTTATGTTTGCGATTGAAACACTTATACATGTGAAAAATAGAAATAAAATTTTGAGAGGTTGTCATTAAAAGTTTTTTACAAGTAATTGCAAAAAAAAAGTATCATAGCATATGACTTAATATTTCAATATAGTACTCACCATGGTATGTATTATTTTGTATTTTCAAGTTATTGATGTTGCCAAGTTAAAATTTTGAAATTCATTTTTTTTTTCTTTTAATTGCTTATAAAATGCATTTGGTCACAAGATTATTTTATTTTATTTTATTTTTCATCAACTCAAATTCAATTCTTTTGATTGTTAATCCAAAATACACAATCAGAACCCTAAACCCTGCTAAATGAAATAAAAATACAAAACCCTATTTACACTGCGCACAATGGGTTTCGTTCTGACCCTGTTTTTCTTTCTCCTTCTTTTCTTCCTCTCTCTGTC
>OY987287.1:5225979-5580044 GCA_963920785.1 Sphagnum contortum | reverse complement strand
TAGTACTTCACTACCCAATACCCCTTTTCTACTTCATCATGATTATCCGAATTTGCAGCAATCTTGGGAATTATGTGTGTGCGTGTGTGTGTGTGTTTGTCTGTGTTGGTGAATTTGTTGCTGGATTGTTTTCTGCAGGAGGGGTTGAAGGAGTTAAGCAGCTATTTGGATGCTGTGGGTGGTGTAAGCTTGTGTCCTTTGCTGATCCATCAACAGGCCTTCTCCAGCCAAGTGACCGGATCCCATGTAAGCTGTGGAAGAAGATTCAGAGCAAAAAAACAATCCGACCCAAATGTGATTAGCATTTCGTTTTTTGCATCTTATATACACGAAGCTATGAATTCCTGAATCCAATTGTGGTTGCTATTTCAACGGGATTGAAACCCAATTCCTTGAAATCCTGAATCCTCTTACTTAGCATGGAATCCTTAAATCCTAACTCCTTGCACATTGTAGCATGACATTACTTCCAAACACAATTTTTTTAATCCTTTAAACCCTGATGTTGTTGAGTTTCTCTCTTGCTTCAACAATTGTGCACAAACAAATCATGTGCAAAGTTTGGGGACAGATGTGCATTCCCAGAAACTCTGGAAGCATATAAACCCTAAACCCTAAACCTAGGAATGAACCCTAAAACAGGGATTGTAAAAACCTAGAGTGTAGTTAATAGACCATCTCATTGATTCAGTTATGTCAAGCTCATAAGTTTCAGAATTTGTTGTGGTCAAGTTCCACATAATAAATGTGAGTATAAATTTTCCTTCAAATTGGAGTTGCAAGTAAATGCCAATGCTAAACTCTCTGCAAAATGATTTGCAAACTGCACAGCTGCAACATGGCCGGGCATGTTGCATGCACTTTGCCAATGCATAGTGTCAGAGGTGATAGCCAGCAAGAAGCGTGGACCCAAAACTGCTCTACCAAAGATCCTTCGAAATTTTATCCAAAAGGCGGAGGATACCAGTCGGTCAGGTGAGGCTTCTGTTCTGGTTGCATTCAATTAGAAGAATCCCTTAGTATCTCTCTCACAACCATTGCTTTGATGCTTTGGGGAAAGTTGTGCTGCGTCAATTTTGGAGTGAACTTGGTTTTTTTGTTGTTGTGTTGCGCTCAGGTTGTTCAAGAGTACTGTGAACCGTAGAATCTGAAGTTTTTTTGAGACTTTTTCACTCTCAGACCTAAGATGTGGCTCAGCAAGTCTGCTGACTCTCTTTCTCTGGTTGACAGGGAAAACTCACTTCCTCTTGCGCAAAATGAAGAAATTGTTTCAACATATACTTGACATGCTTCAAGCAGTGCCACTGTTTGGATCAGACTATGGCCACATTCTGCGCCTTCTCCTCCCCAATGTCGAATATGGCTTGCGGATGGGCAAAAAGATCTACAATGGTGATGATGGCTCTCTGACCCAAAGAAAGTTTCCAATAGGTTAGCTGTTTTCAAGTGGGTGTTAGTTATTGGGATAGTCATCTAGAACTCAACTGATTGTTTAGCAGGATCTGCTACTCATGCAGCATGCCTCATGTTTATTGCATCTGCGCAAACAACCTAGTGCTGCATCTTTTACAAATTGGGTATTTTTTCCCCTATGAGCTAACAATTTGTTTGGGATTTGTGGGTTGAATGTGTGTATCTGTTGGAAGGTCTACTGATGGTTGACTGGGAATGCTGTATATTTTGTTTTGGGTTTTGTAGATCTTCTCCACTTCTATTTAGAGAAAGCAAAGGAGATTGCACACGGTCATGCTTTCGAACCTTCTATTGCAAAGGAGGAAGCGTTTCGAAACATGCTGACTTTACTTTGTCTACTCCAGAACCCTCCTGGAGATTTATCCCCACACGTGAGAGAAGAGATTGTGGAGAGCTTCTGTGAAATCTTTTCACTTCTAAGGTAAAAAGCTTGCTGCTTGCAAAAACTGGGGAGAGACATGAATGAATGGGATTTGTTGCTGTGGAAACTAGAATCTGCAAATCCAACACTGCCAACATTATGATAATCCTGAATAGTCTGCCATTTCATACATGGCATTTGCTAAAACGGGTTTCCAGAATGACCAAATTACACAACAGATTGTGTATGAAAACATGATGCACCAAAATGTGTTTGTTGGTGGTAACTGACAATGCAAAATGTCCAACTGAGGATTGCAGAATTGAAGACCGGATAGCAAAGAAGCTGGTGTCGGCTCTCAATGCTGTTCTTCTGATGGATGGTCTCAACCTAGGTGCAGATGTGGCCAAACTGCACTCAAGTTTCCGGCCCTTTATGGTTCGCACATGGCTAACAACACGTGATCGGGAACTTAAGGTACATATATATGCATATTGGTTGAGTTTTTCCAATTTTTTGAAGTGATTATTGAGCTGTTGGTGACCATCCTTAAAGTGGAATTCTACAGACTGATGAGCGGCTTGGCTGCAGACCCCCCCATATTTGAGAGGAAGCTGGTGATGTATTCTACTGTTCATTGTGATATCAACAAATCCGGGTATAAAATGCAAACAGAAAAACACCCACCCACAAGAGGGTTGCTGATATGATGATCTTTTTAATGTTCTGAAAAAGACTTTGTTGATTTGTTGGGGTGTGATCTTTTACCCTTGACAGGATGAGTTGGTGCTCTATGCTCGAGCACAGCTGAAGCTTCAATATATTGTTATGTTAGACGAAGGGGGTGTGCTGGAAGAGTTGATGGGACTTGTAGAGAAGGAGCTTGACCAGACAGGAATTGCTGTGGCTGGACTGCAGCGTTATGGGTATTGGTGAACCCTTCTTTGACTGAGTGATTCTGAGACCACATCTTGATGCCAAATGAATGAGTTGCATTGTGTTGTTGTAGAGTCAACTGCCTTATCCTTGTCCTCATCATCAAGTATGCAGTTTTGTTAATGTTGAGAGGCATTTATTTCTCTGGTGTATCTTTTTTTCCTTCCAGGTTTGATGGTGGAAGAGAGGAGAAATTAGGGGCATTGAGCCGGTCGGGGAGAGACTTCCTTGAACTTGCTGCTGCAACTCTCTATGAGGTTCCCCTCCACCTTCTGATAACTTCTTCTTCTGCTGCTTTTGTGCATTCAAGACCTTGTGCTAATTCTGTATTTCTTTGCCTGTGATGGGTGACATAGGTAGGTAGCGTTGTTTCTACCCTGGTGGTCACAATGAATTTCTTAAGATCCTGTGCAGGTTGGTAAAAGGAATGAAAGTGGTATATCCCAGTTGCATGAAAACAAGCGACGGAGGAAAGAGAATGTCTACTCTATGATCAAAGACAGGATTAGTGCTGGCAAGACATACTGGTAGGTGTACAATTATTTTCCTTCTCACCCTGTTGTTTCTCCTCCTTACTCTCAGAGAGTGTGTTGATGACAAATTGCTGTTCAACTATTAGAATATATGGTAATGAGGACAGAGATCAGGACTTTTTTCCTTCTCTAAACCCTGAACCCTAAACCCATGTAGGTAGGAGAAGTAGCTTGCACTTCAGCTGCAATTTGATCTTTTGCTCTGTTTTTCAGGCAGGGAGCATTTTGCCTTCTGATTCGAAACTATGGGTCTCAACTTCCATACTGTACTATGGCTGAATGCCTTGAGAGCATAGCCAGAAACTTAGAAAGGTACAGTTTCAACCATGAGTTGAGGAATTTCTCTATAAAGCATGTTTGTACTTTTTCTAGAAGACCCACAAAGTGCATCTTGTATGATTCGGAAAATTTTGTCTCTCTGTTGGGTGTTGTAGAATCATATGTGAAGGAGCCAATGTGCGGGTTTTCGATGCTCCAGTTTGGACAATAAGGTGAGCTTTCTAGCAATGACAGACTTTTTGGCAGCTAGTGAATTTGTGCATATTGGGTCACCATATTCTCTTCCCATGTGCAGACCTGATATTTAGTAGTAAAGTTCTCCTTTTATCTGCTCCCAAATGTGCTTCTGTTCTGACAATATATGTTCTCCTTATGGGTGCAGGTGTCTTCAAGAATTGAGCACTCTGGCACCTCTTGCAACTTCTGCTTCAAGTGATGCATTGGCAAAGGTAGGAGATCAGACATGAATCTTCAACAAGTGTCTGCAGTTTGAGGTCTAATGAAATTGCAGCAGTTGTATCTAAAGATATTTCTGAAAATGCACAAGGTGGGTGGTTGTGAATTGTTCATCACTGTTGTAAATTAAATATTTCAAGTCTTGGGTGTAACGAATGGTGCTGTTGTTGCTTTTCTCCCTCATTTTTTTGAACATCTCAATGTGCTCCAAAAAGCTTAGAAGTACAAATTAGGGATAGCAGAAAAAATGTGTTATTAAATTACACACTGTTTTTGCAGGAGCAAAGAAGATGGCAATTGATTTGGGAGTTGTTACTGCATTGGTTACCTTTGCTAAATAACGTGCCTGTCATGGTAACTGAACTGTTCTCATGTGTGCCTGATGGGTAGATGGGTTTAGGGTTTCTGCCCATTGGTTTGGATATTGAACACTCCAAAACTTTGCAGAATGGGTGTAAGTCTTTGACATGGTAAAGGTGATGGTATATTCTGTGCTTTAGTCCTTGTTGTTTTGCATCTATCCTGACATGTGTTGATTTTACACTGCAGGTGGAGGAAATGTTCCGTTTACTTGCCATCCTCACAGCCATGGTATGATATCAAAACAAGCTTGCTGGACTGTTAAAGCATATATAGGCTGCTCCTTTTTTGACACAAATATGTGAGGGATTCCAGTCATGATGAGATATCAAGCTTTGGAAAACTTGTGGATTTGCTTCTAGGAGACAAGTGCAGGGCATTTTGATACTCTGTCTCATAATAACAGATTTGTTTTGTCTGTAGCACCTGGTACCTGCAAGCAGTGTTTCTCATGACTTCTGGGAGGTTCAGCCCTTCTCAGAGGTGCCATCTGGGTAAATACCTGACAATTTCTATACCTTTCAGAGCTGTGTTCCTGGTGATGGCTACGGTCTTCCGATACTTTGAGTGACACTTGTAAAGTTACAACTGTACTCATTCTTGTCCATGTCAGTTTTTTAGTTTCGCTGGAACTGACATAACACAGTTAGCTGCCAAGTGTTATCTATTGTTGAGTTTCTCTGTGATCTCATTGTACATGTGTGATTGGATAATTGGAGATTTGAGTCTTTACTTGCGGTTTGTGCAAACAATGCATAGGTATGCTTTTATTGTCTTCCTGTTTGGGGTTCATTTAAAATGCAAATTGATCTTGACTATCATTTTGGTTTCCGACAGGAACCTCCTCTACTTTACCGCTGCTTTCTTTGCGAGTGCTGGAAGTCAGGTACTTTGATTCTGCTCTCATGGAGCTTAGTTTAGGAGCTTTTCTGCCCAGGTTATTGTGTGTGCACAGAATTGGACATGGAAAGGAGGAGGGAGGGTTAGGCCCCAGCATGGATCATTTGATGGGGTCTGACTGCTAATAAATAGATGGTGGGTGCTTTACGGGATGCTCTCCACAGACAGTCACAAGAGGTGACACAGAGTTGCGGGGGAAACTTCTCGAATGGGCGTTGACATCTTTGGACTCACAGGTCAGGAGGAGAGAACCAGGCCACCAAGTCCATGTTCTGCAAAACTGGATTCGTTATGTTTCATTCATCCTTGTTCATTGTCTTTCTCTTTGGCAGTTGATCTCTCAGTTTAAGTGCATCTCTCAGTATTGCCAGCATGTGCAATAGAGAGATGCTTGTGTGGGGCTTCTGGTGACAACATATGATCTGTGCAGGAGATTGTAAGGACGAAAGGTGGTAGTACAGCAGTAGAGATGGTTTCTCCCAAGCTACTCTGTGGAGCCCTCATGGCTCTGGGTGCGGGTTTCATACCTCTTCCTTCAAGCAGTCAGACAAGCTCACAAAGCTCATCATACAATGCCCATTACTTGATCGAGGAACTTGATCACTGGTCAGAGGTAAGCTACTGGATGATGCCAGTTTGATCCCAGTTTTATGTACTTTGATGTGGGCTTTTGGGTTTTCAAGGACATGAGGTGCAGAAAGCTTGATGTTCTTCAAACTCTCAGGATGCACAAGAGTTCGTAGTGTGGAACCCTAACCCCTAAACCACATCAGTGCTTGGGACATTTATACATTTTCTTTTGGAAACAGATATATTCTGAGCATGACAGAAAGCAAGAAGCAGAGCTTGATATGTTAGATCGGTCATTATCCATCTTCTCAGCTCCAAGTAATTCTACCACCCACAACAGGGTATGTATGTGGCTTGAATATCCTCAGCAATTGCCTGAAATTCATCAGAAATGTGTTCTGTTTTGTCTGAAAGAGGTTGCATTTGGAAACTGGAATTCTGTGCTTCTGTTGTTCCTGCAAAAGACTTTACTACAGACTCCTGAAACAGGCCGATTTTCAGTGTTTGGGAATGAACCCTTTCTCTCTAGGGAGGCTTGGAATGATGTTGCCTCTATACCATGGTAGTTCAGGTGTGGCCATTTCATGCACCCATCTATGCATCACACATGTGTTCATTTTGTGTGCAGGAAGTTGCAATGGCAAGAGTTTAGGGTTTAGGGTTACAAGAAGCAAATGATGTATGTGTTTGTTTTGTGTGCAGCAGGTTGCAATGGCAATCACAAGAAGCAATCCCCTGCCTCGGTCAAGTGGTGATGTCCTCCTTCAGCGATTGTCAGAACTGTTCCTGGTGAAATTGAACAAGGTGAATCAGCTTAAGCTGCCACAGCTGCTCCACTTATGTGGAGTACTTTCCCACTGCATCTTTGGAGTCGAGTGCTCCATCCAAAGAAGGTTCAAACAATCCCATTAATCCTTTTCAACCTGGTATTTTAGATGCTATTTGTAAAGAACCCACAACTGGAGAAGATGAAGGACCAGCTTAAGAACCATGTACTTGTGTCATTGCCGCCAGTTATTGTCTCAAGATGTATTGAAAAATCGGGAGCTGGAATTACAGGGGTCAACAGCTGCCGGACTGGTGTCCCAAGGGAAGATTGTGGGTAGGCTTAGTGAGTCTGCTCGAGACTTGCCACACTTTGTTGGAGGACTGGAGAAACCAAATGCAGCAGAAAGAGCTGACTGCTGCCATTGCTTCCAAGACTTCTCAAACTCCAATTCTTCAAATGTTCACCCCAGCAACCCTCTCAGCATTGTCGTCCTTCTTGGCAGCTCCTGGCCAAATAACTTTGGTTGAAAGTGGTGGAATTGCAGGAAAGCTGGACATTACCAGTAGTGGTGGTGGTGGTGCACCCTTGTTGGGCAAGTTACTGAGAACCATTTCTGAGACGGTTACACTAGCATCAGAGATGGCTGCCAAAGCCAAGGGAACAAGGGTCACTGCAGACATAGCCACTGAGGAGCATGATGGTGGACATCAGCTACTTGATGCTGATCTTGATGAAGTCCTTGATCCTGTGGTGGGCAATACCAGTGATGGGAAGTCTGCTCTGTTGAAGAAAGGACAAAACAGCGGCCTCTATCTGCAGTGTATGGAAGTAGGTTTGCAGATGATGACAGAGATTGGGTTTGTTTTGCCAGACATGACATATGGTCATCTCATGAAGCTCTTCACTGCTACAAATGCTGGAAAGGTTGTTTAGCCTTCCAACAGATATCTCCCACTTCCAAGCAATACAGTTGTAGGGTCGTCAGTACCACACACAGTTGAACTGAATCATTTCTGGCAATAGGATCATCTAAAAATGTGATGGAGACATCTGATTGGATTTTTGAGCCAGTTCTGCTGCACTTTGCCAGTGGCTCAGCTGCTAAAAACATGACAGTGCGAAGAATGGTAGCTTTCTTGTTTTGGGAATTAGAAACAAAAAATTGTAGGGTTTAGGGTTTAGGGGTGCCTTGAACCTTGAGCTGTGTGTTGCTGGCTTGTTGGCACAGGTGCGCTGGGATGTCATGACTAGTTTCTGCAAGCTGGTCAGTGGATCAGCAATGACCCATTTGGCTGATGTGGTGAGTGAGTTGACAGTTACTACTCCAGTTTTGTATTTGGTCTGTGTGGTTGGATCCTTGAGCAGTGAACTGGATTCAATCTCTCTCTCTCTCTCTCTCTCTCTCTCCTCTTCTTTCCTGGAGTTTCCCATATCTCACCACCATATGGTCTTTCTCCTCCTGATTGCAGGTTCACACAATGGAGGTGTTAAAGGAAGAATGCCAATATGAGGAGGCTGCCCGCAGCTGCCTGTTGACTGGTATCAATGCAGTGCTGGTGAACTTGCTTGGGCAAGAGAGGAGGAGCCTCGATAGGGTGGTACATAGAGATGGCATGCACAAAAAGAGAAAGAAGCCAATTATACCTGGCCAGGTTTGAAGCTCCTTGATAACCCTCAATCAGTGCATTGCAAGAAGCTTCATGGAATCTGAAGTTGATGCATTTTGCCTGTTTGGTTTGCATAGATCTCTTCTCGACTGGCATCTCTAGTGGTGGAAATTGTCGACATGGGTCTCCTTCTTTGGCCAACTCGTGCAAAGTTTGTCTTGACTGCCTCCAATTTTATTCTTCTAGATCCAAGTGCAGGCCAGGTGAGTCTCTTGTCAAGCTTTTGGACCTCAGTACATACACATACTTGCAAAAAGATGGAAGACCTTTTGCAGGTGTTGACTTTCAATAACAATATTCTTCTTCCTCCAACATGTTTCATCAAACATAAACCTGCAACAACAATAATCCATTGGCTTGATCTTTGTGCCTGCAGGGACTTACAGACAAGCTCCTGGTGTTGCTGCATGATCCGGAGTATCGTGTGCGACAACTGCTTGCCAAGAGAGTTACAGCACTTTTTGAGACATGGGATGGCCACCATGGAATGCTCCAGGATGTATGGTAAGATAACAATTGCAATTGCAGTTTTGGGTGTCAGCTGAGCTTGTCTCAAAAAGAGACTTCTTGCCTCTGTGATTGAATCTTGCTCTTTGGGTCCTTGTATTTGAGCCTGCACTGATGGTCACTGCAATGGTCTAGCTTTTGGTCTATGATACTTGAGCTCAGTGGATTGAGCTGGCTTTCAGAGAAATATGTTTCCCAGCATGCAGGCAGGTGAGCGGCCAGCATCTTACAGATTTTTATCCTGATTGGTGAGTTTGTTTTTTCCAGTGCCAATTTGGGTGTGAAGATGGTGATGGTAACAGAGGACAATGTGGTACCTGCTACAGAAGTCGAGCATGCAGGCAGAATGCTACCCACCCTAACAGAGACTGCTATTATGACACTGGGAGAAATTGCTGCTTTGAGTGAGAAAGTAGAGGGAGAGGTACAGCTACTTGTTGCCAAAAGATTGAATATCACCATTGCATCATGGTTGGTGGAGCTCAGGCTACTTGCAACATAGCAATCCCTCTGTCTGTACAATTGTATATCAGGAGGTTTAGGGTTTAGGTGCAAGCTTGCTTTTGAAGTTGGCCACTTTTTCCTTCCTTTTTTTTCTTTTCTGTGACAGGTAATATTCATGTTGTGTGCTCATGCTGCTTCAAACCCATCTCAAAGGTACCATCCAGTTGTACCCCCCAGTTGTACCCATCTGTTTTGACAGTCCTAGAAGCTATCAATGAGCCTCAAGCTGCAAAGTTCCTGACAAACTTCCAGCTAGCTACCTAACTGTAGTTCCAATGTGAACTCTGTTGAGACCTAACTGTGATGACATTGCTGAACCCCTAAACCCTAAGCATTTTGCAAACCTTGTTGTACAGGCCCCTTGTTCGTGCTGTCCTTGACATGATAGCAAAACGACTCAATTATCCAGACTGCTGGAAGGTGAGTTTTGTATTCTCCATATTTTTTCTCTACTGCACATATCATTTTTTCACCTAATGTTGAAAGCCCTCAAGGATATCACATAGTTAGGTGTGAGATGAGATGGGTGGTATTGATCTTTGCTCATGTAAATGACAATGACAGTATATGGATTACATGATGGGTGGTGTGCTCACACGCTGGGTGATTGCTCGAATGCCTCTCCCATCACTTGTTGAGGTGAGGAGGCACACCCCCCCCCCCCCTCTGTCTGTCTGTCTGGCTCTCTCTCTGTGGGTCTCGTTTTGGGAATATTGGGTTCCAGGTTTTGCAAAGGATTTCAATATTGGCATCCACTGAGTTAACTCTCAATACAAATTGGAATAATTTCCATGTTTGTACAAACTCATGGTGATTGTAGAAGGTTGTTGTTTTTTCTTTTTTCTTTTTTCTTTGTTCTTCAGTTGGTTTTCTGACGCCATCTTCAACATCTCCAATCATGTTTGTCTTGATGTGCATCTTTTGGCAGATACGAGAGGAACTCAGAGGAAAATTGGAGGCAAAGGAGTTTCTAGACTACTGTTGTCCTTGGCTTCTTTCACCTCTGTTTTTGCATGAGTACACTGATGAACTTGCATGGCTAGCTGAGGTGGGTACAATGTCTTTGCACCAACTGAAAAATCTAGGCTAGTAGTGTTACTATCTGCTGCTTTTGAAGTTTGGGTAATAGAGGATCCTCAAGGTAGAAGAACCTTGGATGATGTGAGCAGCCTCAGACAGGGGACTTCTGTTTGTGAAGATGTATGTCTGGTTGATTGGTAGTTCTGCTCTGGGAAAATTTTGTTGCTGAAAATTTTGTGCTGCACTGTGACAGGCAATGTCGATCCCACTTCCGGCATTGGTGAAGCAGCACTTTGCCACCATTTTTGCAGGCCTGTTGCCCTTGCATTCATGCGGCACACAAGCTGAACAGCGACAAGCATCTGCTGTCTTGCAGGGAACCATGCTAGTAGCTGCAAAACTCTCTGAAGATGAGCGAGACAACCTGATTCAGCGCCACATGGTGATGACCCAAAGCCTCACACAAAAAGTCTCTTTGCTACCACCATGTCTGTTATACATTGGAAATATCTGACATCAATTTTTCTTTTTTCTTTTTTTTTCTTTTTTTTGGTACCACTTCAGGTCTCCATCGTATTCTCTCTCTTCAGGCTTTGCAGTGCTGCTGAGAAACCAGTACTCCCTTACTATTCCAAAGCTGCTGTCATTTCAGCAGTACGAACAGTTGTGGATGGTTTTTTGGAGATGTGGGTCTTCTCACAATACCAACTGATTTCTGTTTCTGCATATGGATGGGCCAGTCAATCATTCCAATTTTATCTTTTGTGCAGAATTGTTGCATTTTCAGAATTGCTCCATGCATAAAAAGTCCATCAGTTCTCTTTCTGGGCCCAGATCAGATCTTCACAGTTTCACCATTGCAGTCAAGGGTCTTCTGGGCCTTGTTGTTCTTATGAGCTCACATCTTCCCTTTCATTCAGTTTACTTTTGTTTGGGAGGACCTGTGGTTACAGAAATCAGCTATCACAGGAGGAGGGAGTTGTTGATAAGATGCAGGTCTTTCGACCTGATCGTGTGTTCATGGTACAGAAAAAAAACTATCCCTCATCCCATTTCAGACTTCGGCCAAAAACCCTAAACACTAAACCCTAAACCCTTTTCCCCCTTCAGCAGAATTTCAAGCTCAATCCATAATTCTCTTTCTTACTATTGTAGATTGCATATTGAGCAAGCATTATCTATCTCAGTGCGGGTTTTCCTGGTTTTTTTGACAGCTGCTACTTCAGATTCATTATGAGATTCATGGAGCATGCCATCCACGACACAGGTGCCATTTGTTGGCAAGCCTTGCTGCAATTATCACTGTCATTGACAAGCGTGCAGTTGTAACCAGCACCTGTCGGTGAGACAAACAAATCCTCAATGTCTCTGGAGTCTAGTCTAACACTATTGAGTTTTCTGCAAATGAAACTGAAGAAAATCTCCACTGCCCAAGTAAAGTATACAAACAATCAGTTGACACAATTGTTCTTTGGTTCTAGAAGTTCTTCTGATCATGAAAAGAAGTCTTTTACTGGTTCTTGTGGATTGTTTGGTCTTCTTCATAGGTTCTTGACCTTTTTGTGCAACTCTGAGCGATATCTAATATGATTAGTGTTTTTTGATATGTGTTGATGATGGCCAATTGGGTTTCACTGCAGATACCTTATCCACATCCTCTTGCAGTCAATTGAGGTTGCAGAACTCCAAGAACAATGCTGTGTGCTCTTGGGAGTTATTCTTGACAAATTAGGCTCCATACCTGCAAGTGAATCTGCAAACATACTTGGTGGTCAGCTGCAGGTTGTTCCCACCCACATGCTATTATTATTCTTGTTGATTTGTGGTGGTGACCCAAAAACAGATGGAAGAAATAAAAACAAAGACACGAATTAATTGTGCATTGACTTGCATGCAATCTACTGGAGCAACACAAGGCCAGTTAAGGGAACCTGGGCAAACCCTTAATCTAACTTCTCTATATCATATTTTGTGAAATGCAGGCAATCGTGTCCAGGTTGGTTGCCTGCATCACAGCAGCTAACCAACAGTCGGGACTCAAAGGATCAGACATCGGTGGTGATCCCTTCGGACAACATTCAGATGGCTCAACAGAGGAAGACCATAAGCTTGCAAATTGCACTTCTCTGGTAGTATTGCTCCGGCGCTTGACAGTTGAAGCAACTCCTTTGTTGTTTCCTTACATAAAGGTTAGAGTTTCCATGCTCCCATGTGCTTCGGAGTGGGGTTTGTGTACTGAATAATAAGAGTAATGTTTTCATCTCTGTTCCATGGATACATACAGTGTGTTTCTTTTGCAATTGAAGTTGGGGGTAATGGGAACAACCCATGTGCAGGAATTGGATCCTTTTCCCAACCTGCCGTACTTTGAGCCCATGCAAGCACTGCACACAAAGCTGTGTGTGGGGAGATCTCTAGCAGACGACTTTGTTCAGGTCATTTTTTGTTTCAGATTTGTCACAGAAAATGTGCTGTAAATTGTAACTAGATATATTGGGTAAACTGGTTTAGGCTAAACTTCATGCAAGCTGTTACAGTTATAAAGACTGTTTCTTTCAAAGCAATTGTTTTTCCTGTTTTGCAGTTTGTTCAAAGGGCACCCAGCTTGCCACCACAACTCCGCTTGAGCAGGTTTGCCTGAACCCATTTGCCAATTTGACTATGAAGTTTAAAAGAGTGATGCCAGCAACAAGGTATGGGACATGCAGTTGTCTTCTTCTACCATAGCTCAGTTTATTTTTTGCAATCATAGACTGTTGCAGGAATCATCTCTCTCACTATTGCCAGATAATAGCTATGGAGTTGAATTTCAGCAAAGTTTATGTGTATAACTGGCATGATACACAGTTTACGAAGCTTGGTTAATCAGCTATCAGCTCGGAAGGGAGAGCTGTACACAAAAGCCAAAGGGGACGAGTATCATGGGGGCAGCTGGCGATGTAGCCCTGAAGTGGTGGAGGCTGTATGGAAGCTAGTGCAACTGTGCAATGATCAAGACAACTTGGATATGCGAGATCTAGCTGGCACATTTTTGTCTGCTGTAAGCTGCAGCCATTTGAACTACCCATTCGCAACTGATCCTATTTGCAAGCAAGAGAGGAGTGGGAAAGATGCTGTTTATAAGAGGGGAAGCAAGTGTACTTGTTTTGCTTTCTAATTGTGTGCAGTAGTGAGCACATCTGTTATGTGGATATATTAGGAGATGGGTTGCCTGCTTCAAGGTTTAGGGTTTAGGATTTACATGGATAAACCATATACAATTTTGGCAGGTGGGTATTGGAGATCCTCATGCGGTGGTATTCCACTTGCCCAAGAAGACAGAGGAAAAATCAAACAGACTTGCTGCTGGAGTGGACATTGCAAATGCAACTGTAACAATCGATGCGCAACTGGGTGTATCAGACAACCTCGTCAGACAAATACTGCAACAGATTCGGGGCTACCTTATCGATAACAACGTGCATATCATTGACCTGGCAGCCAAGACTCTCAAGGTTTTTGTTCTTTGCCTGAAATTGTATACATGACACTGCCAACATTGGATGAAGTTCCGTAGAAGCAGAAGTGTATCATAGTAAAAATCACTGCTGTATTATTATTAACATGGTGTTTGTGTCATGGTGGCAGGGATTGCTTTCAACAGAGAAAGGTCATCGGGTATTGAAGTCATTGAGTTTGCAAGAGAGTGCATATTTGGAGGTGATGACTCTTTTGCAGACCTATGCAGAGAGACTTTGTCTTTTTGGTAACAAACCCGCGAGATCCTCTTAGCATTGTGGACAAACAAACTAAGGAGCAGGTTATGTGTTGGGTGGATGGGGGAAGAAGAAGCTTGGACTTGGGGTGATTTCCAACTCTACATGCTGAATCTGTTGTTCCTGTCTTCTTACAGGTTCATTCAAAGGGGATAAATCTGAACCTTGTTGAGGAGATCTTACGGAGCTCAAAACTTGAGTCATCCAGTGAGTCTTGTGGTGACTTTTTTGATCAATCCATAATATACATACAACTCTAGGTCTCATTTCAGGATCGGTTTCCCAACAGGATTTGAGAGAAAGTGAAAAATGGGTAAACTCTTGGTGGACGTAAGAGGCAGATGACAGAAGAGCAGATTAGACCTCAGTGGAATATTTGTTTCTTCTTTCTTTCTTGCTTGCTTGCTCTTGAGTTATGTCTTATTTTGCTTAGAGAAGTGTTGCTGCATGTTGGGTGGTACTTTTTGGTACAGGGGTTGCTATTGCAATAGACAATCCCCTTCTGTGGCAAACAACAGGAGAGAGCTATGACATCTGGTTGTGC
This sequence comes from Sphagnum contortum, assembly GCA_963920785.1. Lineage (NCBI taxonomy): Eukaryota > Viridiplantae > Streptophyta > Sphagnopsida > Sphagnales > Sphagnaceae > Sphagnum > Sphagnum contortum. Next base: position 5,565,410 of record OY987287.1, on the reverse strand, counting down.
CCCCTGGCACACTCTCTCATAGAGTACTCGGATGACTGTATTCTTAGGTGAAATTCCAAACATGCCATTAATTTTTCATAGTGCAGCAAATGGTGATGACCAGTTTCAATGGTGGACAGTATAAAAGAATCAGCTGCCAGAGTGTAGTAAGGGTAGTTTTCTCACATCGTGTGACACCTAGGGATACACACTTGGATCTTCTCTTGGGTTCCTTTGAAATCAGTGAATTTGAGAGTGATTGTATGGTATACATATTGCAGAATATATATCCACTCCTTTGATTAGCTTGTGGGGTGTTTGCTTTTGGGTTTGACTTGTCCTTGGATTTGCACAAATGTAGGTTGTGCCAGGAATTGGTGTTGCAGAAGGCGCCTCTGGCAGAACTTGTTTTCCCTCACATTCTTGGGAATTTGGCAGCACGGTTTGAGTCCAGCAGTGAATTTTGCAGAAAATTTTCAGAGCAGGTTGGTTGTGGGATTGTGCTAAGGTCTCTCTGTGAAGGTGTTCTTCTTCCTCCTTGTTGTGTTGATTATCATTTACCTGATCATGGGCATCATTTGGATGCCGGCTTGGGTCAGGTTGAGGAGCATGTGTTTGGAGAGAGAAATAATAGCACACGGTCAATTCAGCTGTTTCTGGGAGCAATGAATTGCTTACGCTGTTGCTACATCACTGCCAACATGAATCACTCATCAACAGCACCATCAAGAGGTCAAGATTCAAAGGTATAGGGAATTCAGGGGGCGGAGAGGGGGGCAATGGTTTTGTGGGTTGTTCTTTGAGATCAAAAGTGGAAAGAATCATTGTAGTAGGGCATTGTGCACGAACACCTTGAACCATGCCACAATGGATGCCTCAAACTTGTTCTGCACATTCTCTTCTTTCTTTGAACTTGGAGCAGAAGGGTGTTCAATGTGAACAATTGGAAATGAAGCAGAAACTTTCTCGCAGGGAGAGAAGTCACTAGGAAACGGTGGTGAGACTGGAACTGGGTCAACTCGAAAAAGACGGTCAGATCATGGGGATGCTGAGAAAGGAGGTTCTGAACCAGGAAACCAGCATCATTGGATACGATCAAGCTGGCAAAAGGTGGTGAACCTTGTTATCAAACTGCCAGTCCATGTGCTGCCAGCTTTCCTTTTGTAACTTTGTGAGACACCAGAAAGGAAGGCCATCTATCCGTATGTTGATCAACACAAGCAGTTCTCAAGAATTTAACAGGAAGTAGTCTGCATATAGGTAATCCTTGGTTGAGAGTTGAGCACCACAAGATTTGCAACACAACAGTTTGTGACAGAAAACTGAACAGCATGGCATAGTGAGTTTACCAAATCTATATACATGGTTTTGACATGGTTTTGGTTATCGTTTTGTGGGTACCTTTCTACAGGTGTACTGGTTGCAAATTGACTACCTTTCAACAGCAAGAGCTGCCCAAGTGTGTCTCATAACTAAATCCAAGAGATGCACCTGCTCTTGAGCAAAGTGCCTTGCCTGCTGTATTGCTCTCAATGTTGTTCTCCTTCATTATTCTCTCAGTTTTCTTCCTCTTTTCTTTTTGGGTGTTTTCCATTTCCTGGCCTTTTTTCTCTTTCTCTTTCCCTTTCTCTCGGAACTTTGGTTCCTCTTTTATCTTTGGGTTTTCTTTTGGTCTTTGGTTTTAATGGGTTTGGATGGGTGGCCAGCGCTGTGGAGCATACTTCACAACAGTTCTATACATGGAGAATTGGTGTGAAGAAACATTTGGGAGATTGACCCTTGGGGAACCAGACTTCTCAATCAACGATGCAGTTTGTCTCTCCACACACCCTAAACCAACAATGATTGCTTGCTTGGGTGTTCTGGGAAAGCTATCGGTTCCAATTTTTTGGGAGATTTCATTTCTTGGGTGTTCCTAGGAAGCATCTTTTTCCGATTTTGGAAGAAGTCAGTAGCACCCAGACTAATGTTTTTCAGCTATCTTTTCCAGTGACTTGTGAGACTTAAAAGACCCTCATCTTCTTTTATTTTATTGTCTTATGCAGTTGCCAGCTCATCTGGAGCTGCTATTGAATGTATACACCAAGATTAATGAGCCAGATGGCGTATACGGTGTGGTAAGGTCACACAAGGTATCAAGTCTACTTCCCTGGTTGCACATCTTTGACCACATGATCAAACATAAAAAGTAGAGCATCAGTTTGTTGTCTGTACAGCAAGCAAACCAGTGTTGGGCAGTTCTTAGAATGAGGGACAGATACCCACCAGTTATCAGCCCAGGTATATATCTGCTAGCCTGCCAGTTCTCAAAATATTCAAAACAACCGGTTTTTGTATATAACTGCAGTTCTAAAAGAATATGAAAACAGTAACCTGCCAAAGAACTGCCGGTTCTTTAAAGTTTTTGCAATAACCAGAACCAGTGGTTCTTTGATTCTGAATTTTTTTTCAAGTGGAACAGGTGGTTCTCTAATTCTGGAACATTTAAAGAACTGGAATCAGGGGTTCTTTAAAAATTCAAAGAACCACATAACACTGCAAGAATGACTACTTCCTGGTACATGGAAGTCATGTCAGTGCATTTTTATGTTGTTGTGGCGGCCACAGGTAAGATCACAGCTGCAGCTATATGAGCATGAAGGGAATTGGAGTAAAGCTGCGGAAAGCTACGACTTGCTACTACGTAGTCAGGAGTCAATGTTAGGCATGAGAGTGAGCACAACAGAACAGCATGTCTCTGGACAACGAGATTGGCAATTGCACCAAGGCCTCATGAAGTCATTGCAACAGATGGGTTGCTCTCTCATTGCAAATCTGTATTACACAGGGCTAGCTCAAGAAGGTGGCATTGCAAAAGATTCACAGTTTCGAGAGCTCGAGTATGAGGCAGCGTGGCGGGCTGGTAAATGGGATGTCAACTGTTTTGGACCGGAATTAACAGCCAGTGGTAGTAGTGGTGGTAATAGTAGTAGCAGCAGCAGCAGCATCACAAGTGACAGGAATGCTGAGTACGGTTTTCATTCGAAGCTGTACAGGTTTGTGGTATCATCCTCTCATAAAAAAACTCAACAATGTGCTGCAAATGGTAAAATGTGGATCTGCATGTGTTTTAAAAATCCTGATTCTGATGCTTGTCTATCCAATTGCTCCACTATCTGGTAACATGCCCTTGACGTTTCTAGCAGCAACCCACCATTTCAATTCTGTGCTTCTGTCATCTTGTCATAGATATGATATCCATCTTCAAAGTCTGTAGAGGAGATACAAGTCCAGATGCAAATGTTATCAGGTCTTTTGTCCAAGCTGCTATTTTAGCAATGAACTGTAAGCCATTGATATTCTTCACCATAAAAGATGAACTCAATTCTCATAACTGTTTGTGGAGATATCTGTGCCAGATGTTTGAAGTCTCTGGTGGAGGGTGATCCAGAAATGTTTTACCCCCAGTTGCAGCAAGCAAGACAGGTAGCTTGTCTGTTCATACCTCTTGACTTAAACCCGGATCTTCATCACTGGTCTCACTTGGAATCAGATTGTATCTCATGGGTATCTATGGATATATTGCTCATGGGTAACACGTGATCACAAGACTGGATACTACATATTGTGGGTATCATAATGTGGGAGCAGTTCTAAAGAACATGGAACTACTAACTTGTTCCTTCAAATTTGTCTGGAGGGTTTCAGGTTTATGGTCTGTGATGGAACTGCTTGAGAGTGTATGTTGATGTATCTGGGGAAAGGACCAAAATAAAAACTGCCTTCTTTCTATCTAATGCAGGGAATTGTGACCAGCATCGCACACAGCAGCAGGGAAAGCACACAAAACGTGAATCCGGCTATCATGAAGCTCCAGGCATGACTCTGGACCTTAACTCCTGTACTTGAAACAGTAATCTACCTTTTGTATGTGACTACAACATACCTCATGAGTTTCACATGCATGGAATTCCCATCAGGATGAATCATAGGCATATCTGTACAGGCACCAAACAATAAGACTCGGCCTAGCTGTTAGCATATCAACCATTTTTACTTCATGGGTAGTCCTTTGAGCAGCTGTATGAGACAGAAGAGCTTCTAACCAACAGAGATCACAAGCTTTGATGTACACCAGAAGAAGTAATCATGGATGTTTATATGTTGCTGGTCTTGTAGTGCCTGAGAAACAAGAGAGTGTATTCAATTGCTCTTACAGACGTTGAGGTGGTCTAAAGCCACCTCTCATGAGCAAATTGGCAGTTGTTTAGTAACTGCCCCACCATGCCATGCTTGTGGATTTTGATTGCAGATGCTGGACAGTCTGTCACAAGCATGGGAAATGAGGTGGCGGTTATCAAACCCACTGAATGTTGCATCAGTTCCCAACATGCCTCAACAAGTCTCACAAACTGTGTTAGCTGGCCCGCTCATTCCTTCTGATGCTCAGGTACAGATATCTATCTATCTTACCTCTCAAAGATTGCATTTCACTGCTTGATGTTTTTGCACTCTGGAGGGATTGCTGTCACATTGTTTGCCTTGGGTTTGCCTTGGAGCTGTTAAGCATACAACCCATGCCTGCCACAATGTTTGATGTAACTTGCAGGTGGCCAGTTTTGAAGCAACATGGCAAGAAAATATGAAACAAATGCAATTGCATTATGGGTTGTTGGAGCCATATGTGAGCCTTCGTAAAGTGCTCTTCCAAGTGCTCAACCGACATGATTACTTGCCTCGACACCTTCTCGAGTTTGCCACCCTTGCTCGTAAAGTGTGTGGCTCTCTTTTTCCAATTCTCAGCTTTGTTTTGCTTTCTTATTTTTTTTCATACCAGTAAATGGTAAGTTTGGGGTTGATGAGGAATGCAGACTGTGCACATCTACTTGGTTGCAGAAATTCAAAACTGTTGTGGAATATGCAATTGTAATGTGGAACTTTTAGAATGAGTTCTTCGATGGTGAGGTAGATGAGAAAACTAAACTGTTTTTCCGAAGGTTTGAAGAAAATTTGTTTTCTTTGTGAAAAAGGCTGGCAGACCAAATCTTGCTGGGGATGCAGTGCATGAGTTGAAGCTGTTGTCGTGTGGGAGGAGTGGTGGAAGAGGCAGTACTCCTACTACCCATTACAGCAGCAGTGCATATGAAGCACCCAAAAACATGTTTCAGATTTCCTCAGCTGCTCGCGTGAGTTTGAGGCAAATAACACGCATGTGTAATTGTGATTTTGATGCCCAAGTTGAAACTTCAGCTTTCTCTTCACACTCAAGCTTGTGTCAAAACATCAGCTTTCTCTTCACACTTCAGCTTTGTTTCTCAGGAGAAGCTCTACACTGGGGGACTTCTTCTGTCACTAAATGTCACAGTTTTCTTTGCTAACAGGTTGAAGAGGCCAAAATATTGTGGGCTCAAGAGCAGCAAGGTATGGCGGTGAATCTTGTCAAGTATATCCTGCAGCACTCGGAGCTTGAACCTGCTGACTCGGCAGCTATTCATTGTCTGACAGGAAAATGGCTAGCAGAGACACGATCAGAGAGGTCAGTCAGTGTGGTTTGTCTGAAAGGATGAATAGGTTAAACTTAAGTATATGTTGTTGGGGGGTTCTTTTTTCCAAGAAAAAAGTGGGGTCCTTTACACTAACACATGGCCCATTGTATGGATTTGCAGCTTTCGTGTCATATTGGATGGCTACTTGAAAAAGGCAGTTGGGCTAGTAGTAGAAGCCAGCAACAAGAAAAATGGAAAACCCACGACTTGCAACTCTGAGAGGTGGATGCAGCAACAATGTCGTACAAACTACCGCTTGGCTCACTATGCGGATGCTCTCTACCGCAGCTATGAGCATCGTCTGACATCTAGTGAATGGCAAGCAGCCTTACGATTGAGGCAGCACAAGGTAAAAGCCCTCTTGGGGTACCATCGTCTAACCCATTGTACAAAGCTCTAGTAGGGTCCCAATGAGTACCTGACCAGTCATGTTGACATAGTTAAAGCAGTGGGTTGTAACAAAGATACAGGACTAACCACCCTTACTGCCAGCTTGTGCTCAAACCAGCTTTAAGATGATTACTGTCAAGTACCCAGTTTCAGGAAATGCTAGATTCCTCGTCTTCTTCTGACAAGACCATTGGAACATACATTGTGCAGGCTAGGGAATTGGAGGTGATGATGAAAAGAATCGATGTGCAAAAGGTACCATGGGATGACAGCTATTATTCCTTACCTCAAGTCCAGTCATCAATATCACATTATGCTTGAGATTGACAGCAATGCTTGAGAGTTACCTGACATACATGAGTGGCATTCCAGGGGAATCAAAGGGATTACTCCATGAAGATCTTTGAGATTCGAAAGCAGCTGGAACTGGATAATGAGGAAGCCCAACGCATGGAGGTGCTTTCTGTACACCCAGCATTTTTCTTTCTTTTGTGTTGTGAAGCTTGTTCTCCTCTCACCATTGCATGTAAAAGGGTTTGTTGCATGTAGAAAGCTGCTGTTGCATATGGATATGTCTGGAACTGGGCTTTTTCCCTTGCAAGAAACTAGTTGGAGACAAGGGATGTGTGTGCAGGTTGACAAAGAGCAATTTCTCGGCATTGCACTTGAGAGCTACTGCAGCTGTTTACTAACAGGCAACAAATATAACTTACGGGTGGTACGATATCTTCAGCTTCCATCATCTTGATCCACTTACTCTGCATCCCATTGGGTTCACCATTTCTCTCATCTTTATCTGTCACTCCAAGAAGGCAGAACCTGAGAGCAAGCATCACTAGCAAAAAGTTCTACTCTCTGGGGCAAAGTGGGTTCAGGGCTGTGGCAGAATGTGGGTTAGGTTGTGAACAGTGTGTAACATTGTTGTCTCTTTGAATCAAACTTTTCCAGGTGTTCAGGCTTGTGTCCCTGTGGTTCAATCTATTCTCAAACCAAAAGGTTGTAGATGCAATGCTGGAGACGGTCAACAAAGTATGCATTTTTTTACCAACCAGTGCTTTGTTCAGGATTTAGAGTTCCCAGAAGAGTCATATTTATATGGTGGTCCCAGGTAATGGAATTTTTTTTTTTTGGGACTGGGTGAAAGATTGACTATGTTTCATAACAACCTGGGTTTTGGGTTACAGGTGCAGTCGCACAAATTCATTCCCTTGGTATACCAGATTGCATCCCGCTTGGGAAGTTCTAAAGACGCCCCAGGACCTCGCAGCTTCCAGGTACAGTAGTACCTGCAAGTCCTGAGCATCCAAAATCATATCTGAAATCTTCCTAAATGCCTTCCATTGTTGCCTCCAACTGATCAGTGTTTTGCTTGTCTTTGGGCCTGACAGTCAGCGTTGACATGTCTCTTGAAAAAACTGGCAATTGAGCATCCATATCACACCATGTATCAGGTGTGTTAGTCATGACCTTCATTCTCCTGTGGGATCAAAGCTTGGAATTTTGAACTCTGTTGACAGTCTTGAGACACCACATAAGTGCTTTAGACAACACTTGCCTGCACATACTCCAGTAGTCAGGAGTCAATGTAATGGATTTGGTGCTGTGAATTGTGTTGGGGAATATAGCTGCTAGCTCTCTCCAATGGCGATCGTGTGAAGGACAACCAACGTGGGAAGACTTCATTCGTGGTTGATCTGGAGAAAAAGCATGCAGCAGAAGATTTGTTAATGAGCCTGACAACCCATCATCAACAGCTACTGACCCAGGTCCATGTCTACACTAAGATTGCATGAAGATTAAGGCTTTCATGCTATGCTGTTAGAAAAAGAGACAAAAAGGAAATTTGTTAGAGTATTAGCCATTGAACAAGAGGGCCACAGTCAACAGCTAGTCCTTCTCAGAAATCATGGGTTTAGGGTTTAGGGTTTAAGGCATGAAGACTGTAAAGCATAGAAACCTACATTCAAATGTTCTCAAATTTTTCAGTGTCTTCTCCATTGTCTTCTTACAAATCCAATTCTGGTGATGCAGATGAAGCAGATGGTAGAGATATACATCAGACTGGCTGAGCTAGAGACAACCAAGGAGGTGCAGTTGATCACTGGACTAGCCATTCTGTTTATAGCAGTTGGCAGCTGTTTACCTTCGATTCTCATATAGATGTTCATGTTTTTTGTCACAGGACACAAACAAGAAAATCGCTGTACCAAGGGATGTGCGCAGCATCCGGCAGCTTGAATTGGTCAGTCTCCTGCACATCCCTCCTGTGCTAATAAATCTGTGCTTGGTGGGTTTGTCATGTGGATGACAAAGCTGTAGGACATCATCCTGTGCTTTGTTTTGCTTCTGTAATGTGGAGCTAAATCTTGAAACCTTTCATACCCAACAGGTGCCAGTTATCACAGCACCGCTTCCAGTGGACCCAGGTGCAAAATATCCACCTGGAACATTTCCCTACTTCAAAGGGATGTCAGACCGCATCACGTATGTAGTACTACTAACTACACCCAAATACTATGGGTCTTGCACTGCTCTGCGTAATATTGCTATTTGAGCAAAAGATTCCGTTGACAAACTTCTGATGATTCTGCTGTACTGCACATCTCAAAATGCAGAGTGATGAATGGTATCAATGCACCAAAGGTGATTGAGTGCATGGGTTCTGATGGTCACAAATATCGACAGCTAGCTAAGTCCGGCAATGATGACCTGCGACAGGATGCGGTGTGCTCAATGAGCTTTTTGTCTTTTGTCCAAAATCTTATCCTTCAATTCTTGACATTCATGTGTCGCATATTAGTAGGCTACGGTTCATAACTCATCTGTCTGCCTTCCAAGCCTGAAGTAGCAGATATTACAAAACAAGCTCACATCCATGCATCCCCAAATCACTTACTAGATGTATAAGATCTGAGGTCTTGTTTTGGTGTATTTGTGATTGGAAAAATGGGGGATAAACACAGGTGATGGAACAGCTATTTGGGCTGGTGAACACGCTACTGCAAGACAACCCTGAAACACAGAAGCGCCGTCTGGGTGTTCGTACATATAAGGTGCTGTAACAAAAGAAATCAAGACATACACCATTTTTCTCTTCTGCCTGCATTTCTGTGTACAACTCTTTCATGAATTCATCACAGGAGAGTGACGATGATGCCCATTCTCAATGCTGAATCAAAGGACGTTTTTTGCATCACTGATTATCCAACCCATTCAGCAGACTCTGTTGATACATCACTCACCAGTAGGATCTGTTTGGTGCATCTTGCAGGTCATTCCTTTTACACCAAGTGCTGGTGTGCTGGAATGGGTCGATGGGACAGTGCCACTTCTGGAGTACTTGCTTGGCAGGTTTGTTGAATGTGGAGTCAATCCCCCTGTTGCATCATTCCTTTCAACACAGCATCTGCAGATGGGGTTTCGATAAAGAGAACTGGAAGCATCTTCCTTTTTTTCAAAGTCTGGAGTTTCTAATAGAAGTTTTCTGGACTTACTTTGTGATGTTTGACCACGTGCATGCAGTACCCGAGCTGGAGGAGCTCATGGCCGGTATGGGGCAGGTGACTGGACATTCATGGCATGTCGTGAACACATGTCAACAGTAAGTGGTGTCTTCACCCCTATTCAGAAATATACTTTGCTTGACACCCATTTCTCCATTTGTGCAAGAGATCATTCTGGCTGCAAGAACAGCATATGTGATTAATGTGTGGATTAGTGGATGATCACCTTAACAGAACCTAGAATCTTGGCATTTGCAGGAAACAGATAAGCGACGAGCCTATCAAACAGTGTGCGGCAATTTCCGGTGTGCCTTCTCCCTGCCCCAATCATACACTCATCTCAGTATTCTGAATGAAATGAACTACCAATGGTAATTCAACCCAATCTACAGTGCTATTGTTTCCTAGTTTTGAACAAAACAAGACTGTTTCTTTTGGAACTAATTGGGAAACTCTTTTTGAGTGTGATCCCACTTTGCAGCCCAGTGTTGCATAACTTCTTTCTGGAGAGATTTGCACAAGCTGCAGACTGGTTTGAGAAGCGACTTGCCTATACACGTAGTGTGGCTACAAGCTCCATGGTATAATGTTGAACTCGAGCAAAAACTTTGCTTGTTTCCATCAATCTAAAGATGACTCTGAACAAAGACAGAATGTTTGAAATTCCTGCTCTGTAGCAAAGACCCTAAACCCTAAACCCATGCACATGCTGCAGGTAGGGTACATTGTGGGACTTGGAGACAGACACTCAATGAACATATTACTGGATCAAGCAAGTGCTGAAGTTGTGCACATCGATCTCGGTGTTGCATTTGAACAGGGCCTTATGCTAAAGACTCCTGAACGGGTACATTTGCCTCACTACACCTTAATGTTTTGAACATATACTCTACCTCTACAAGCAGTTCTCTCAATTTGAAATAACGCTGGTGGACTGAACTGTACTGTTCTATGAGAAGATTTTTTTTCTCATGAAATTTGTTGTACTCTTCAACACTGCACATACACACCATATGTGCCAGGTTCCATTCCGGCTCACCAGGGAAATCATCGATGGTATGGGAGTTTCGGGTGTGGAAGGCATCTTTCGCAGATGCTGTGAAGCTACTCTGTCTGTCATGCGCACAAACAAGGAAGCTCTGTTGACAATCATCGAGGTAAGTTCATCTGTCACTAAGCAAGACAACTTTTGTAACCTGTGAAGGAACAACTCCTCTTCATTGTGTGCTGCATGGGGAATCAGAGCTGATGTCATTGTTTGCTACATCTTCACAGGTCTTCATCTATGATCCTTTGTACAAATGGGCGCTCTCACCTCTTAAGGCCTTGGAACGACAGCAGGTGTGTTCAAGAATTCCACTATTTCATTCTCTATGGACAGTAGTTTGTAAATTATGGTCTCCTGCCTTACAAGGGTATTCTTGAAGCTCAAATTGCAGTTGTGCTGACTAGAACACAGGCACAGCTACAACCACTTCTCAGACTACAAGGAAGAGAGATGTTGTGCAATTCCTCGATGGACTACACCTTCACCATGAGACTACTCTTCTTTACAGTTTAAAAGAGTTTAACTGTCTCTTATTTAAGTGCAGGAAATGGTTCAAACAGTAGACGAATCAGAGGGGATACATGATGCTGACATGCAAGCAGAAGGGAATCAAGATGCTGCACGTGCGCTGTTGCGGGTGAAACAGAAGCTAGATGGGTATGAAGAAGGCGAGATGAGAAGTCTTCAGGGACAGGTAAAAAAAGGAACGTTTACATGTTCAGACACGTAAACATGGAAGAAGAAGAAGCTTGGGAATATGGGAGTACACAAAAACCTTCGAATCAACAAAAGAATGAACCTGAGCTGTAGTTGTAGAAGGAAACTAACTAGCATTTGCTTGTACTATACACATCATCACGTTTTTCAACATTTTCTGATTCTTGCAACCAAATTGCAAAACAAACTGATAAAAAACGCACTGGAATTTGGTCTTGACCTGAGCAAAGTTGTGGCTCAATTGATCATCAGGTGCAGCAATTGATCCAGGATGCTCAAGATCCAGAGCGATTAAGCCACATGTTTCCAGGTTGGGGAGCATGGCTTTGATTGCACATTTACTGCAGAAGAGCTAGCACTAGAGAGAAGAGACTCTGTAAGAAAGTGAGGAGCCAACTTGACATTAGAGGGAGACAGCAGCTGATTGCATCATCACACCTCAAAGCAACATAAGAACCTGCACAGACAAGGGCAAAAAAAAGCTGAGTCTTTTCCTGTGTAAGGTTTGAGACTCCATGGGTTCATGGGTTTGTGTTGATTCATGGACAAAACACGAACCCATTTACTGCAGAAGAGCTGCTCTGGAGAGAAGAGACTCTGTACAAAGTGAGGAACAGTGGTGACATGGGAGGACGAGGCAGCTGACACTGTCATCACACCTCAAAGCAACAGAAGAACCTGCACAAACAAGGGCGAAAAAAAACTCGGTCTTTCCTGTGTGAGGTTTTAGACACAATGGGTTTGTGTTTTGCATGGACTTTGAAGTCTCCAGTTTTGTTACAACACATATGAGTATGTACAGACAAGAAATGTATAAAATTGAACAAACCCTAAACCCTGGGACTGTGAAATGCCCACCAACCTTCAGGAGCGCCATATGTGAGAACCCAATTCTTCAGATCATCACATGATGATGGGTCCATGCTCAATGATTTTGATTCAAACATGTACTTCTGAACACAGAATTTCAGTTTGAAGGTAACAATGTACCTCCTCTCCAGAGCTGAAGAAACATGATGATGCACATCTCAAGCCTGAGAATTTTGCTGGTACAACTGACGGAGACCAAACCATTTGCACAGGATTCCTAAGAGGCCTCAAAGCATTTTCCAGAGGCTCTGGATTCCAGACTCTGGTCTTCTTCAAAAGGAGTGATGGCTGATACATGGATTGAGATAGAGGACGGTCTATACTTCAGCACAGATTTTGGGACAGTATATATTTTCATGTGAAGAATGTTCATTGGAGCACTTCCAAAGCTGATGATGATGATTGCTCATCTTAAACCCTAAACCCTAAGCTACAAATGACACAAATATGATATCATAAAAGAAAACACAACACAATCTGAACCGACTTCGCATAATACTTGAAATGGGGTTTATGCAAATGATTGTAGTATAGGGAGCTTGCAACCAGTAATACCTAAAATGGAAAGTAGTAGCTACTAGGAACCTAACTTTGTTGAACATAATTCTTTTTCTTTTTAGGAGCACATGGAAATGTAACTTACATCAACACAACAATTTTGAATAAACATGCTTGTTGTTGGAACCTAATTCTTAAGTGTAGGGTAATGCTATTAAAGTAAGGCGCTTTTGAAATAAGCATTTCCTCAAAAAAGGTCTCAAGGGCCTGCTTATTTCAGGAATGCTTACTCCATTACATGGCATAAAACACCTTGGTAGAAAATACTTTGGTGTCGCATTTGTTTTGTGGCACCCAAAAATCATGGGAAAACAATGGAAAAGGAGATGAGGCATTTTGAAAAATGAAACACAAACTTTAGGTGACGATTTGTTTTTCAAAATGTTTTGTCATGTGCTTCAATGTTGACGTCCATAACCATCATTGTCAACATATATATAAACTAAACTAGTCTGTAAATTCATTTTGCAAGCAAAATGATCAAGTTTCTTTGCCTTTGGAAGCATTCTTGCTATGCTTATAATCCTTACTAATATACTAATCACTTTTGCCACCCCTTTCATAGGTTTATTAGCCTTTTTTTTGTCAGCATGTTTTTGGAATGAATCCCATTTAATAGCTAATAATTTATCTTTATGCTCAACCTTTCAAATATTTGAGCTTCCTTACACATCTAATAAATGACCAATTTTAATTAGGGTCTTTAAAACCCTAGAGTTTCCACATTCTCCATTCCTCATCCCCCCACAACCCCCCTTCCCCAAATTCCTCCCTTCCGCAGAATCTTGGATGGCATGACAACCCTTTTCATCCTTATAGTCCCCTTTCATCCCTCTATGTCCAAGAGAATAAGGGTGCTTATTTTCATCCACCCATCTCTTGCCAAAGTTTGTCTTCCTAGGTTTTAGCAGGCAACAATTTGTTTTTGGTTTTTAGTCATGTTCACTTCTGCCCTTTTTGCTTAAGATCAAGGAGGATCCCCAAGCCAATCACGAATTAGGAGAAAGGATTGACAGGACCTTGAGAACTGTTTAGTTAATAGTTTTAAGTTGGGACAATTTTCATTCAATGGGACAGTAAGAATTTAGGAAGCATTCTCTTTTCCACAAGCGCATGTCGTGAACGTAACTTCCGTTGCAACCATTTTTGCATCCAATGTAGGGAATTTTAACCCGTGATTTGGATGTGGGAATTTTGACCCATCAAGAGAGAAAAGCATGCAATAAATAAAGAAGAAAAATCATTGCAACAATTCCGTATAAACAACATTGGTCGTCGTCTTGCCATTTGGGAAGAAAACAAAGACATCATTCACATGCGTAGTTCGTGACAAAGCTACATACAATTAGCCATGGGTGAAGACAGGTTCATGCAAGTAAATGCCAACAATTATCATGGTCTAACCCTGTGCCTTGTTAATGGTCATAACGAATGCCAATTACAAGGGGAACTAGCACCTTTGTAGTGTGAATGGCCACTTCAAACAGTTTGTTATCGTGGTGATGCAAGGTATGTTAACAATATTCCGTGCATGCGTGCCACCAATGATCTGCGCGACAATCAATCTCCATGTCAGGCGTCAAATGATTAAACGGGTCCCATTACAAAGTCTCGAGGCCGCATCAAGATTTCTTAGTAAAATAACAAGGACGCCAACTTTGAAGGCTAGGCGATGTGGTGGCATACCTACCAAAATAATGGTGTTGAGAAATTTCGTGCTAATTACCATAGCCTAGTCGTCCCCCGTTTCCACCGAGTCTATCAACAAAAATATGTGTTATCACCTAGGCACAACCTCGGCAATTTGAGTGTTAAGAGAGTTCACGACTGTATTTTTTGTTGTCAAAATAGCTCGACCGCCCATGTATCCTTGGTTTGCGTAATTGATTGTCATGGCTGGGAAAACAGCGTGGATGAAGGTATCTAAAAATGGCGCTTGATGGATTTCCAGGTATAAGGCGATTTCGACTCCGACTGAGGGCTCCACATCGGCTTCCGGTGGAAAATGATCAATGATGGAAGACTCTTGGCCATTGCCGACTCTCAGGTACTCAACATATGGCATGTTGATAAACCCGTTTTGCAAGCAAAATGATCAGGAAAAAGGTTTTATCACCTTTGAAACCTTCCCCCAAAGAATTCCTTTTGATTGGCCAAAGACAAAATTCATTAGAATATATTTAATACCTTGCCTATAGTAGTGTTTAAAATAGGACACAAAAATCAATCACATGTAAAGTACTCTCAATGGGTCCTATTTGGGACCCCAAATTTGGGTTAGGGGGAGAGGAATATTTTTAGTTTTTTTTATTTCCAAGGGGTTTCCCAAGTTCCCAACATGTTCCCCAATATGTTCTCACACTTTTATCCCATATACTTTGCCCAAAGTTCTTCTCTTTCTCATCCAAGGGGAAGGCACTCCATCCTCCAATAGAAACTTCTAATTTGGGGAGCCTCCAAGGTTTTTTTTTTTTGTGATGGGCCAATCAAAATGGTTCATTGCAACCCAAAAAAAAAAACATGGGTAGCACCCCCCCCCCCCCCCACCTAATGAATTGAAAATTGAATAAGTACCCCCAATTTATAATGAGGTATTAGTACAAGTTGAAAATGGTGACAAACTATTTTGCAAATAGAAATTTCATGTAGCAAATGAGAAGGCTTTGAGATGGGTAGCTTACTATGACTTCCATTTCTGATTTTCAAGAAGGAAAAATCAATTAGGTAGGTGTGGAAAACATAGATGGGCTGACCACAAAACAAAAGCATGACATTTTGGGGCGAAGAAGGGGGCCCATTCTGGGCCTCCCTCCCCCCATTGTTTCATGAATTTTTTCCAAACAAGGGGTGTTTTTCCTTCATCCATACAATCTTTTATGATCTTTGAATGGCCTCATGCATCTAAATTTCAAAATAAATAAATCCTTACATCCAACTATTTATTCATTCAAATAGTGTTAATTCCCCTCTTGGGTGCATGCTGAGACTTCTCATTGGCTACATGAAACATTTTGGCCTGGGCTAATGGCAAGGGCACAAAAACTGTGGGACTATAGTGTAGTTGATGTAAATTAGTTGTGGGAACTAGGGACACCCAAAGTTTAGTTTTGTTAATAGGCCTTCTTGATTGGAACCATTATTACTGAAAAAAACATATTCACAATTCTCACATGCCCAAAATAGAATTTGGTTTTTGGCCTTTTCATTGAGCTTAGAGCATCTTGAGGGGTGCTCAACATGTGATCCTGCACAATACAATTGGATGAAGAAAAGTTAAGATATGGCGGTTTGGTTCAAGAAAATGGTTTTAGCTCAGCAAAATTGGAGAGTTCGCGGTGGCTAGTAAAGGCGTAGTAACACCATGCACCTGCCGTAAAGAATGTAATAAATGCGATCAAACTGCTGCTCAGTGTTTTTGAGTGGCCATCTGGTCCAGATGGTTTGCTGTTAATAGTCCCCCACGTATTTTCTGTCCCAGTTTGAATTTTATGGGTGGGGTTGCAAAAAAATAAATAATTAAACTTGGATGTGAAAAAGATATTTGCAGGGTCACCACAAACTTTTTCATCGCCGCTCGCTTTGGTTGGGGGCTCTCAAGGGAAGGGGGTGGGGGTTCCAGCCAATCACGAATTACCAAATCAAAGCACATGCGGATAGACACCATTATTTTATATAAGTAGATAACACAAAACCTCACAAATCTAATCCATGTTATTCAAACCAAAGCTCTATTCACTTCCACAAAAACCCATTATCCAACACAATCACAAAAATCCAAGTACCGTGCATCTTGTAAAACAAAAATAGAACCAAAACATAAACTTCCTTACAAAACGAATATAACACACAACACAATAAGCAAGGTCATCAAATAATGATGTAGGTGGTGTGAGTGGTTTGAACTTGAGCCCCCATTTAATAAACCCATTAATGAACTTGTTCCTAGTATCCAAACCATGTGACACCTTCATAATGAACCATAACCCTAACATGGGTGTCCAAACCCTAACCTTGAATATCCACATTTAAAACCCACCAAAAGTACCAATGGTTGTTCCACCTATGGGTTGTTGCTAAACCTATTGGGATGTTCAACCTATTACAACTTAACCCATAAACCAAAATGCTTGAATCATAAATTGAGGGATGCTACACTTGTCTAGCTAGGGCACCTACATTCACCAAAATCATGTTCCATCTAGGGCCAAACATAATTGGGGATGCACAACTATGGAAACTGCAATTTGGTTTATTGGTCATCAATTTCATCCCACCATGACAATGGTCTAATGGTCCTCACCCCAACAACAATAAATAACACCACAAAAATTACAACCTACCTTTCACTAAACCTTAATCTCTATATTTGGGCAACTCAAGTGTCAAATAATACCTATTCAATAATCAAAATTAAATGGTAACCTTTGTCCCACACCCAACCATTAACCATTCCAATTACAACCCTTGGGTTCATTACAGTTAACAACACATGTGGGTAGGCATGTATCGTTTCACCCATGGTTTCTTACTAAATAATATGCACAAGTTTTCAAAAGGTCATCACACAAACACATGTTGCCCTATGATGTTGGTAAAAAGCACACAACCCAAGAAACCCCCTTAACCCCTTCAAAAAACTTGATAACCCAATTAACATAAAAATAAGAAAACAATTGTGATCCCAACAACACTAAGTGAAGTAACTATTCATGTGACACAACCCTCCACTTGTTGTATTTTCCAAGTAAAAATTACAACAAAAATTCAAATATGTTTGAATTTGTTAATGGCATGACACTCAACCACTTATGGGTAGGGATGGTAATTCTTAACAGCACAAATGCGAACCCATAAATTGTGTTGTGCCTTTTTATGTACACCCCACACCAAACTTGAGAAAAAGACCTCCAAACACCCGTTTCACCAAATGGGTTAGAGTCTCCCATACACATGGTGTTCCTCTCCAAAACAATGGAAATGATGTCAAATTCCACCTTTGTATGTGGAAGATACAATTTTTTAGAAATTAATGCCAATTAATTTCCAAAAATAAGAAACTAGCCTTTGAATTCTTTCGACTTTTGTGTCCAATTTTTTGCATGTTTGCATGTGTGTAGCCTTTGTTGAGGCAAACCCAACAATGTAAAAATTACCTCAACCTAACACCATATGAATAATATATGGGAGTTCAAAGTTCATGGATGGATGACCTCTTAACATCCAAATTGGATCAAAAATTGGCCCACATGGATTGAAGATCCGAAATAAAAATGAGAAATAAAAAATAAAAATGGAAATTCCAAAAAATTGAAATCTTGCCATGTGGCAAGTTTAGAGTGGTGTTGAACCTATTTCTTTCTAAACCTTGGACTTGAACATTTTGAAAATAAAATGACATAAAAAGGGGAGGTCTAGATTGGACCCCCTTTGCCTTTATCCCAAGGCTCTTACAAGCTTTTCAAATTTGCCAACCCATCAAACCTAGCATGTTCATGTGAGGTTTGGGTGGGTTATATTGGGAGGTTAAGGTGAGCTTAAAGCTCATGATGATGGAGAGACAAAGCTCCAAACTCACACCACCATCACTTTCCTTTTTATTTTTCCTTCTCCTTCTTTTCATTCATCTTCTTCTTATGCTACCTCCTACACTTGTGCCCATGAAAACCACCACAATGAGGAACTCCTCTCCTTGCCATTCCCACTTTTCCTATGTTGGCGAAGTGACAATTGATACTATGCATTCACCACATGAAGACAACAATGGGGAGAAAAACAATCCCCCCCTACTTGGTTACTAGCAATGAAAAGTTGGAAGTTAGGAACTTGGAACTCCAAACGTTGTTGGTGGTGGTGGCAATTCATTGTCGTTGTTATCAACACTTATTATTATTGAAAAATAAGAGAAGGAGGAGGGTGAAAGATAGGGAAAAAAATAAAACAAAAACAAAAAAGGGGAGGGGGGGCCCTTTATGATAATAAACAAGGGTTTTTTTCAAAGGTGTTTTTTTTTGTTTTCCATACCTTGTCCTTGTTTCCAAGGGTTGCTCCTCCAACAATGTCGCAACCCCACTTTGGCCAAGTGTGGGGGTGAAGCCCAACACTTGGAAAAGTCGGGGATTTGGAGTCTTCCGGGACTCCCGAATGTTCAGAGCTCGACAGCAAGGGGCAAAAAACACCTCGAATTGGGGTGTTCTTGGTGTCATTGGAAAGGTCTTGAAACGTAGATATCGAAAATGGCCTCGCATTGGTCATTTGGACATCTGTAGCCCAAGTTATGGGCAAAAGAAGGGCCGGGAGTCAAATTGGCAGTTTGACTCCCGACCACTAAAAGTCGGGAATCGACCTCTTCCTGACATCCGATTTGGGAGTTCGAATTGGCGTTGCAAAGATCTCGACGAGGGCTACAACTTTGGTTTAGACCTTGTTGCGATCGGACTCTGTAGTCGAGAGTTATGACAGTTCAAAGTTCCAGGAGTCTCGCCGGGACAATTTCGAGACTCCATTTCGGGAGTCCCGGGAATTTGTGCCATTTGGATGTAGCCTCCATGGCGAGATGCAGAGAATACTATATGGGGGAAGGTGGTGGCTTCCCCCGAGTCCGGGCCGTTTGAGTCTTGTGTGTCCAAATGCCCGTGGCTTGTCCCAACACCCAAGGGTGTCCCGAATGCTAAACTGACCTCCCGTGGTTGGTTTTTGGATGCAGAATCACACAAGCTAAACTAGTCCCTCTTCCTAGTCTAATCCGAGGGCTTCCAACTCAACCCTCTACCCCTTTTTAGAGTTGGAAGCCGAGAGCGTGCCCTTCGGTCCCAACTTTCCACAACTTCACATTGGTGAACCTTCAAGTGGGTTCACCTCGGGACCAAGGAGCGCGTCAAACAACTTTTCCTTGACTTTTTTTTCATGTTCCAAGTATACAAGCCACATTGTAGTTCAACTTCATAAGGAATGACACAAAGAAAACAACAACATTAATCAAAAGCTCAAACCCACACCACACAATGTTTAAAAAAACTTGAGCTATAAGTTCAAACAAAACTTAGTGCAAAACCAAAATGAAATCAAGTTTCTTACAATAACAAAACTAAATTTAGTTTTTTTATTTCAAATTTTATTGACCTACACAAAAACTCACTACCAACATAATTGTTGGAATCCAAGTACCATACATCTTGTAAAACAAAAAATAAATCAAAAAATAAATTTCTTTACAAAGAAAATACAACACACAACACAAGAAGTAAGATGCCTAATAACTAGACTAGGAAATTTTTATTATTGTGTTACCTGTTAAGGGGTGTCCTCCTTTCAAAGCTATACCATAGTATGGCGTCTAATGTAACCAAAAACTAGAAACTTCAAACATAATTGATCACAACATTAACAACATGAAATTGTGGACTTGTTTTGTTATTCATGTCAATGTAAATAGAAAATTATACTCAACACAATCCAATTAATTTGTGGTGATGAAATAAAAAATGCTATCAATAATGTTATGTATCAGCATCACTTACAAGACCATTGAACACAAAATCTTGAAATCTTGTCCATCGAGATCCATACCCTTAACATTTTGGAATATTTTCAAAGTTCATATAACCTTAAGTTGTACGCAATGAAAAATTGATTTAATATGTAGTATTTCTTCCATCTTTGGTATCTTTTTCTCTTTGCCATGCAATCCCCACATATGTCCCAAAACCCCACCTTTGGCTATTTTAAACAAATTTACCCTAGGTTATTATTAATTATTATAAGTTACTCCACCTTGAGTATTTTAGGGTTATTTTGGCTATTCTTATTTATTTTATATTATTTCACCTTAGGTTATTATAGGTTATTATTGATTATTTTAAATTATTTCATCCAAAGCTATTATAGGTTATTATACCCTAAGTTATTTGTTGATTTAAAATATATATATTGTAAATTTGTTTAAGCTCATTCAAAATTTAATGAAATAAATAAAGAACTAGGACACATATTGGTCGAATGAAGAAAAATAAATTAATGTTCCAAATTGTTCCAAATAACATTTTTATTAAAAATAAAAATGAAATAGATGACAAATTTTTTATGCATTTATTATTTTAAATATATTACATTTCATTATGGTTGAAAAAATGACTCATGATGTTATATATAGTAGACATAATGGTATGGAGGCCCAATTTTTAATTCAATATTTTGACTATTATAAGGCTTTGTTTCCCAAATCATTAAAACTTTGAACAAATTACCTAATGTGAACATGCAAAGTGTTGGCGTAGGTAATAACTAGTAACTTAATAGAATGTTTGCGAAAGGAAATGTGTTGGTGGCACAAAATTATTGTGTCATTGTTAATAACTTCCAATACTTTCCAATTTTAATTACAAGTTTTTGAAAAAAAATTAAACATCATTTTAAAAAGTTCAATCCTACAAAAAAATTCTTGCCTGTCATTTCCAATCTTCATTTGAATTCATGTAAAAATAAATTATAAAATTCGCAATGTACATATTTCCTTCCCATAATTCTTGGATATATGCAAAAGATAAATTGTAAAAAAAAAAAAAAAACATTGTTAAATTTTTTAAATGTAATTCAAACATAAATTATGTGCAATGGTTGCACACTAGGTCACTTTCTAATGTTAATTGCTTACTCTTATGTTTTTTGGAAAAGGAGTTGGATGTGGATCCTTACATTGTGGACTTACCCATTTCAAATACATAAATATTTAAGTAGTTTCAATATAAAAGTAATTTATTTTTCCAAAATTTTGATTAAAAAATCGGCATTTTATATTCAAAATTTTCAAGAATTACTAGAAGAAATCTTGTAATATACAACCCATTCTTTTTTGCAACTACATGCAACTATGTGTTGGTTTTGAAACTTCAATTAGAATTTCAAACAAGTTTACATGAACTTGAAATCAATTCATATTTCAATTTTGAAAATTGTTATTTTGAACTGAAATATTTATGCTTTAATTCCAAATACATATATTTGAATATGAAAGTTCAGATATCAATTCTGAAAATTATTATTTCAATCTAAAAAACTGATTTTCAATTATCTAATTTGATTTTTTAAAAATCTAATTTTAAATTTTTTAATTCTGAGAAATTAATATTTGAAGTTAAGAAATATTTGAGTCCAAAAAAATTTATTTGCATTCTGAAAGTTAAGATTTGAATTTTTAAAATGATATTTGGAGCCAAAAATTGAAATTTCAATTATGAATTTTTTTATTTGGATTCAAAAATTGTTAATTGAATCTGAAAATTGATATTTGGATTCTTGAAATTTTATTAGTTAAATTTAGAAATTGGTATTTGAATTCTGTTCAATTCTAAAAATACTCCATTTTTTATTTAATTGAATTCAAATAAAACATTTCAGAATGGAGACATGTAGTTTCAAATTCAAATAAAACTATTTGAGTTCAACTAATTTTTTTAAGAATTCAAATAACAATTTTGAATTCAACTGACAATCCTCAAAATTGAAATAAAAATTTCCAGATTCAGCTAATGTATTTCAAAATGAAAATATCAAATTTTAGATTCAAATAATAATTTTCAATATTCAAACTACAATTTTTAAATTCAAGTAATAATTTTCAGAATTTAAATATGAATTTTCAGAATCAAATAGCAATTTTTGGAATTAAAATATCACTTTTTAGTTTCAACTAACAATTTTCAGAATTAAAATATCAAATTTCGTATTCGAATAATAATTTTCAGGATTTAAATATCAATTCTAAGATTCAAATTTTAAAAATTCAGAAATTATATATCAAGTTTGAAATTCAAATAATTTTTTTAGAATTCAAGTATCATTTTTTGGAATTCACATCTCAATTTTGAGATTGAAATATGAATTTTGAAACCCAAAAAATAAGAATAAAATTTAAATATGAATTTTTGAATTCAAAAAATAATTTTTAGATTTGAAATATCAATTTTGAGATTCAAATAAGAATTTTTTAGAAGTGAAATATCAATTTTCATAATCAAATAAAAATAATTGGATTGAAATATCAGTTTTTAGTTGCAAATAATAATTTTCAAATTTTAAATATCAAATTTCATATTCAAATAACAATTATTGGGATTGAAATATTAATTTCCAAGATTGAAATAAAAATTTTCAGAAATGAAATATGAAGTTTCATATTCAAATTACAATTTTCAGAATTGATATATTAGTTTTCAAAACTTAAATGTCAAATTTGATCTTTGAGCAATTTTTTAAAGATTTTAAAATATCATTTCTTTATTAAAATAACAATTGATACTTCAAATAATTGTTATGTGAAAAGGTTTATGTGAGGTGGGAAGATTAGCATATATAATTAACTCAAAATATAATAAGAAAATATATATCACTACCTATTTACCTACTTCATTACGTACCTAAATATTTAATATTTAATTTATTTGAGAAATTTTGAATTAATATTGCCATGTGGCAAATTGTTATTATGCCATGTGTCACAATCTATAGCCATCCGAAGTGGACGAAGTGGATATATTTTCTTTTAATTCAATAATTATGCCACATGGAAAATTTGTTATTGTGACATTTGTCATGATCTAAGAGCATAAAAATTGGATGATGTGAATTTGTTTTTTAAAAATTATCAAATTTTTTGTTCAAAATTCAATTTCTCGTGCCACGTGGAAAAATTCAATTAACCATGTGGATCAATTTTTAAATGATCAAATATGGACGATTGAGATTATAAATTTCATAAAAAATATGATTTATTTATTATTTGATTTCAAAAATTTCAAAGTGTAGCACTTGTGCCACATGACAATAAGAGGATGGTGACCATTTTAATTACAATTTTTGGCAAATAGTTGCAAGTTGCATATGTATAGTTAACGGATGAAGACTTATTTGTTGACCATATGTTTCATCCATGGATTGTGATGACATAAGGAAGGATGTCATCATCTACGACTATATGTTGGATGCGACTTCATTTATGCAACTAATATTTGTTTAATTGAATTATGTGAAGTACAACTAATTTGTAATCACAAAGTTTAGTTGAAAATTTATACTTTTCTTCTTTTGAATGTAATCAACATGTTATAGTGAAGCTTGAAACCACATAAATTGCCTTCTTGTTGGTATACTATAACACAATAGGCAAGTCTTTAGTCATTAAAAGAGGAACTGTAACACGAAATCAGGTCGCCACACCAGTGTGAACACTTCCTGATCTTGGGATCTATATTTGCTTTATTAGCCGTCTTTTGCTACAACATCTCCATTACTGCTGCATGGAATTGCATGGGGTGGGATCTCTCTGGTGGTGTGTGCTGTGTGGTTCAGGGAAGAAGGCGGCTGGGAATGATGAAGAGGAATGGAGCTGAATTGATGAGAAGGTGGGAAGAACGACGGCGAATGTGTGGGAGATGGACGAAACGGAGTAGGAGGATTTTTATGAAGCTTTTAAAAGAAGTTAGCAAAAGGAGGGCAATCTCATGGGCTGGTAGTGGTTTGATCTTGGAGGAGAACATTCAGGAAGTAAGGAAGCTTGTGCTCTTGATATTTTTTTGAATGTAGGTGTAAGTAGCTCTGTGTTGGAGGACTTGGCTGGTTATTAAAACTTTTTGCTATGCAGCAACTTGGCCAAGCAGATGCATATGAACATATGGAGGGTTAGACCTCAAGAGGAGTTTGATCTTTGATAAACATTTTGTAGTCAGGAAGCTTGTGCTTTCGAACAATTTTTGTAGTCTGCACTTAGATGAGTATTCTACAGTAGGGAAGCTTGTACTCGTTGGCATTTTTGTGAATGTAAGAGGCAAGCGTTGGATGCAGCAGAATTTTATTCTGCTGATTTGTATGAGTAGAAGAAGTATATGTTTCTGATCATAGAATGTACACGGGAAGAGTCAGTGGGGAAATATAAAGGAAAAGATCAAAGGTTGTGTCTTGACGAAGTAGATCAGAAAATACAAGGTCACTTAGATTTGCACAGACGGTCATTATGTTGTTTGGTCTTGCACCCACTCTTTTGGTTACAGAACATTTTTGGGTTTAGGTTTTTTTTCTAAATGGACTAAAAATAGATGAGTATTCAAAAAGTATGGTATTCAACATATGTAATTTGCAACTTAAAAATTTGTATTTAAAAAAAAAACTTATGTTGGTATTTTGACAAATTAAAATACTATAATACCAATAAACATAATACGACCTTTTATTTTACATTATGTTTTCATGTACTGAACTTGTCATATTCTTGATTTCAATTGTCAAAATTTTCATAATTAAGATCAATATATTTGGA
This sequence comes from Sphagnum contortum, assembly GCA_963920785.1. NCBI lineage: Eukaryota > Viridiplantae > Streptophyta > Sphagnopsida > Sphagnales > Sphagnaceae > Sphagnum > Sphagnum contortum. The sequence goes on along the minus strand of OY987287.1, from coordinate 5,540,513 downwards.
AGTTGTATATTACATTTGACAATGGACATGGATGGATAATATTTTATGGTACCTTTAAAAGGCTAAAAACCTTCGAAGCATTGAATTGTTTATCAATCCCATGCAATAGTGGGATGTAAAATTGACCCATGGTGATCATTTCTTGACGTATGGAAGGAAAGAGGGATCACTTGTTAAAGAAGTGCCACTTTCTTTAAATGCCTACACTTAACATTAAAAATTCACAAGGGAAGAAATTAGTATTCATGAATACAAAGTTTTTGTTTAAGAATCATTTACAAAACATGGTCATAATAAATTACATTGTTAGAAAACCATGGTAGAAATGATCAAGTTTAGTTGTGTGTGACAATTAAGTCCAAGTTCAAACCAAAATTCTACCCTAAAATTTAAGCTGTTGCAAAGTCTATTTCCTTTTAAGTATATTTTCCCTTGCAACTAACAATTGACAATTTTACATCAAAGTATATTATTTATTTCACAAAAAGGTTAGACAATCCCAAATTGAATATTTCAAATTTTCAATAATAAAGAATAAACACACAAATTGCACAATATATATTTTGAATTTATGATAATCATCTAATGGTTGGTATAGCATATTATGTCCCATAGGTTATGAGTTCCATTTTCAAAGATTTCAACAATTATTAGCAATTTTTTTTTAAATTATTATTTAATGTTGAACATCAATTGCAAGTATGTTACTACAATTTAATAACCCTACATAATTGTTTAACTTTACAAATGAATTCAACATGAAACCAATATACACAAACCAAGAAACAAGGTGGTTAAAATAAAATAAAAATAAATAAATAAATAATGATGCACAAACAAAATCACAAGAAATATACTCATGTGACTTATCATGATTCAGGAGGAATCATCATTTTCCTCCATATATAAGCATCATTGTGTAAGATATTTTATGGATGATAGTAAGGGATTACATTGAAATGGCAAAATGTTTTAAAGACTCCTTTGAAAATTTCCCAATTTCATCAAGTTATGAATCTTGTAACTTTTCAAATTCATAATTCACACATTTGGATTTCAATTCATAGGGCAAAATTGTATCCTTTGAACAAACCTTTTTCAATAACATATCTCACATTTCAATCAAATGTCATTTGACTTGTTTGTCCAACTTTTTAATGGCCAGAACTCTCGACCATTCTTTTGGTCATAACTTGTGCTTTAGATTTTTAGATGAGTAATGTGACAACCCCATTTTGGATATTCATTTTTGAAGAGCTTTCTAATCATCTAAAGAAGGCCCAATTTGAACTAAGTTTGATTTTGCAAACCTTGTTCCATCCAAAAACTTGAGAAATATCATAAGATTCCAATTCTCAAAGTGAGAATCCATTTACAAATTTTGAGACTCATTGTTTCACATTTGTGAAAAGGGTGTTTAATCTTGAAACAATTTTGAGACTCATTCCCTTCACTATGCTTTAACCTTGGTCACAAGTTCAAGGTTAAGTAGTTGACCCAAGGTTAAGAACACGACAATTTTAATTAGGGTTTGAACTGCATCATGCAAGTTAACCCAATTGAGGAATTGCTACATTTACAAATTTTCCTTCATCCATCCATTTGTCCAAGTGTTTGAATGTTTTCATTGTTATGAAATTTCATCCATTTGATTTGATGGCTAAGAGCTTGGTAGTAAAGAAAAACATTATAAAACATGGGGGTGGTTGGGTGTTGGTTTTGATCCTTGCAATTCTTTTCAACCTTAGATAGTCCCCAAATATGGAGGGGGCCATGACAAATTGTCATGTCATATTGTCACTTCATTGAAGGCCATACATGATGTCCCATGGTTTGTCATGTCATATTGTCATTTCGTTGAAACCCACAAATGACATCCCAAATGAGATCCCATTTGGAGAATTTACCTACCAATCTAAAACCATTTGTCCATGTCATATTGGTCATTTCATTGAAACCCTCAAATGACATCCCAAATGAAGTCCCATTTGGAGAATTTACCTACCAATCTAAAACCATTTGTCCATGTCATATTGGTCATTTCATTGAAACCCTCAAATGACATCCCAAATGAAGTCCCATTTGGAGACTGTACCTACTGATCTAAAACCATGTGTCATGTCATATTGTCATTTCATTGAAACCCACAAATGACATCCCAAAAGAGGTCCCATTTGGAGACTATACCTACCGATCTAAAACCCTTTGTCATGTCATATTGGCATTTTAATTGAGGCCCCAAATGACATCTTGAACAATCATATTCCAATTAATATTGATAGCTACCAATCCTACAACAGTTTTGTCATGTCAAATTGTCACTTCAGTGAAGTATCCCAAATGACATCCCAAATGAGGCCTCATTTGCATGCCTACCTACCAATCTAAAAAACGATGTTGTCATGTCAAATTGTCACTTCAGTGAAGTGTCTCAAATGACGTCCCAAATGAGGTCTCATTTGCATGCCTACCTACCAATCTAAAATGGTGTTGTCATGTTAAATTGTCACTTCAGTGAAGTGTCTCAAATGACGTCCCAAATGAGGTCTCCTTTGCATGCCTACCTACCAATCTAAAAAATGGTGTTGTCATGTCAAATTGTCACTTCAGTGAAGTGTCTCAAATGACGTCCCAAATGAGGTCTCCTTTGCATGCCTATCTACCAATCTAAAAAATGGTGTTGTCATGTCAAATTGTCACTTCAGTGAAGTGTCTCAAATGACGTCCCAAATGAGGTCTCCTTTGCATGCCTACCTACCAATCTAAAATACGGTGTTGTCATATCAAATTGTCACTTCAGTGAAGTGTCTCAAATGACGTCCCAAACGAGGTTTCATTTTCATGCCTACCTACCAATCTAAAACAGTTTTGTCACATCAAATTGTCACTTCAGTGAAGTGTCCCAAATGACGTCCCATTTTCATGCCGACATACCAATCTGAAACAGTTTTTGTCACGTCTTGTTGTCACTTCAGTGAAGTGTCCCAAATGACGTCCCAACTTTTGATACCTACCAATCTAAAACGGTTGGTTTTCAGCTGAACATCTCCCCCCCCTCCCTCTCTCCCTTTTGCTCCCCTGCCCTTCTCTTCTTCCTCCTCTTCCTCCTCTTCCTCCTCCTCCTCCTCATCATCAGGAGCCAGTGATTGATGATCAAATGCATCCAGTTATGGAGCTGAAACCTTGGTGGATTGCTTGTGTTTTATCTCCCACTTATGGATTCTGTGATATTCCAAAAGGACTGTTTGCAACATTTCACACAATTGTGAGAAGTTTCTACAAAGTTTTGTTTTCTTTGTTCAAGAAAAGAGAGTGCTTTCTGGTCATACTGAAGTTGTCGTGGTTATGGTGAAGTGTTTTTTTTTTTGGTCTGCTGCAGAAAAGAGACAGACAAGACACACAGAGACAGAGACAGAGAGACAAAGCCAGAGAGAGAATTAGGGTTTGTTTCTATTGTTCTGGAACTTGAAAGTCTTGTGTAGTGAGATAGATGTAAATGCTCTGGATCTGTGTGCATTGTGCGAGATGCTGAACAAATTTTTGGAGTGGAAATTATGACCAAACACAAGGTGTTGCAATTCTTCACCTTCTGCATTTTGAACTTTGTCCAATTTGGTGAAGGTTGGATGTTGTTGGGAATATATATATATATGTTCAGGGTTCATGAAACGCTAATAAAAAGCTCTTGAAGGAAGCTCTTGAATCTGCAACATTTTACATTGGATTTCTGAATGTGTCTAGTCCCATTTACAGTGCAGTAGAGTTGAACTACATTTTTTTTTTTCTTATGCAATTTGTGGGTTTGCAGATTGGTGTGGCACCGAAACCAGATTTCAGGACAGTGCGTGTCCATGTGACTGACGGTGCTCGCAGAAGTGCTGTTGATTCTCAACAGTAAGATCTTCTTTGCATTCTCTGTAGATTCTGGGAGTGCAGTTTTCATTGAAGCTCAGTGGGTTTGTTCATTTGGCATCTAATCTCATTGCATTGATTGTCTTTATTTTATTATTTTGGCAGGTTTTGTTCAAACAAAATTGTGACAGCCAAGTTTGATGTCTATAGCTTCATCCCCAAAAACCTTTACCAGCAATTTCAACAGCCGGCAACTCTTTACTTCCTGTTGATTGCATCAATCCAGCTGATTCCTGGGCTTTCGCCATCCACCAGCTGGAGCACGCTCTTACCCTTGTGTCTTGTGTTGGTCTTGAACGGTATGAAGGAAGGCTTTGATGATTGGAAGCGCAAGTTGTCTGACATGCAAGTATGCTGCCTCTCTACCTACTCATGTTTGGCTCGTGTTAGTTGCATATTTTGCACTAAATCTCCTCAGACATTTTGACACATTGTCTGACATGGTAGAGTCTTGTATAACTGGATCAAAGATTGTGTGTGCATGCCTCTTAATTTGCCAACCTTCTTCATTGTTCAGCAACGGCACTTGACCTCAAACCAAATGCACAAAGGTGACAGCAAGCAAAGGTCAATGGAGACTTGCAATGACAGATCTCACCACTAATCTTTGCTTTGCTCGATGAAGGGAACAACATCTCAACTGGAAACGTGTTTTCTTCTTCTTCTTCTTCTGACAGGTAAACAAGCGCAAGGTCCAGATTTTGGTTGGTGAAGACTTCTTGGATGGGGACTGGAGCACAGTCATTGTTGGTGACATTCTGAAGGTGCAGATTGATGAAGAGTTTCCAGCTGACCTTGTCTTTCTGTCATCCTCTGACCCCCAGGGTAAGCACTAATTACATGAGTGGAGGAATAAACAGGGAGGATTTTGCTACAATGGGTTGTGTCAAAATTTTGCACTCCTGAAACCATCTTATATAGAAAATTTCAGTTTCAGCAAGCAAATGAGAGGAAAGAACTGTTCATATGTATACTGCAGCAGGAGCAATATAGTGTGAGCAATGGATATGATGTTTCTCCAAGCTTTGTTATGATGTTTCTCTCCTGTATCACTACCATCTGAAATTTTGGCTTGCAATCATGCTATAATTTGGATCACCTTCATTGACAGTAGTAGTGGCAAATGGGTTCTGTAGGACTTGCATATTTGGAGACCTCAAACCTCGATGGTGAAACAAATCTGAAGCTCCGAAATTCCTTTTACAAGTTAGCACCCTTAACGTTTGAAGGTGGTGACATGTCAATGTCAGTCTTCTCTGGGATGGTAATCAAGTGTGAGAAGCCGAACAACCGTTTGTATCACTTTGAAGGCTCCATCAATCTTCAGGTTGGGAATCACTGCCACCATCAAATCTGGTTCTTCAGTTTCTGTCATTTTTGGATTACTCCCACTTTAGCATCAGGACTTCGGGGCTCACTTGAGCTAAAGCAAAGATGTCTGTGCACTTTGCAATCGACAACTTAACTACAGAACAAGACACACTGATCTCTTGAATTCAGATTTCCTTCTAGCATGTTGGTCTCATTTTCGTTTGAGCTGAGCTGTGGGTCTGTGACTAGAGCAACAATACATGATAGGATGTGAGGTGAAAAGTTAGAAAGTACGTATTTTGCGCCATTGTCATGTTGCATTCACAGGGTGCAGGGAAAATGCCTGTGGATGAAAGCCAAATTTTGCTACGGGGGGCAACTCTTCGCAACACAGAGTGGGTACTTGGTGGTGTCGTATTTACAGGGCCTGACACTAAACTCATGCGTAACATGGTTTCTGCCCCTCACAAGGTGATTCATTTGCACCATAAATTCAGTGTTTTAGTTGTAGTGTGAGAGGAACTTGTGCAGTGTAGAGCAATGTTGCAACAAACCATGAAAAACAGTTTGGAAGGAGGATGTTGACACTTTTCACTGAACCCACTTTGTTATGTACCTATTTGTAATGAAGTTGTTGCTTCCACTTCTGATCTGAGTATTAGGTTTTTTCTTGGAAAACTACACTAAGAAATCAGGGTGGACAGTATGTTGTGGAAGTTGGGAATTTTTGTTGGAGCATGCCTTGAATACAAGGGTGCCAGCTGAAATTGATGAATCTTGTCTTTCTGTTATGGATCATTGCAGATGTCATCTTTAGAGAGGCATAGTAACATACTGGTGCCAATTGTGTTCTTCATCCTGGTAGTCTTGTGCCTAGCCCTATCCATCATGGAGAACAAATGGTCTTTGAAGAATATGGCACAGCACTATTATCTGCCAAACACATACACATGGCCTGAAAAGGCTCCCGGGCTTGGTGGCGTTGCTGTCCAAATTCTCAGGTTTTCACTGTCTTCACCCAGAATACACTTTTGGACAAAGGCAGGAGACATAATGAAAATTAGCAAAGGGAAACTACATAATCATGTAAAAGATAGTTCTTTTGTAGCAAGGTATCTCTATATCCCTGGAGACACTTGCATGCGTGATCACAGGAGCCAACTAATTAAGATGAAGATTGTGTCAAAGCATCCCAGCTGCTGTGATCAGTATGTGATTGTTGAAGGTTTTTTCTTTTTGAATCTTAAAACACAAATGTGGGACATGCATGCAGATTCCTTATACTGTTGAATCAGTTTATACCTATCTCTATGTACGTGACACTGGAAATAGTGAAGGTGGTGCAGTGTCTATTTATTAACTGGGACCGTCAAATGTTTCATGCTCACACCCAACAATATGCTCAGGCCCATTTTTCAGGCCTTACTGAAGAGCTTGGTCAGGTGAGCCCACCCTCATTGAGATTGCTTTCTGGAACAAATGTTTTTGAGTTTCTCAAGTGCTAGCCAGTTCATCATGACCACCATGTCTTCCTGTTTGCTTCCAGAAATGCAACAGAAACTCAGGATGCTTATTTTGTATGACAGTAGATAAATTATTTACTTATCTACAGCCACTGTCAGGAGCTGATGAAGTTAGTGGGTAGTGATCATAGGGCAGCTTATCATTGCTATTTGTGATGAAGTTGGGGTGGTCTGATATTGCTTAATTTGTGAGTGGTCCCCTCATGAGGCTATGACTACTGCACACTCACTGTCATGTTACTTGTAAGATCCTTGCTTTGATGATGTTCTGCCCTTCAATCTCCCAAGATACAGACCATCTTTTTATGCTGCAGGTTGAGTATGTTCTGTCTGATAAAACAGGCACATTGACACAGAACTTGATGGCCTTTGTGGAGTGCTCGATTGGAGGCGAATTGTATGGAAAGGAGTGTGCTGCAGATGTGAACAATGGGGATCATCATCAGCAGGAGACTTGTGATTATGATCAGGAAACCAAGTCGGTCCACAGTGTGTGTCATGACCCAGCTCTTCGAGAGCTGTTAAGTGACACTTCTTCTGACAAGGGGAAGCTCTGTCAAGCATTTTTCACCCATCTCTCTGTTTGTCATACTGTGATTCCTCGTTTCCAAAATGATGATGAGAGTGGGGACCTTCGTTACGAGTCTACTTCTCCAGATGAGTTGGCTCTTGTCCAAGTAGGCACTTTCTCTTTGTTTCAAAAGGATCCTTCTTCTCTTTTGATTTTCTACTTCATCATCTATACAACTTGTTGGAAGAGTAAGCTAGATTAAGCTCTAGTACTTCCAGCTCCATGAGTGAAAAAGGCATCAGGAGGTTATATATTTCAGGGCTGGAATCATGAGCTTCAGCTGCTGCTGTGCTGGTACTAGATCTGGAAGTCCTGTGGCCTTCCATACTTCAAGCAGTCTGCGTAGATCCTATTTGCTAGCCATCCTCCATTGATCAGGTTTCTTCTGCAATTCATGAATTTGAATGCATGCTCTTGGGAAATTGTTCATACATGCTGTAGATTGAGATGTTAAAGATGGTGTTGTCTACAGGGAGCTGCAGAGTGTGGTTTTCAGCTACAGTGGCGTAATCCAGAAGAGATTAAAGTGTTCTTTGAGGTTTGAAACCTTCATGTTGCTTTCCCTGTTGCAGAGAACCTGGGGTTACTTAAGAAGGCATAAACAGTATACAAACTTTGAATTGTAGACATCATACACATGCACCACAGTTTTCTGTGTTTGCATGCAAATTTTTTGTTATTGTTCCATCAGATGTGAACTCACGTGATTGCTCATGTGTAAGCAAAACATTCAGTTTTTAACTCAAAGATTTAACTGCATTTTGGTGCAGGGTCAAGGCCTGAAGCGATTCTCCATTTTGGCTGTGTTGGAGTTCACGCCTGAGCGTAAACGGATGAGCATTATTTGTAAGGAACATAAAGGAAGGTACTATTTTGGTCTGTAGTACATTGAATTATGCCCCCGATCATATTCAAGATGTGCACACTCTGTCATGAGAATTTGAAGCAAGAGACCATGTATCTAGTTGTTGTTTTCAGTCTCATCAGCTCTTGCCCAAAAGGAACTGCTTCTGCTTTACGTTCTGTCCTCTGTTGCTTGTACTGCTATCAGTTTCCAAGCTAATTGTCTACTTGTAATGACTTTGGTGCAACAGGGTGAAGTTGTTTTGTAAAGGAGCAGACACGGTTATTTTCAAGCGGCTGACCAACTCACAAGATGGTGTGGCTGAAGCAAGCCTTAAGCACCTCGAGGAGTTTGCACGAGCTGGTTATCGTACTCTCTGCATGGCTGAACGTGAGGTGCCATTTTCTATCTCAGTATTACTTCAAGAGCAGGACCAATTGTCAAGGGAGAAACCTGTGGGTGGCGGTATATCTTTTGTATGAAGATCTGCATGTGGTTAAGATGCTCAGCATAATTGAATTTTTGCACTGGATTGTGGGGCCATCACAGGAAGGATGGCTTTGTCAATTCAGTGGCATGTCTGATCATACCACCCATTATGGTGGGAGGGGGGGAGAAAAAACATAAGCTAAACTAAGCTGGAAGGGGTGATGATGACAAAGGTTGATGATCTGGAAATTGAGAGTAGTGGGAACCATTTCTCACTCTGAAATCGTCTTTCTCATTCTCAGCTGAGCCTAGAAGAGTTTGATAGCTGGGCAGCTCGCTTCCGTCATGCAAGTGCTTCACTGGATGAGAGGGAGGAGAAACTAATTGCTGCTGCAGAGACCATTGAGCGGGACATGGTAAGTTTGTTAACTCCTGACAACCTGATTTCTTTTCTGGACAGTACTCAATCGAGATCTTTGTTCCTCCACCTCTGCAATATTGGTATTACACTGCTACGAAGCTGAACAATGTGCACATGGCAGTGTCAGCTAGAGCTTGACATGAAGTTGATCAAGTGTTCATTTGCGTTTATGTTAGTGTCTGGTAGTTTGATGTGGCTCTCTGTACTGTGTCTGGTTAGGTACTGTTGGGAATAGCAGCAGTGGAGGACAAGCTACAGGAGGGAGTTCCTGAGACTGTCACCCTTCTTTCAGAAGCTGGCATTAAATTTTGGGTAGGGATTCTTCTATGGATTTGACCAAGTTTCATCACATGGCTACTGGTTCACAGCTCAAAACCCAACAAAAAAAAAGAAAAAGCCAAACCTGGAAAGATTGTTGAAGTGCTGGATTTTGATGCCATGGAAATGCCCGCACAGGAAATGAGGAGAGGTGGAGAGATGGATTTATGATGATAGTTCAAGACTCATATGTGCAATGAACAATCACATTTGAAAATCAGTTTGAAGGACACAAGTGGTGGAGACTTAGCATGTTCAGTGAGCAGAAACCTCATCTCAAGGATTTTCTGTGGGCAGGTTCTCACAGGTGATAAGCTGGAGACAGCAGTTTCGATTGGGTTGTCATGCAATTTGCTTGCTGACTCGATGCACCTATTTCTTCTATCAGAGTCTGTGACCACCTCGGTGCCTCAACTGCTAAGGACCATGCTCCGAGAAGCTGAGAACAACTATTCAGTCAAGCTGATAGCTGGTAAGAGTTTTGAATCCAATTGAACATCACGAAAAAAACCCATAGTTTTCTTGAGCTGGAAATAGTGATGATCACATCAGATGGATTTGAGATGCTGCTTCACAACAGGGTTGTCGCACTGAAATAAAAAAGCCTTGTTTTGACTCTGGGCCGATGAAGGTGAATCACGTCATTCAGACATGGCCACTGTGATTGAAGGTGCATCGGTTGCGGTTGCATTGGAGGAATCTAATAGACTGGTCTTTTTAGAGCTTTGTCGATATTGTCGTGCTGTTGTGTGCTGTCGAGTTTCGCCGATTCAGAAAGCTCAGGTTGACAACAAGCTCCTTCCAGAACAAATTTTCACTCCATGTGCACCATTCAAGTGATACTAGGACAACTTGTAGCTGACACAGAACCTTCAGGACACATGAAGTTTAGGACTTCCCACAAAGTTTGGGTGTTGGGTTTGCTTGTTGCAACAATTCTATGTATTGTTGCAATGGATAGGAGAGATATGGTTAATACCAAGAGACCACAACTTGGGAGGATTATTACACAGTTCAATTTTGCATACTATGATCACAAGAAGTAGATCCGGTTGCTATGAAACTACAGGTGTATCATTGGGGAATTATCTGATCTGAGAGAATCATCTTTTGGGTTATGCAGGTGACAAGGTTACTGAAGCATTATGGACAGGCTGTTACTCTGGCCATTGGAGATGGAGCCAATGATGTGGGAATGATCAAAGCAGCACAAATTGGGGTGGGTATCAACGGGAGAGAAGGTACATCAGCAGTGATGGCCAGTGACTATGCTCTTGCTCAGTTCCGTTTCCTTTCACGACTTCTTCTGGTACATGGAAGATGGCAAGGCCTCTGATCTGCCCTCCTCTCATCCCTCCTCTCACATGCATTCTGTGGAGAAACTTGAATGTTTTATGATGGAATGTGTACTCTATAACATGCCTTGGATTGCGCTTTTCTTGTTGACATTGTGCCTTCTCCAACTGCCTGTGCACACTGATGGGTTCATTCAGCAGCACTCTTCCTTTCTAAGTTCCAATCTGAACTACCTCTAAAAAGCATTGCATTTGCAAAATTCGAAGTTTCTTCATTTCTTTGCGTTCTTGGTTAGTTAGACCATGTTGTCAGAATCATGACAGTTTTTACTCACATACTCATTTGAGCATCAGCTCTTTTATCTGTCACCCCTGGAAGTAGTAACATGTTCAATCACAAACATTCTGCTTCTCAGAAGTGCTTCCTTCATATGTGTAATGCAGGTCCTACAAGAGAAACAGAGACCTGGTGATGTATGCATTCTACAAAAACACAGTGTTTGTGATGGGTAACTTTTACCTGTCATTCTTCTCGGCATATTCTGCACAATCCTTGTATGTGGGGTTCTTGATTTCTACTTACAATCTTCTTTGGACATCACTGCCCACCCTGGCAAGTGCAATCTTCGACAAGGATGTTAGTGATCGTACAGCAGAGAACAACCCACAGCTCTATATTGAGTCTCACTTGGAGAAAAGGCACCAATTTCTTTGGAACATAAGTTGCTGGATTCTCACAGGTCTATGGCATTCAGCTGTGGCATTCTTCTTTCCATGGTGTACCATCCACACATCAGAGTGAGCATTTCCTAGCTGTCCCCTTGTAGTTTTTCCCCCTAGAAGCCATTTTTTGGTAAGATGGTATTGGTGCTTGGAGTAGATTACATCAAACAAGTGGTTTGGCATTGAATTCTCTGACACTATATAGAAGCATGTGAAAGCATCATCCATTAGAAATAGGGATTTGCAATGCAAGGTTTCTGTTCCATTGCCATGTTTCAAGCACAAATTTGTGTACAGATTCGTTGAAATAAAAGAGTGATGTGAGTGTATGAAGTACTTTTGCAGGAGCCATGGTGAGTCGGGTGGACTTTCATCACTAGGAGCAACAGTATACACAATGTGCATCCTTATAGTGAACATGAAGCTTGCAGCTTGCACATACAGGTTCACATATATACAGATTGTTCTCTTTTGTAGCTCCATTGTTTCTTGGCTTCTGGTTCTTTTCTTCCTGTCATACACGGACAATTGGAGTTTATACTGGGAGGATCTGAATGCTGTCGGGACCAGTCTCTACAAGGGGACCAATTTCTGGTTGCTGGTGGCTTTGACACCCATCACAGCATGCCTGCCTGATGTGACCATCTCAATCTTCTCAAAGCGAAGTGCTCCCTTGAACTTCCAGATTATGCAAGAGATTGAGAGTGGGTGGCAGGATGGGGTTTATGTCCATGGAACCCCTGACTTTGTTGGGCGTGTTACTGAACTGCTGGGGAAACAAGGTAGCCAAGGTGAATTTGGTGGCCTTACAACTCAACTTGAGGAAGCTGCTGAAGCTCTGTCAGTAAAGACTCAGGAAAACTTTCAGTCTGATCCTGCTGGTGGTGGGACTGAATCAAATTTGTTGCCACGAAGGATGACCTGGAGAGAGGTTGTCAATGATGATCAGGTAGAGGGGATTGATCATGTCAACATGCTGAGCCGTTATGGGAGGCGGCGGAGCAGTGGGTTTCATGTGGTAACAAGTCATAGCACAGTGGCCAAACCCATTGTCGAAACCGCCACACCTTCTGAGTGTAAAATTCTCCCTCTCCCACATCACATCAGTCAAGATGATTTCATCTGTTCTCTTCCTTTCTTCTGATCTTATGAAGTCCTCATAAATGTGGTCATGGTGCTGTTGTTCTCTTTGGTGGATAGGTCAGGCTGTAGGTTGATATCATGACATGCTAGGTTTTTCTGAGCTGGCAGACCTTGTAGCAAAAGAGGGATGATGATGCTGATGTTGAGTGAAGTATTTGGGATTCACAAACTGTCTCTCTTTGGTTGTGCAGCTGATACTTCATCAATGGAAGAAAGCAATATGAAATTGCTTCGCAAAAAGAAGCAAGACAGCTCTTCTGCTGATAGTATGGCCAGAAAGGCACCTTTGGCTACTGACAAGCTTAGTGCACAGTGGGACAGCTTCAATGCAATATGGTCAACAAATCTACCAATAGCCCCTCCAGCTCGAAACCAGCTGGTACCTCGTCATGCAATTGGGAAAGCACCTGGCAAGCTACCAGGCATCCCAGCAGTCTCAAGCTCTTCAAAAGCTAGTGAATTGCAGAAAAGGGGCACATCCAAACAGAATGAAATCTCTTCAAAGTTAAGCTATTTGGGTACTCATGAAAATGCTCCGAGTTCATCACGACCACTACCATCCAACTTCTCTCCAAGAGATGAATTTGCTGCAGCAGGACCCATTATGCAATACCAACATTTCAACTCTCCAGATACCCACAGGCAGCTGGTCATGACCACTGATTATCCTTCATACTGGCCAGGCCCACGAGAACCAAGCAACACGGATTTTGGTGACTACTTCAGTGGTGCTGGTGTTACACAACAATCCGACAATGTGAATTACATGCATTCATCAAAGGGTGGTTCTTCTCCTATGAATGTGAGAATGCCTCGGTCTTCTGGTCTGAGACCACCGGTGTCTAATGAGTATTCTACAGATCTTACATCTGCAGATTTCTTTGAGCCAGCTCAAGTGTGGTCAGTCCCTCCTCAATTTGTTCAGCAACACCATGATGTGAATCAGGTTGATTATCATGCTGGTTATTTGGCAAGACCGCCAACACCCATCACACATACATTCATGCCACTTTCCCCGCCTCAATCCAGCACTCCTGGACCCTTAGAGAATCCTGAGAGAAACAGAAGTACCTTTGAGCATTACTCACAGCTTACGGGAGGACCATCCTATCATGAGTATAATGCACAGCAAGTTAGAGAATCAGGCATCCAAGATCCAGGAAGATACAGAATGCAGCATGGGCAGGAGGAACCAAGAAGAGCTTATGAGCAATATCTGCAGGCTCCATCATCATCATCATCACCATCAAGCAGTTCAAAGGACAACTACAATGTGCAAAGAACAAGAGATCCAAGCACATATTACTACAGTCCAAACACAGGAATGGCAAGCAATACTGGTGAGCAATATTACAAGCAGCCCACTTCTGAAGAAGTTCGATATTCCAGGGCTCCTTTCTCAGGAAAACAGAAAGTGTCAGTGCTTGACAGGCAACTTATGCCAAGCCGGCCAGTGAGTGCAGAAGATCTGGTGCGCCCAAGAGGACAAGAGCAGACAAGCAGCAGTCCAGATTTTCATGTGCAGCTAGAGCAAAGACCAAGTACTTCACCAGGAGATTCTATCCATTCTCAAGGGCAAGTCAGAGTACAGCCAAGGCAGCAGATTGAAAAACAACCCAGTACATCAGAGTATCCTGCACTTGAGCAAACTTCAGGTAATTCAGGAGATGCTACTACACATCCTCAAAAGCAACCAGCAGTACATACAGCACGGAGGCAATCTAAACTCACCCGAAGTGCATCTGGACATACAAAGCATCGGACATCTGAAGACACTCCTGAGATTGATACACCGTCAGTCTTTGCTGATTATTCCCATCATGGTGGAAGGCAAGCTCATGCTGCAAGGAAGCAGAATAATCTGCACACTGACAATGCTAATGCCAGTCCACGACAGCTGGGATCTCCTTTAGGAATGCTATCAAGTAGTAGTCCCAGAGAGCAGAGCAAGGAACAAAAATCAGAAGACATTTCTAGGCCTACTCCATCAGCATCATCATCATCATCTGCACCCATTCCTGCAGCCATCCCTCGGGATGCCATCAGAGCCATGATAACTGGAAGTTCTCCATGGGTGTCTGAGACAGGCAACCCTGATTACTCACCAGTGAGCACACCCACAATACAGCAGCTCCCCGGTGATCGAAGCATTCCTGGCAGACTTTCCAGACGCACAAATTTGATTGAATTTGAACCTCATTGATGGTCATACATCATGAGTTCAGAATACCCAGGTGGGTTGTGTTGATTGGTGAGTTGTTTTCTCCAAGGAACAAACACACTTGCAAGGGACAGTTTTTTTTTTCCCTATCAGATCAACAGCTGTTTTCACTTGGGCTTGAGCGATGCAAGCACCCTAGTTAGCATGTTTTGGAAAGTCTGGTGAGCATTGGAGCTTGGTTGACTCAGTTTTTACTCGTGTTTTTTAAGCCTTGGACACGACCATCTGATAGATGGCTACAGATTGGGATTTCCCTAGTTCCATTGATGCACAAGATTGAAGCAAAAGAAATGAGTGCCATGGGAAGTTTTCTACGACAAGATTTGAAGCTGGATGCTTGAAGACAGCAGCAGCAGCAGCAGCAGCAGCATGGGAAGGAATCAAAGGTGACCTTTTTTGGAACTGTTGGTAAAGGACATGACCTTCCTTTGATTTACTTGAGTGATGCAAATTGATGCAAATCTCTAAAGAGTGAAATTTGTTTGAGACAGAAGCCCAAAACCTTACAGCTTTTAGCCTTGCTGATGTGCCTGCACAAAAAATGGGAAGTAGTAGAGTTAGATCTAGTGAAAAGCAACTGACAGGAGTCGGGGTGGTCGGTGTGTACGGTTCATTTGCAGATGCACTTTGGTGAAGGCTAAATTTGTATGCACAAATAAAAAAGCTGCAGAAAACACAATTTGGAGATGGTATGCACATTCTCACAACTAGAGAAATTGAAGATAATCTGCACATGTCTCCTGCACACTGCAGCAACAATGGTCTAGCTATCCACCCACCCCAACTTCCGGTATTGCAAGTGAAGTGGTTCTTCAACTTGGTTACAAATTCTTGCAGTTCATGTTGTGGGTGTTGGATCATCATCATCATCATCATCATCATCATTTTGGAGAGAAAAAGGATGCGGATTTTTGTCTCTCCAGATATCACCAATACTTATCACTGTCGGCCCTGGTTTTTTGCAACAAAGAAAAGAGATTTTGGGTTTGGCATCAAAGAAGATAATCAATCAATCAATCAATCAATTTCAATCAATTGTGTAGTAGAACTGTCAAAAGGATTGAATTCATTGATTCATTGAGGTTTTTTTTTCTTTTTTCTTTTTCCTCATATGAGTTTTTGGCAAGACTAGGCTAACTAACTTAACTAACAACTTTCAAGGAAGCTGTTCAGAGATGAAATGCTCACACAGGTCATGGAGTGTCTCAGCTAACATGCTTTCAACTTTGCTTTTTTGATCATTTAGGGCCATTTTCCACAAAACTACTTTGTATGTGTTTGAAATCATGTCCATATTAAAATTTGTTTGCATAAAGGACTAATTTCTTGGTGTATTTAGAAAGGAGGAGCAAATTGGGTAAACTTCCATTGGGTAAGGATCTTGAAAGGGGGCCGTTGAAAAAAATTTGGGTCCCAAACTTGGCTCTCACCTCACGCAAAAGGGCCATCATTCCCAAAACAACCCCATTCTAGGTCCTTACCTTACCCTACCCTACACAAAAAAGAAGAAGAAGAAGAAGAAAAGAACCATGCAAGAACAAGTGCTACAATAGCAGAGAAGGGCCATTGAAAACACTAAGGACTTAAAACTAGCCAAGACTTGACCAAACTATTAACAACACAAGAAGAAGTAATGGAGAGAGTTAGTTTTGCCATTGAAGTAAGGAAGGGATGATCCATCATACAAGCAAAGAACACCTAACCTTTTGGGGGAAATGTTTGTCTCTAGTCTCTAACCTTTGTGTCTCTAATCTTCAGGAACATCCTTTACTTATATATATATAGATATCCAAAGGGTTTAGGGTTTGATATAAAACACATGGACCTTAACATTGACCCTTCTTTAGGGCACAACATAGTGACTTTAAAAAAGATCCAAACACCCAAAAAAAAAGGAAGCAAAGAATCTCCATTCCACCTCCATTGGGTACTACTACAAGGCACATTAAAACCCCTTTACATGCCCCACACTTGCAACACATGTTTTTGGCACTTGGAGCACCCTTTTTATGTGCAACACACATTCTCTTTCTTCTCTCTCTCTCTCTCTCTCTCTCTCTCTTTTAGTTATGCAACTTGGTTTGTCTCGTGGGTGAAGAAAGGAACATGTGTTTGGTTTGTTTGATTTATACACTTTTATTACACGAGTTTCCCATTGCATAGTTTGAAATTTGGCAATTCAATTTCACTAATATAGAAGTGATAATCTCGCCTCTCTTTGTTCACTAACTAACCTCTTTTAAGGGGTTTTAAGACTAAAACCCTAAACCCATTTTCAAGCTCACCCTTGAAGAGCAATTCACAAATTCCCTCCACACACAGCTTGTGTCTTTTTTCTTCAAATTTTCAATGAACAAATGAACAAGTGAATGAAATTTTTTTGAACGGAAAAGAAGTCCCATTAGTGCGGATGGATTCCCCTCTTTTTTCTTGAACAAAAGAGAAGGCCCATCCATTAGTGCGGATTCACTACCATTTGGATGTCACTCGTGTTCTAGGGTTGGATTCAAGGTTAGATTCAATGCCCACCTAAATGCTTTAGAATAGAATAGACACCCAAAAGAAAGAGAGAGAGAGAGAGAGAGAGAGAGAGAGAGAGAGAGTTTGATCATTTAGGGCTTCAAGAAGCAAACACATGTCATCACAACAAAGCCAATATGTGTCACTTTAAAAATACATTTTTAAAATAGTGGAAGTGGGGTTACAAAAGTGGCCAAAACAATGAATAATTTTCAATTTAATTTTTTTTGATTATTTAATTTTTTACACCTATCTTGAAGAAAAAAGCTCAAGAAAAAAGAAAAATTTTAAATAAAGAATTTAAAAAATAATTATATATATAAAGTTGTGATTGTGAAAATATTCACAAAGAAAACTAATGTTAGTTTGGTGAGGAACTCCTTTGAATGGTGAGAGTGTTAAGTTTGTATAATAAGTTCATTTTAAAAATGGAATCCACATAAGGACTAAGCTTTAAGCATGTGAATGATTCTATCTAATTATTAAATAAGTAAATAAATAAATAATTAATTAATTAATCCTTGTGATATGTGCCAAATTTTGTGTATGTGTTGTGTGAGATTTTTAGTTTGTTTTTTTAATTTATTTTTGTGCTACACAAGAGGTTTATTTGCAAAAAAAAAACACAAATTTCTCATAGGTTGGATTTTTAAAACCTTTCAAATTTTCATCATATAAGCAACAATGATGCAAAATACACCTTCTATTGTGTAATAATAATAATAATAATAATTATTATTATTATTATTATTGGGATATTAAATACTTTTTTGCAAGCTAATAAGAGTTTGTTCAATTCTCAACAATTTTTGACAACATAATCAAACCAAATGATTTTTGTTCCCAAAACATCAAATTTGTAAAGTATGGTATCCAAAAGTTATGGTACCTCCCCATCATGCATGTCAAGTATGACCAAGGGTATCATTATTATACCCTCATCAACTCCCCCAAAGAGATTGATACCCTAAGGATCTTATTATTATTAGCAAGCTTTATATCAATTTTGAATTTCATTTCACACAACATTTTTAAAAGAAATTTCTTTGGTCACTTCAACACATGTTTTTTGTCAAATAAATCAATAAATCAATAAATCAATAAATAATCAATCAATAAATAATCAATCAATCAATCAATCAATCAATCAATCAATCAATCAATTAATTAATTAATTAATTTTGAGGATTCCATTTTGACAAATGATATATATATTCTCAATTTTTTGGTCAGATTCTTTCTTGTCTTATCTTTTCTTTTCTTTTGGGGGAAAAAAAAAAAAAAAAAAAAAAAAAACATTTCTATTTGTTTAATTTGTTTTGAGAATTTCAACATATTTGAAAATATATATATAATTAGTGATGAACTCACCCAGGAATTATGATATTAGGGTTACTAATTTTTCCCCCAAAACCAAAACACCCAAGAAAGAAAAAGTATCTTAACATTAAAAAATATAAGTACAAATTCTCCCAACCTAACAAACAAACAAACCCAAAATAATTCTAAAACCCAATAAAATAAATAAATAAATAAATAAATTATTTATTTTTTATATATTTAAAAAAGCCCACAACCAACAACAACAAAACAACAAGAAAAAAAAATCCCTTCACAAAACACCAAAGAAAAACACAATTCCTAAACACTAGTAGTAGTACCTAGTTGTTGATGTTTGTCATTGTTGTTGTTGTTATTGTTGTTTCATGGGTTTCATTACTAATGAGTGTTTAGAAGAAGAAGAAGAAGGATGATGATGATGATGATGATGATGGTGGTAAGAAGACCTTCCAAGAACAAGAGTTGGTGTTATTGTTGATGATGATGTTGTTGTTGTTGTTGTTTTTGTGAAGGTTTTGGTGTTTTGAGTGGGTTGGTTTGGTTTTTGTGTTGTTTTGTTTTGTTTTGTTTGTGTGTTTTTGGGTGTGGGGTGTGGGAGTTGTTGTGTGTTTTGGTAGGTGTTTCTTTTTTTGTGTGGGAAGATAATAGATGGATTGCATCATCAGGGTCTAGGGTTTCAGTAGTGGGTTCTTTGTTTTTGGTTTTGGTTTTGGTTTTGGTTTTTGGTTTTGTTTTGTTTTTTGTTGGGTGTTGTGGAAATAGTGTTGTTGGAAGGATTCTTGAAGTAAAGGATTTCTAGAAGGATTTCTTGTTGGGGGAGAGGAGAGGAGAGGGAGGGAGGAAGAAAGATTTGGAGAAATGGGGAGTTTGCAGAAATTGGGAAATGGGTAGTGAGTGAGGAGTGAGAAGTGGAGATGAGGAAACAAAGCGGCTGAAAACATGGGAGTCAGCTGACCAGCAAGAAGAAGCTGAAAAGTTTTGTTATAAGAAGACACAGAGAGGAGACAAACAGAGAAACACACACACACACACACACACACACACAGAGGAGTAGGAGAAGGTGATGTTATGCGTAAGTTGCGAGGGCGACGACAATGGGGGATACAATTTCGCCGCTCTCGGCGTCAGTGCTACGGAATCTAGCTGACAAACTCTATGAGAAGCGGAAGATTGCTGCTCTGGAGGTACTACTACTGTTCAACAAAACCCCAACCCTTTCCCTCTCCCCGCCTCTCTGTCTCCCTCTCTCCAATTCCTTCTTTTCATTCTCATGTGCAAGCAAGAATGTTGGGATCAGAGAAGAGGTTCAGGCCAACGGGGACTTGTGGCTAGAGCTGGGTCCCCAGCTGCCCCTGGCTGCATCAGTTGAGCATTCATTGTATGACAACCAGAATGTGGGGCATGGTAATAGAATTTTGTTACACTTGCCCATTCGACTTCTAGGTCAGTTGCAAAAGGAAGGTCTACTGTTTCAGTGCCACCATGTATTTGAATATCCTCGCATGCATGCATGTGATTCCTGCGTTCTCATCATACTCGGGTTGTCTGTAGTCTGTACTTGGAACAGAATCAGAAAAAAAAAAAAAAACCCCCAAAACAAAAATCATTTGCACCATGTGGTTCTTTCTTGGTTTGAGTTGTGGGTTTCAGATCTGCTTTGAACAATTTGGCTGCCACTGCCACCACCATGATTATGTCCAAGTCCCCCACACAACATGTCCAAGTCATCCCACACAACCGTGGGGGACTGTCCTTTTGAAGCTGCAAAAGATTTTGTGTGGGGAAAAAAGGGTTTCAGTATTTCAACAGGCATGCACCTGGAGGGTTAACTCATACATGACTACCCTTGAGTACTGAGGAATTGAGAGATGTGGGGTTTTCGGGGGGATGGGGAATTCCTTGTAGGTTGAGGGTGTGGTCAAGTCATACACAGCAGCACAGGACCATGAGAAGATTTCCAGCCTCATCTCGTTTCTCATTGACGATTTTGCAATGTCCCCTCAGGCTAACCACCGCAAGGTAAGTCATTTCACTCTCTCTCTCTCTCTCTCTCTCTCTCTCTCAATAAATACCCTTGCCTGTTTTTTCCATTGTTTTTATCCTCTAGAGCAATTGAAGACTGGAAAGACATGCTGTGAAACAAACCAACCAGTTTTCTTCTGTCTGCAATCTCCTGTGGAAGCCCCAAACTACTCACTGATTTCTTCTTCTGTTGTTTTGTCCATGTTCCTTTCTTTCTTTCCAGGGAGGGCTCCTGGCACTGGCAGCAGCAACTGTGGGCCTAGCATCAGAGGCTTCACCGCATCTTGAAGTAAAACCCCACTTTATTGGCTTGCAGTTTGTGCATGGTTTTCTGCTGTCGCTTTAGGAGATCTCACTGATGGTCCAGATTCCAACCTGCAGTAGAGCTACTGACTCCGAGACATTATCATGAACTCTTTGCAGGAGCAGCAAACATCTCAAATTTCTGCCCTAGAATTCCATGTATTGCTTGCTGTCTGGTGTATTAAGGTTTGCTACTGTGTAGTTCAGGACATGATCATCATCAATGACCAGATTCCTAGCATTTATGTTCAACTCTGTAGAGTTTGAATCTTTGGGGGAATTTGGATATGTGGGTGCTGGCTCAGAAAATCGTGCCTCCGGTTTTGAACTCATTCACAGATCAGGACAGTCGTGTACGCTACTTTGCCTGTGAAGCTCTTTACAATATTGCAAAGGTGGGTGGTCATCTCTTGCACTCCATTGTCCCTCAGGAAATACTACAATGTTGCTTGTTGCTTCCTCTTTGATTGAACATTTGATTGGCCGAGAAATGTGATTTGCATTGTGCTCTGAAACTAGTCTACTAGAAGAAATATTCAATTCTTATCATTGAACTGTGTTTTTGTATAACCTGGTTTCCATATGCAGGTCACCAGAGGTGATTTAATTGTGTTCTTCAATGAGATATTTGACGCACTCTGCAAACTTTCAGCAGACTCAGACCCAAGTGTACAGAATGCTGCCCACCTCATGGACCGTCTCGTAAAGGTTAGCACTTGTGTCTATAAATCATTGAATTTTCAAAAGCTTTTTTTTATGTTTAACATTGGAATCTTCTGATATGTCCCTCTGACATGTGTGAAATGCTTTTGATGCTTGCTGGCCTCATCAACATGTGTGTGAGTCTATTGCAGCACTATTGGTGAAAGCTCATAAGCTCTCTCATGTTTCTGCCAGTATTTGCGTATATAACCTTAGCATGATTTAGATGGCTAATATCAAATCTCACATAATGTTTGGAGGTGTTTGAGTGTGCTGTGCAGGATATTGTAACGGAATGTGACCAGTTCAGGTGTGGTACTATCACCCTATATAATCTTTTCCATGATTTCCTTTGCAATCTTCCAAATGACTATTTCAAGGGCTTCTTAATCCTATGTCGGAAGCTTTTCAAAACCCACTTTGTCCTTAAATGACCATGCCCTTATGTGTCTTTTTTCTCTCTTTTTCCTCCCTGTCCTTATGTTTTTTTTCCTTTTTTGCTTATGCTTTCCCCTTTTGTGTTGTTCTTTCTTCTTGGTTCCTTTGTCTACTCCTTCTCTTTCATGTTTTGTTGCTGTACCCAGCATGGAAAGTTGAGTCTTACCCATTACTGCTGGTCCGATGACAGAAACTCAGAACCTTAGTTTTACTGTATGACATTGACCTCTACTACTACCCACATGCATGTTGCATGTTGCGTGTTGCATGTTGCTGTTGAAGGTCTCTCTGCATGCATGTGACTGTTGCTGCTGTTGTTCAAGCCACCCCTGAGTTGTTTTCAGAAAAAGCTGCTGGGTTTCAATGTGTCCAGTTTGCTGATATGTTGTCAGATTTGAAATCTCTATAACCTGATTGTCCTGTGGTCTCTCATAAGCAGGGTGAAGTTCTAAGTACTTACGAAGATTTTTTCTGCATGATTGCTATGGATACAGAACCTGATTGTTTTGCTGCAACACTTTGTAGACTAGTATTAGACAATGTGGCAACAACACAGTTGTCTTTAAGAACTCCTTTTTGCAGATCATGGTTAGTGGTTATTGCATTGACATTTACTGCCTTTACTCCCTCACAAAAAGATAGTGGACTAGTGTTGTTTACACTGGGTGGTGTCAACACTTAATTCTGAAGTCTTGGTTTCTGTTCTTGGCATTCTCCAGAACGAATGAATAGACCGAAGTTGTTGGGTCTGCTCTTCAGGTTATGGTTTTTGAAAGCTATGTGGGAGTGGCAGTATTGAGGAGTTCATTCCACTGCTGCGGGAGCGCATGAATGTGCTCAACCCCTTTGTGCGCCAGTTCCTAGTTGGATGGATCACAGTCTTGGACAGCGTCCCAGAAATTGACATGCTTGGTTTCCTCCCTGATTTTCTGGATGGTGGGTACCTTTGGAAGTGAAAGAGTTCTCTTATTCTGTGTACAGTGCAGTTGTATTGCTTTGAATCTGGTCTTTTAAGCATACAGTGAAGAATCTAGTTTCAGATTCTTGTGGGCCCCTGTACATCAGGTTTTTAATGTGATGCTATGTTTGGATTTATTTTTTTATCTTTTAGGGTTATTCAACATGCTCAGCGATTCCAGCCATGAGATCCGACAGCAGGCAGATACAGCTCTTGCTGAGTTTCTCCAGGAGATTAAGAATGCTCCGGTATTTTGTTGAACTCCTTTGAGTTGATGAGACTCAGCTCACTTCATGGCCACAGAGCTGGATGAATCTGCAGTGTGTTGTTGGCTCTTTTATACTCGGGGAAAACGTCTGCAGTAGTTCTCGAAGCACAGGGTTCTACCATGGAGCCACCAGAGATGTGTAAAAGTAGGAGGTTTTATTGGAGATTTAGAGAATGTGTTTTTGGTTTCGGATGTCGAAGCGAACCTTAAGGGGATAATGTCTTGCAGTTCTGAGGCATGATGTTAACACTCTTTTGTTGTGGGTCTTTGGTATTGATGGTGGATGTTCTCATGGGGTGGTTGGTAAAGCAGTCTGTGGACTATGGGAGGATGGTAGAAATTCTTGTGCAAAGGGCAGCATCAGCTGACGAATTTACTCGACTCACTAGTATCACATGGGTTAGTTTACCCTCTTTCTTTGTCATGCTGGGAATGTCATTGCTGAATCCTAATTGTAAGTGATGGGTTAGCCTTCTGATTTGCAAACACACCCAGCTGTTTGGAGGTTCATGTGGGGAGGTTTATGTACACAGGTGAATGAATTTGTCAAGTTAGGGGGAGAGCATCTTGTGCCATACTATGGGGACATTCTGGGGGCCATTTTACCTGCCATATCTGACAAGGAGGAGAAGATTCGAGTGGTAGGTTCCCCCCCCACCCCACCTATCTATGCCTGCAATGAGTGAACAATGCTTCAGGATTGATGCAAGCAGAGCTGTGGTTACGTTGACCACTATCATGGATGATTGCTTTCATTACTAGTAGCAAGGTAGGGCTACAGACATCTTAGGGCATCTCTCCTTGAGACTTATTCATATTGCAGCTCTTGCAAACAAGCACTTTTTGTTAACAGAAGAGATCAGTAGATGCAACTCCAGAATTTCAAGCCCTCAAAAGTTCCAAGATTTGGAAATTGTGAAGTAAGATTAGACTGTGCTGATGGTGGTGGCTAACAAGGAACCTTGACAATATGGAAGACATGGATGATATGGGTTAGGTTGCAAGGGAAACAAGTGAGGAGTTGCGGGCCATTAAGATTGAGCTGTCGGAGGGCTTTGATATGGGTTCTGTGCTCAAGACTGCAAAAAGGTGGCTCCCTGGTCTATTTGCTTGCCCTTGCTGAAAAGTGAATGGTAACATGCAAGTGGTCAGTTGGCTGTCATTATCACCAAATTAATCTGTTTGTTACTCAGTGATTGTTATGTAGGGAATCATGTGTCCTTTTTTTGCACCTTCCAGGATTTTGTCAGGCTTTTGCCTTTTGGAGTATGCTGAGGTGAAATGTGTCATGTGGGCAGAGGGCTAGTGAGTGAATGGGAGGAAACAAGGCTGGAGGCATTGCGCTGGATATCTGTATTGCTGGAGAGACATCGCACTGAGGTCAGTTCAGGGTCATGATTGACCTTCAGTTTTTCAATTTTGAAAGTTGTCAAGGAAACTGGGCTTAGTTTGAATTAAACTTTGCCTGCTTGGAAGTGCAGGTGCTCTCATTCCTGGATGACATATTCCCAGCATTACTTCAATCTTTGTCGGACCCATCAGATGAAGTAAGTTGAGCAATGCTTTGTAAATGAAATTAGTTAGTGGCACAGTAAATGGTTTTCCTTAACAAAACTCTTCTGGCATTTGGTAAATATAAGCTGTTATTGTGCTACTCTTGTAGAGACATTGTTTATGCCATCCTTTTGCTCTCAAAGCATGACAACAATCCTGCCCCTTCAACAGCATAGTGAGGAGTGGGAAAAGATCTTGCATCCTTGTGCATCACTTGGCAATCAAGTCAACATTTATGTGAGGTTGGAATGAGCAGGTGGTAATGCTTGTGTTGGAGGTGCAAGCTTGCATAGCACAGGATCCACAGCATTTCCACCGTCTTATGGTATTTCTTGTCCACCGATTCAACAGCGAGCATTCACTTCTTGAGAAGTACATGCCCTTCTCATCAAACTCCCCTTCCAAGAATGAATTTTTTCCCCCACGCTTTTAATGCTCGTTTTGATAAAGAATAATACTCAACTCAAGTTTGATTTGTGACAAGCAGGAGAGGTCCATTGGCTCTGCGATGGCTGTGCACACTGCTGGACTCTGAGCGAGTGTGTCGAGAGCTTGCTGCCATCTTGGAAGGGGAGGCTGACTTGGAGTTTGCTACAATCATGGTCCAGGTAGATTTCCTGTGAACAAAAGAACTGCCATCAGTATGCATGTGGGTGAAACTGGTTGCAGTGAATTGTGGTAGAGGATGATGTTGGGTGCATTGACTGCTCATTTTGCTGGCAATCAAAGTTTTGTAGATGATTGCAAAGGCAATGTGAATGGCTCACAGATGAAGCTCTCCTTGCTTGATTTTGGCTTTTCACTTGAAGAGATGCTCCAAAATGGAGTGATCCAATCCAGCGGGTGGAGAAATCTGTTCAATTGCAGGATGCCTACTTATGTGAGGTTGATTTTGGGATGCAGGCATTAAATCTGATCCTTCTCACTGCATCCGAGCTTGCAGATCTGAGGGCGCTGTTGAAGCAGTCACTCACCAATCCTGCAGGTCGTGACTTGTTTGTTGCATTGTATTCATCCTGGTGCCACTCACCCATGGCTACAGTCAGCCTTTGCTTGCTTGCACAAGTAAGTTTACTTGTGATGGAATTGTGCAACAATTAGATAGTTTCAAACACATTTTTGGAGGTGATTTTTTTAGCATCTGGTTATCTTCAAGGCTTTTTTTCTTGATGCAGAATGTTGGGTGGTGAAATCTTAGTTGAATGAGTGATGTCTTTTGTGAAATGTGTGCAGGCATACCAGCATGCAAGTTCAGTAATACAGTCACTTGGTGAGTTGGACATCAATGTAAATTTACTGGTGCAGGTTGATAAGCTGGTTCGACTGTTGGAGACCCCAATCTTCGCGTATCTCAGATTGCAGGCATGATTTGACTTGGAAGCTGTTTTATGTTATCCTGAAATCATTCATGCCTCCTTAGGTTTGTGGGTTATTGCATTTCTGATGCAGCCCAGTATTTGATCACTGTAGCAAATTTGATCAGATGTTATAGCAGGGCACTAAGAGTGGGGTGGGGAGGGCTGGGGTTTACTGGTAAAAGCTATTAGAACCAGGGCGTTATCCAACACTCCTCAAGACTCTGTATGGCCTCCTGATGTTGTTGCCTCAGGTATGGCTATCCTCTGGCTCAGAGGACCAAAGAATATTTATCTAGCTTTTGCAAAGTGTTGTATTCGGAGAGTGGGGAGGGCAATTGAATCATTCAGCTGCTGTGTTGTTTTTATGCTTGTTAAGAATGACATTTGGAGTGATTGATGGGTTGGTCTTATGCATTGTCTTTGTTGATCAGCAAAGTTCAGCATTCAAAATTCTTCAGACCAGATTGAAGACTGTCCCATCGTATACATTCATGCATGTCCAACCCCCGTCAAGTACAGAGTTCCCAGGCCTAAGTGCAATTCGGAGAACTGCATCTAGTGGAGGATATGGCCAGATACTTTCCCATATTCCAGTCATCCCTACAGGACTGTCAACAAGTAGTGAGGATGGTGATAAAATCACAGATACATCTGGTGGTGCTAGCGGTATCAACTTTGCTGCGCAATTAAAGCAATTTGAGCATATGCAGTACCAACATCACTTGCACCGAACTGCTCAGAGAAATCTGCCCCGAAAGCTTCCATCCACTTCCCTACAGGTTAAACCATACAACTTTCTTCCCTGAGCACAACGGTTACATTGGCCATGAAAAGGCTCCAATTTTGTTGCCTGAACAGTTTTGAAAGAAAATACAATATAACCCAAATCAATTGATGATACCCTCAATTGCATTCTCCAATTAATACATGTGCTTTCCTTAACTGGTCTGTCTACAGCTTCATATTCTGGATTTAAGTCCTTTCAAGCATCTAAGTTACATGATCTACTGGTTAGCCATAAGGTATGGAGTGCAACTGAAAGTTGCACTTGGTGCTTGCCACCATATTGAGATAAATGCATATCCCTTTGGGTTCTTCATGCCTGTGACCGATCCTCAAATATTTGTGGAATGTGTTGCAGAATGGACACAGGAATGAAGATGAAGGTGACCCAAGACAGAGAGTCAGACAAGCCACAGATTTATCATCATCATCATATCTGCTTCCTTCAAAATCAACACGGAATGGCTAGATCCTTAGCTTCCAATTTTAATTTTTTTCCCTTTCTTATGACCTTGGTCAACAGTCACACTCGGTACATAAATCATTTAAGATTTTTTTTATATAATAGGTTTTGCATGGTTTTTTCTGTTTTTTGGAATCATGGATATCCTGAGGTTGTTAAATTTTCTTCCAATGTGCCTCTGTATCTTGTGGTTATAAAGTCAGAACAGAATTGATGTGAAATTGATGAGGATGATGCCAACCACTACCTTCACCTGCATTCAAGTTCCAAATTCTGTGTATTGGTACATGGGTCAGTGATGGCCATGACCAAATGAATGCCATGGGAGCTCTTCCATGACATTTTTTTCTAACCAGGAGGAGCAAACAAATCCTTGTTGTTTTCCTTAATGAGTTGCCATGTTATGTATAGGGTGAAAGTTGCCCCAAGTACTCCACAGATGCAGAGTCTCTTCCCTCTGATACAGCTGACAAATGGCATGACATAGAAGGTAGGACCAAGCTAGGATTGTAGGTTGAGATTAAAGCACATGAAAGCCTAAAATGTGGTTGCTTGAACTCTATTTTCGTAGAGGGTTGTATGAAGCACACTCCTTTCTCTGACAGGTTGCGGTAATATGCTAGTATCCATTGCTGAACCTGTCAATGACAGTAGGTGTTACATAACTATCAAGAGGGTGAATGATGTTTCATTGTAAATAATCCTCAAGAGGGTGAGTTCTGGGGGGGAAAAAAAAATTGACCTGACCCTCCTGAAATTCTTGAGATCTCTCAAGAGAGTAGAATCACGTTCAGCATTGAATGATCCTCAACAACACAAGTGGGAGAGAGAAAATAAACCTGCTGGAATTCTTGACGATTCTTAAAAGGGTGAATGGTGAATGATGTTGAGTGTGTTGGGAGTTTTTATTAGTTTTTGACCTGACATTGCTTGATGATGAATTCTCTCAAGAATTGAACTCTGGACCTACTTGCCCTGCCAGATTTCTCAATAATTAAACTGTGAGCCTACTACGAGCATCCAGCAGTGCTCAGTATGTGCTCCTGAACAGTTAAATTGGATGAACAATATCCAATGTATGCCGGTTTGGCACAGGAAAATAGTTTTGGCTCCACATAATTGCGGATATTTGTCGTTGGCTAGTAAAATGCGCTGCGCACCTGCAGACAACAATGTAATGAATGTGGTTTAACTGGTGCTCAGTGTTTCTTCTTGGCCCATCATAATGATTCGTCCAGGTGGTTTGCTATTAGTAGTCGCCCCCACCTGTTGCTGTCCCACTTTCAGTTTTATGGGTGAGGTTGCAAAAGAGTATGAAACTAAACTTGGATGTGAAAAATATTTTCGCAGGGTCACGTACTGAGCTCCTCTGGAGATGGACACACTGCTGCTCAATATGTCACTCTAGATAATAAAATAAAATGTCTAAATTTAGCTGTTTTGTTTTTGGCAACCCCACCAATAAAACTGGAACAGTGGGAACTACTAATAGCAAACCACCTGGACCAATCATTATGATCGACCAATCAGAAATACTAAGCCGCAGCCAATTTATTACACTTTTTTTGGGAAGTGCACAACTGTGTTGCGCATTTTACTAGCCACAGCATGCTGCATGAATTTGGTGCAGAAAAACCAATTTCCTGAGTATGTGGATGAGCACTTTTGTTACACAAGGGTCATGGTACCATGCCAACAATCTACATTGTATCTCTGCATATTAGCTCAGAATTCATCAATGGCATTGCAGTTTGAAGCTGACACAACACAATAGCTCATAATAGCACTAGGAGATCTTCATCTGTACTATCAACATGTTTTGATACCAATCATGTGCAAGTCTAGTATTTAGTAGACTGAAAATGGCAGAAGGGTGATGACAATAGGGTGAGCCTAACTTACAGTCAAGAGACAGTGCACATCAGTCTCTCTGCTGGAGAAAGACACTGGGCTCCATCCATAAACTGTTTGCTTCCTGCACAGCTGGACAAGCAATGGTTGCACTTCACAGGCAAAATTCCAAAGAAAGGACTTTGGTTGAAACTTCCTTTAGTGCAAAAAATTGCTTTATGCATATGAAAGGTAGAACAATACTTTTGACTCAAACCAAACCTGAATTTGTCAGTGATCAAATCTGGGTTATCCAAACAGACACCTGTCTCACCATCTGGTAAAGTGTGGCATATGCAACCTATTCCCAGTCATCTAGACAGACTGATCATCAATCAAAGCATGGCATCAAAGACGCAACAGTGCAACAATGGAGGACAATGCAACACCAAGATTGACCAAACAAATAGGTCCCGCCCAACAGCACAAGGAATAAGAAGTAATAGGATAACTCTATTAATTGACAAATAATGACAAGGATCGTGCATACCATGATTACCCCAAAGCACGAGTTGAAAATCTCTAGGAGGTGCTTTGGTTCACACTTCCAACTGAAGATCATGAAGGCAATAGCATCATAAAGACAAAAGCAGAGAAGCAGGTTACTTTGTATTGTGACTTGTTACAAACAGAAACCCAGATGGTTTCTGACTGACAAGCCTATCTTCATCACTCAAGATATATCTGCAACACATATCTATGAGATTCCAGGGGAAACTCCACAATAAGACATCAAAAGTAACCGACCAAGAATAATCTTATGAGTATCACTCCCAAAGCATTTAACCATCACCTTCAGTGAATTGCAGTGCCTCCCTGCTATCACAACTTACCACTGACTTCATCAGTTCCCCAAATGGTAGGTGACAACTGCAACACAAAGTACATTGACTCTAGGCCTCCTCTGCATCCTCCTCATAATCACCCTCCTCCTCAGCACTGGCATCCTGGTACTGCTGGTATTCAGACACCAGGTCATTCATGTTGCTTTCTGCTTCAGTGAACTCCATCTCATCCATGCCCTCACCTGTGTACCAATGCAAGAAGGCCTTCCTCCTAAACATGGCTGTAAATTGCTCACTAACACGCCTGAACATCTCTTGGATGGAGGTCGAGTTTCCAACAAATGTTGAAGACATCTTTAATCCAATTGGAGGAATATCACACACACTGGATTTCACATTGTTGGGTATCCACTCCACAAAGTAGGAAGAGTTCTTGTTTTGCACGTTGATCATTTGCTCATCCACCTCCTTTGTGCTCATTTTCCCTCGGAACATGGCAGATGCTGTCAGGTACCTTCCATGTCTGGGATCAGCAGCGCACATCATGTTCTTGGCATCCCACATTTGCTGGGTAAGCTCTGGAACTGTCAAGGATTTGTACTGCTGTGAACCTCTGGATGTGAGGGGTGCAAATCCAACCATGAAGAAGTGCAGGCGTGGAAATGGGATCAGATTCACAGCAAGCTTTCGAAGATCCGAGTTCAGCTGTCCAGGAAATCGAAGGCAGCAGGTCACGCCACTCATTGTTGCACTAATGAGATGGTTCAGATCGCCAACTGAATCACATTGCAAAGATCAGAGTGAGAAATCTGACGTCAAGAGGACTGCAAGCAGAGACAGAGATGCAAAAGGCAAACAGAGGGTCAACAGTTAAGGATTGCTTACACGTGGGAGTGATCAGTTTCAGTGTTCTGAAGCAGATGTCGTACAGCGCCTCATTGTCGAGGACCATACACTCGTCCGCATTCTCCACAAGCTGATGGACAGAGAGCGTCGCGTTGTAGGGCTCCACAACAGTGTCGGACACTTTGGGGGAAGGAAAGACTGAAAACGTGAGCATCATTCTGTCTGGATACTCCTCCCGGATCTTGGAGATCAACAATGTTCCCATCCCGGATCCAGTACCTCCTCCCAGTGAGTGGCATACCTGAAACCCTGCACAACGAAATACGGAATTACACAATGTCATAAGAACTAACGACAAATCAAAGCGGAAGTCTTCTTCTCGGAGCGAATAAACAAGCTGAGGGTGAGATCAGACCGAGACAAAGCCAGTGAACAAACATCATTGCGAAGAATCAAAATGTAGGAAGCGGGTACAAGGAAAGCAAGAAATAAAAGAAACAAAACGCAAGCAAAGATCTGCTTCTCCAACGATCAGTTTTTCAACAAACAGTTTGGGCATTACCTTGCAAGCAGTCACAGCTCTCGGCCTCCTTCCGCACGACATCGAGAACCGAGTCGATCAACTCCGCACCTTCGGTATAGTGACCTTTGGCCCAGTTGTTTCCAGCTCCGCTCTGCCCGAACACGAAGTTATCAGGCCGAAAGATCTGCCCATATGGCCCGGATCGCACACTATCCATGGTACCGGGCTCCAGATCCATGAGCACGGCACGGGGGACATATCTCCCACCGCTAGCCTCATTGTAGTACACATTCACGCGCTCGAGCTGAAGATCGGAGACTCCTTGATACGTTCCGGTGGGATCGATCCCGTGCTCCTCACACACGACCTCCCAGAACTTGGCACCGATCTGGTTCCCGCATTGCCCTCCCTGGATGTGCAAAATCTCACGCATATTGACAGACGCTCGAGATCCCGCAACAAGAAAGAAAGAATGAATGAAGAAACAGTAGACGCAGAACCAGAGGCAGACGAGACGGGGGGAAACGGAGACAAGAAGAGAGAAAAATGGAGAGCAGCAACTGAAGGGAAGAGCGATGACGGGGAAGAGAAGAGAGATGGCGTACAAGAAGAAGAGAGCGATGGCGGGGAAGAACGACACAGGCTGTCTGAAGAGTCCGATTTCTGTTCGTTTATTCTGTTCGTTTGTATTCTGTTCATTCCGGCCCCCAAAAAACAATAACCCCCCTTTTTTTTTAAATATTCGGCAGAAAGTTTGAAATGGCTCTGCTTCTTTCGCCTCCGAAATTTTTAAGGGGGATTTTTTGCCATTTTTCTAAATAAAAATAATTAAATTAGCCATATCTTGACCTCGGCATTTCATATGTCGCCGTTTCAAAAAATAAAAATAAAAGCTACAGCCTAGTCGCCATTTAATGGCTAATTAATGCTGGGGATCCTCGCCACTGGACCGACTTGAGAAATTCCAGAAAAAAAAAACCCTGCTTAAGAGTCCCAGTCAGTGTTTATTTTTGTGGCGAAGTTTTGCCAGTAGAAAATGGCTACAAACTGTCCACAAAGGCCCCAAAATCGCCACTTTTCGAAGGAAAAAAAAACCCAAAAAAAAGAAGAAGTGAAACTCTCCAATTATAGAGGTTAGGTTCTTGTATGTGGGGAGTCTATAGCCGAGTTTCAAAAAACATTTACACTTTTTTTTTAACCTATAGCCAAATTTGGCTAAGTCCTCTTGTGAATGATCGTGTACAGCACAAAAATTCAAAGAAAAAGCAAAAAAGGGACCTTTTGATTCCCAGTTTTTTTTTCTTTGGCGAATTTACACAATTTGGCGAGTGTTTTTTTTCCCTCGGAAAACCAAACAAAACACGAAAATTTCATGGTTTTAAAGATTTTGAGATTTTTGAAAATACATGTTCATTAAAAAAATTAGTCGCCATTTAATTCTTAAACTTGGCAAAATGGACCTACTTCAAAATTTATACTAAATTTCTTTAAATAATTTAAAAATAAAACAACAACGATGCTTAACACTTGTTGTAGTGTTTTTTCTTTGGGAGAAAATTGGGGTGTTTTTTTTTTTAATTCTCCTTTTTTTGGAAAAAAATCAACTTAATTTGTGCTACAATTCATGCTATTGCCTATTTATGCTATATCATTGGCTTAGAAATGGCATAATTAGTGCCTGATCGTTAATTATGGCGAAACTTGACACATTTGGGTAAAACCCCCCCCCCCCCCCCCCCCCCCCCGCCTCCTTCTCCCAAAATTTTTTCTTGGGGGGCCAATTTTTTTTGGCTACATGGCAAAAATAACATAAAGGCAGGGCAAATCCTAGAAAGGATATTTTTTGGAAGTCATCATATTGTGAGGGACCCAAAGGAGAAAAAAACAAAAAAAACAAAAGTGAAATCGCCTTATCTAAATAAAAAATTCCAGCATATCGCCAAAATATGGTAGGAATAATAAATTTCTCTGACATACTGTACCAAAGTTTGGCTAAGTCTTCATGTGTATGATCATATCCAATGCCAACCCACCCACCTCAGAAAATTGGGAATAATTAATTAATTAATTAATTAATTAACTGAAAATCGTGATGTAAATTCAAACTAATTTTGCTAATTCTTTTTGGAAACAGTCACCAAATTCTTGATATCAAAAATAAAAAATTTATTATTTTTTATTATTTTTTAATTTTATTTTTTTTAAACCCCTTTGTTAAGAGCATCTCCAGATTCTTCACCCTACTAGCACAGTAGTAAAATGGCTTTTGTATTTTCCATCTTTTTTTTAAACCTGAAAAATATGATTTCAACATATACAAAGATTTGTGTGAAAAAAGGCCCTAAGTGGTTTTTTTTTCTAAAAATAATTAATTTGCCATATTTCTACAATAGGTTCCAGCAGGTAGCCAAAACATAGAAAGATTCTTACTTGTTTTTACTTTCAGACATGGTGTATAGCCAAATTTGGCTAAATACTCTTTTGGATGATCACCCATTTGCCTTACCAAAAAATTGAGGGGAAAAAAGATATTAAAAAATTTTAATTTTTTTAAATTTTTTTAAAAAAACCCACCTCTCATATTATGAGAAATTTATTTATTTTAAATTCTGCCTATGCTTTACATCAAGTAGCACCCTACTCATGGGTGGTTACCCTACACCAGAGTCATGGTGAAGACCTGGTGTGGATGGTTAACCATGGTAGTAGGCCTAAAGCAAGTTCATTATTGCCCAATTCACAACACAAATCATGGTTAGGATGCCACACATATTTTGTATCACATGATTAAATATTTTTGGTTTTAAAATTCATGGTTTTTCATTTATTTATGTTACATTTAAGTTAAAATTGTGTATGAATATATTTACTATTAATTTTTTCTCCAATTTTTATTTTTTATTTTTTTTAATTCTAGTGATCTCAAAATGTATGAATTTCATAGATTTGAATATGGGTTTTGCAAAGTTCATTTAGAATGACTAATGAACCCTCTCTTTTTTTTTTTTTTCCTTTTTTGTTTTGCAATTCTTTGAATCTACTAAAGCAACATTTTGTGATAAATCTTAGCATGGACATGTTTTTCATTTTATTCTTTTTTTAAAAAATATAGCCCTAAATGGCAATGTTTGACTAAATTTGCTTGTTGTTGGGTAGAAACTATTTAGTATTCAATATATTTCAATCATGAAGCTCCTCCCCCCCTCCCCCCCCACTCTACTACAAACAAATTTTCTCCAAGTTGTTGTTGTGAATGAGTTAATTTGGCATGGCTCCAAGTTCTCATCAATCAATCAATAGTAAGGAATGAAATGAACAATGAAACTACCCTATAAAAACAAAAAATAAAATAAAATAAATCACCTACCATTTTTAAAAGTATCCCATGAAGCTAAACTCCATCCCAAAAAATGTCCAAAATATGAAGAAAATTTAAACTACTAGGGTACTATCCCCACCACTCTTTTTTTTTTCTTAAAAGAAAAAAAAATGATTACCTACCTAGATGGTAGAATGGAATAATGAAGTCATCAATTGGAACTTGGGTAGGTCATATATTCCCAAAAACACAACCCCCCCCCCCCCCCCCCCCAAACCCTTTATGGTGGGTACCCTTTAGGTATGCCCATCCACTTCCCCCCTCAAATGATGAGTAAAGTAGGTAGAAAGGATAATAAATGAAGGCAAGATTGGATATATACAATAATTGCATACTATACAAGTTGTTGGAATCTTTAGCCAAATATAAATAAATTTTATAAATAAATAAATAAATAAGTAAAGAAAATCTACCAACAAACACATGAGTTGTTTGATTTTGGATAGAATAGAGTATCCAAATGCTCCAACCTCAATCCATTCTAGAGATAACCTACCTACCTACCTACCTACCTACCTACCTATCATCACCCCCTATGTGTAAAAGTTGCCTTTGATCCTTACCCCAAATAGGATGATCCAAAACCTTTTCACACCATCTCCACACAAAAATCCACCATGATGATGTTTGGAGGAGGAAATTGTGTGTGTATTTGGAGGGTGCCTTATCCATCTATCTATCTATCTATCTATCTATGAAGGAAGGTTGTTTGTTTGTTTTTGTTTTGTCGGCCTTGGCTACGAAGGCAAGGATATTGTTGTGGTTTTTTATCTTCATTCATTATGGAGTATATAGTAGCTTAAGGGATTTTTTTATTTTTTATTTTTTTTGAGAGGATTTTCTTGAAGATTATATTTTTGCATGGTGAAATTTATATTTCAATTTCCATAATTCTTCTTTTGCCTTAAGATTTTTTAAAAAATGTAAATGGCAAGGCCATACTATGACCCCCCCCCCTTTGTTTTGTTCTTTTTTGTCTTGACATGTTGAGATCTCTCCCAAACCACGGACGTGACTTGGTATTGTTGGAAAGCTCTTGATGAGAAGGGGAGGGGTGCACCGACTTGTTGTTGGTTTGAGAATGTTTGTTTGGAGTTACGGTGGTGCAGAAGCTATTTGATTATTGAACCATTTTCTCCATGAAAATTAAATAAAATGAAAACTGATAATTGAAAATGTATTGGGAATTTTGGGGGTGTTCTCTTGATGTTGTTAGAATTTCTTCGATTAAGTCAAATTTAATAGAATTAATTTCACCAAAAAAAACTTCAGACCTAAGGTGTTAGTTAGTAGGGTGATTTTTTTAGTGGAATTTTTGCTACCAAAAATTCAAACAAATTACGGGAAAAAAAAAAGGGGTTTGGAGGGAAAAATCGATTGAACGTGTTCACACTTGGGCCAACAACACAGGTTTATACACTAATATATGAAAATATTCCTCTTTCCAAAAGGGAAGAGATATTCCGATATTTAACAAGTATGGTCCGTAACTTGTCAAAATTGTATCTTTGCATGCAAGGTGGTAAAAACCAATGTTGGGCGATTATATCTATTTGAGATAATTTATGATTGAAGATATATGGGGAAATTTTTAAAAATTAAAAAAAATGTGATTCATCCTATGTTTCTAGTTAATTGAAATTGATATAAAAATATGTGCAATTATCTATAATTTAATGGTGGTTGGTTTTTTTGAGTTGTTATGTATCAGTATTTCCTTAGCATTCAATAAGATGTTTTCAAGGTGTTCTAGTTATGGTTTATATTACTTTAAATTCCAATATGTTTTTGTTAAATTGTAGGTTGTTACGAATTTTTTATTTGTTTTTTTTTTTCCATAAATTTCAATAACTAATTTTTTTCAATTGCAATTACAATAGCACCTTTACCA
Organism: Sphagnum contortum; assembly: GCA_963920785.1. Lineage (NCBI taxonomy): Eukaryota > Viridiplantae > Streptophyta > Sphagnopsida > Sphagnales > Sphagnaceae > Sphagnum > Sphagnum contortum. The sequence continues at coordinate 5,503,778 of OY987287.1, read as the reverse complement.
TTTCGGCAACAAAATGTTGAATATTTAAATAAACTTAAAATCTTAACTTCAGCGGCACTTGGCTTTTTAATTCTGAAAATTTTGGCAAGTAATGGTTATAACAAATAATAAATAGAGTTTTGTCATTGTTGTGGAACAATCAAAAGCGTTTAAACTCTCTTAGTTTTAAATCATCGTCATGGGAGGTTTGCAGTTTAAAACCTAACAATTGAACTTTTTGATTTTATTAAAATTTTGGCACAAATAATAAATAAAATTTCAATAATGTGTGTGTGTGTGTGTGTGATTAACAAACATCTAATTGGAAGCAATTAAAAATAAAATGGGACTAATTTGTTGATGGGACTAATTTGTTGAATTCTTTTTTTAATTTTTGAGAAAAACATCACCAACTTTTCAACAAAGAAAAGTGTGGGGGAGCAAAAATTTCATCACATTTCAATTTAGGTTTTTTATTCTCCATTTTATACTATTTGGATAATGTTAAATCTTTATGAAGATGTTTGCTAGTGATGTTACATTGAAATATTGAAAGAAAAGAAAAATTATATATTTTTTCACATGTTTTAAAATGAGTAAAAGTAAATGACATGCCTATATAATATAAAATAAATTTGATAAATTTAAAAATATTTCTTCCATTACAAACATTTATCCCAATTAAAAGTATTTTGAATTAAGTAAATGTAATGTAAGGATACACATGCATTAAAAATAATTTGTAAAATTGAAAATATTTAAAAGTAAAGTTGACATATCTAACCTTTAAAACAATTATGTAACTTTAATATATCCCAAATTGGATCAAAATAAAGGACATACCTACCTAGCTCATATCAGCTACTTGTATATTTAAATGTGGATAAATATATTTATAATATTATCCATCAAATTTATCAAAAAAACTCAAAATTTATCATACAAATTTTCAATGAAACACTCAAATCATAATTCCCATTTTCACAATCCTTTTCCATGCCTATTGGCTCTATATCCAAACCCCACCACCTCAAGCACATGTATTGATCACAATGTATTCTATATTACCAAATTTCAAAGTGATTTCATTTGTTGCAACCATTGATTTGAGGTTGTAACAAAAGTATGAAAGAGTATGAATGTAAGTTGAAAACAAAGTTGAAAGTTAGGTTTTTCACCTACACATGAATTAATTATGGCATTTCAAACAAAGTCTCATATCTTCAATGAAGGCATTGTCCTTTCTTTGAAATGAGGGAAAATGTTGCAACACTAATTTGGGTTTATAACAAAATTCTCCATAGGGACAACAAAGTGTTCTTCTCAACATGACAAAAAAGAGTTACATGTTTCCAAGTGGAATTGGTTGAAACAATACATTAGTTATGACCTTAGTATTGGACATGCAACCAAATACTATCACATCAAAAAGAAAGTTGGTTAAGAAAATGTCCTAACACTCAACCACATTTTTAGAAGTGTGGGATAATGCAAAAAATGAATCATAAGACTCTAAAATGGATTGCCACTTTAAGAATTGGAGTCCCATGGTCTTTTGAATCTTTGAAAGAAGGTTTGAGAGACCAAACCTTATACAAATTAAGTTTTTTCCAAAACATCAAAAAGTTCTTGAATAGGAAATTTCCAAAGTGGGCTTGCATTTCCAATTTGAAAATCTAAAACATGCATTGTATGGCTAAAAAATGGCCAACAATCAAATTAATAGTTTGATTAATTCAGCATCCAATTTTTAAAACATCCAATAGAGGGGTCAAATGACATTTGAATGGAACATGCAATAAAATGTTGAAACTTCTTTCCAAAGGATTTTTCTTTAATAACTCCTAAATTGAAGTCCATATACAATAATTATGAATTACCCACAAAATTACATAACCCATAATTTGATAAAATTGTGACTTGTGTCCATGGAACTTTAAGCATTTTTATGTAATCCCATTGTTATGCATGAAATATATTATAAGAGTAACACATTCCAACCATGATGTGTTATGTGAATTGGCTATGGTTCATCCATGCACCATTTTGATCCCAATATGCATTAAATTGTTGTTTTTTTGTATTTGTGTTGATTGACATCACCTTGAGTCCAAGATACTCAATTCATTTTAGTCCCATCCTAAAGCTCCCACATTTTTTTTATAAAAAATGCATGGGATTGGAGAACACACCCAAGATTTTGAAATATTTTGTAATGTGTTATATTGAAAAGTTTACCTTAATACCTTGTGGCAAGCCTTTAGAAACACGTCACTATACTTTGAACTAACTCAATATTACCATCTTGACTGCATTGATGAAATTTGAAACATTTCTTACAAATAAATGCATTTTTGGTGCAAGTCAAATTTTGTCATAACACCTATGACATGACAAAATAACCCACCTTCTTTTTATAACAAATGAAAGGCCATCCATGATACCTTTCAAACTCTAAATCAACCTTTAAAATACTTAAAGAACTTAGCAAGTTACAACATGAAGATGTTGAGAATGCAAGCTTAACTTGATCATTTATGTTGATTACAATAATTAGATTATACTTTGTTTAATTTACTTAGTTTTTTTTTTGTATGTTTTTGTTTAATTTTGGACTTAAGTTTTTTATGTTGGTGGTTTCAAAACATGTTTTCATTAATGCAAATTGTGATGTGTTTGGTTGTAAACAAGAACCTTGGTGTCTCTTTTTAATCGTATGCCCCATGAATGTGAACATTGTGTTTTGATCATGTATTTAGTTTATTTAAAATAAAAATCCTTGCATTTTACATGTGATACATATATATTTCAAAATATCCATCACATGTCAATAGACAACAATTAATTCTCATATCACCTTTTCCACAAAATGTTCAATTGGAGCCAAACATGTCCCACATGTCCACATTTAAACCACCTCCCCACATGCCTACAAACATACATTCTCCATCCATACTATTATATTTATAAATCAAAACATTCCCACTCACCATCACCACTCATATCTATCAAAACACACATGTATGTACATTTTGTTCTTGTTTTACATTTTGGCACATATCGATAAGACCCTTCATTTATCACCATTGTCTTCTTATTTTGCACAACCTTTTACCTAGTCCCACGCTTTTAAACATTTTTTTGCCAACAAAACATATATCAATTTTGTGTCTATTAATCCATTCCTTTTCCAATATCCTTGCCACATCTATCATATTTGGCAATTTGACTCCTAACCATTAAAAATTGAGAATCGCCTCAATTTCCTTGCGCACAGGTGGCGTGCGACATATTGTTGAAAATATCTAAACAAGAGATACAACATTGATTCAAATCTCATCTCAATCAAATGTTTGCACGCAAAGTTATGGGACCCCAAAAACGCGGGAATCCCACTTTGGGGATCCCAAAGATGATTTGATACCTTTTCTCCCATACAAATTATAGAACTATGGACATTAAAACATCCCACTAAGACTCCCACACCCAATGAAATTTAACCTACATATAACACACAACTACTTGGATCCACATTTCTTTGCATCACCACCACATGATTTATTTTGCCATTATCAACAATCGTATTAAAAAATATTTTAATTTATTTTTCCTATAACAATAGTAATAACTACTTACAATTTATCAAAATTTGGGCTTTTTTTTCTTCACTTTTAGAATGTAAACTTTTACCAACTCCAAATGATTTTCATATTCTTGAAAACTTTTACATATTAGTTGTTTTAATCATCATTGCTATCTCCAAGCCAATGCCTATAAGCAAAAAAAAAAAACAATATTGAGGAAAACATCATTTATCAATAACTATAATCATCATTATTTTGCTCAAATTATGTCAAGAAAACCATAATTCGATAATAAGTTTAATTAATAACATCACTAGATATCACACAAACACACCCATTTCAAAAAATCATGCATTGATAATGTCAATATTGATCATTCATGTTGCTATCTGAACACAATTCAACACATGGCCTATCAGTAATTAAAGGTAGACATCCATCCATCCATAAATAAATAAATAATTAATTTAACTACCACCACCTTTACTATCATCACAACTCCACTAGGTGAATTTATATGTTATATAAAAAATATAGTTGTTGATAATTTGTTTTCACACCATATCTCACTTTCTACGTCCATTTTGCATTTTTATCATATTTAAAAAAAATTCAATTCAACAACACAATTCCTTTCTTTTTCCCATTTTCAAAACATGTTAGCTTGGTTTGAACTTGCACCATTCAAAAACATCAAGAGATTCACCAATGTCCTTTGACTACTTCACACATAATATACATTCCATGCTAGATGGGACATCATATCCATTAGCCCAAATCATCCCATCACACAACAAAACCAACCCTTGATTGAAAACCAACCTAGCCCAAAAGTATTTCCATTCCAAAGATCATCAAAACATAATTAAAAAAATTCCATGAACAAAGATTTCCAAAACCATTACTTTTACCAAAAATCTCCAACTCCATTTTCATGAACAATAATGAACCTTGGATTGTCGTTTTTTGGCAATCCCATCCAAGTTTTCATTAACAATGATTTTCAAAACATTGATTTTCTTTTTTGCCAAAATTGGTTTTAAGAATCCAATTATTCGGTTATTCCTTTATTATTAGGTGGACATAATAAAAGCCATCATCTTGTGCTTGAAAGACAAACACATCCAAAGGGAAGTTGACAAAAGGATATAATAACCATTCCAAACAACACACAATCTTAGGGGATGCACACATATGGCAAAACAACTTCAACACTCACAATTGATCTCATACACCAAATGAGTTGATTTGAGAAGTGTTATTACTCTATTTAAATAAGAATAAAAACTTATTTGCACAAATGATAACCAATTTTCATTTTCCACCCCATTTTTGAGACATTGAAAATTTGTTGAAAAATTCCAAAAAAACATTTAGAAAAATTAGTTGAATTTTACAATTAGAAAATTTTCAAAAAAATATTTTCCCAAATCATTTGGAATATTTTTTAAAATTCCAGAATTTTTTAATATTAAAATTCATTCACACTTCATTGTTTAAAAGTGTCAATTTGCTACTCCTAGTTCTCTTACTAATTTGCATACTATCATGATTTCCCAAGAGTAAATTTTGCTTACTACTTATCTAAAACACACTTTTTAAGGGTTTAAATAATTTTCCTACTCAGTTTGGAATTTTTTAAAAAAAATATTTAAAATAAATAAAAACCCATTCACACATAATTGTCTAAAAGTGTCAATTTATTTCTACTAATTTTCTTACTAATTTTTTTACTAATTTGCTTACTCTTATCTAAAACACAGTTTTTAGGGTTTGGATTTTGTTTCTTCTTCTTCTTCTTCGTCGTCGTCGTCGTCTTCCCCTCCCCGTTCGTTGTCTTCGTTGTTGCGGTCTGCTGTTCCGAAGGGCCGTTGCTGGTGTTGGTGAGCTTCATTCCCGTGTGAAGAAGACGAGACAAGAAGAAGAAGAAGAAGAAAAACAAGAACAAGACGAAGAGTTGGAGGAGGAGGAGTAGTAGTAGTAGGAGGAATAGGAGGACTTGGAGGAGGATGGTAGTGACTTTGGACTGTGGCGGAGGCCTACTGGGTCTTACACATTGTCAGCAAGTAGTGAATGGCTTTCTGGATGGACCAGGTTTTCGGAACGGAGTGTGTGAGATGAAGAGAAATGGCTTCCAGAATGATACCAAATTAGTTTGGTCAAGAAAAATGAAGCAGCAGCAGGAACCGACAAGGGGAGTGAGGCAGCGAAAGAGACCAGCTGGAAAGCAGCGAATACAAGCAGTGGCAGCGGCATATCCACCTATTGCAAAAACTGAGAAGACTTTCAGGCTGCCTATTGACTATTACCAGGTATGAATGAAATGGTTTTGTTGAAGAATAGGAAGAAACCCAAAAAAAAACAATCAGGAAATTGTGTGCATGTCTTCTCAGTGTGGAGGAGGAAATGATGGACGTGGAATATATATATGTTTCTTATTGGCGGGGGGGGGAACCAGATCTTGGGAGCAGATATGCATCATTTGGCAGATGCAGTAGTTCGAGGGTTTGAAGCACGAGTGAACAATCCTCCTAGAGAAGGCTTCAGTCAGCAAGCGCTTCTTGCACGTCTTGAAATCTTAAGAGGAGCACGTGATACCTTGGCTGATCCAGAATTACGGGCTGATTACAACCAGGCGCTTGTAGAAGATGAAGCAGGCACTCTTGTGTTGGATGTTCCATGGACAAAGGTGAAAAATTCTATACTCTTCTCTTTTCTTTCTCCTGGAATAATTCTCATCTCCACATGCAGCAGCAAATAAACAATCACAAGCTATTAGTACAATGCACTATTACCTGAGCTTTTTGCATTGTAGGGTATTGTACTGTGGAAGTTTGCAAAGAGTACAAACTGGAAAGAGAATAAGGATACTTTGAGTTTGTTTCATAAAGATGTTATGTTTGGGGAAAAGGCAGGTTGGGGGAGCATTATGTTTACTACATGAGGTGAGGGAAGTGGAGGTGGTGTTGCAAGCAGGACAAGCCCTATTAGGGCAGCAGCAAGACCTTCCAAAGATGTTGCATCGAGATGTGGTGCTTGCCATGGCATTGTCATATGTAGAACTTTCCCGAGAAGCTATGGCCGAGTCACCTCCTGCTGTTGTAAAAAGTTGTTCTCTTCTTGAATCTGCCCTGAAACTGCTCCAGGTATGTTGCTGTCTACTTTCTCCAACTGTACCCATCTATCATTGTCTGTGAGATGTGTTCTCAATTACAACTCAGAGAGCACAAATTTGAGTGCAAGCTTCTTTCCTGTAATTTTGTGGTTAAGCTCACAGGGGTGCGACACACTGTTTTGCTGATTGATTAGCGCCAGGGCTGTAGATCGAAGGGGTTTTCGTAGGTGAACTATTTGACACCATTAGAGCTACCTATATTATCCACGGGAGACTCACACCCTGTTTACATGATACAAATGCAGGAGGAAGGAGGTAAGATGCTGGCACCAGATTTGCAAGAGCAGATAGAAGGAACATTAGAAGAGTTGGGAGCTCGCTGTGTGCTGGAGCTGCTAGCACTGCCATTGGACAAGGATCACGAAACCCAGCGATCACGGGGACTTCAAGGTTTGCGCTCCATATTATGGACTGTAGATGAAGGAGGGAATGGTGCTTCACTAGGAGGCTTTACTCATGAACAATTCATGAGGGATGCATTTGCTCTTATGACTGCATCTGAGCAGGTGTGATATTGATTTCTTCTCTTTTTCCCCTCTTCTGAATTATTGTCTGCATTCCTCATCTGTATTTCTGTATGTAATGCTGAGGAAACCTGCAACCTTAACAATTTGGGAGTTTTGGCTGTATGGCACACTGTAGCAGGTAGAATCACATCTGTTGTTCATTCTCCCTCTGATGCTGATGTTCCCCCTTCTGTGTTTGAAGGTTGTCTTATTCACATCAACACCAAGCAACATCCCAGCAGAGAGTTCTGAAGTGTATGCAGCAGCACTTGCACATGTGGCTGCCGGATATGTTGAAAAGAAGCCTCATTTGATTCAAGAGGCTGATGCCCTCTTTCTTCAGCTGCAGCAAACAAATGCTGATGTCACTGACAGGGAACCCTCCAACACTAACCTTCAGTTTCCACTTGAACGAGGAATGTGTGCCCTTCTTCTGGGTGAGGTTGACGATTGCAGGACATGGCTAGGACTGGATGATGAGAGATCACCTTTGCGAGATCCAGCAGTAGTGAACTTCATCTACTCCCATTCAGTGGAAGGTGAAGAAGAAGACACACTTCCAGGACTGTGCAAGCTTTTGGAAGGCTGGTTGACTGATGTAGTGTTTCCAAGGTTCCGAGACACAGAGTCACTGCGAGCAACACTGGGAGACTACTATGATGATCGATCTGTGCTCAACTACTTGGAAGGTTTAGAGAAAGTTAACAATTCTCCATTGGCAGCAGCAGCAGCAATTGTACGAATTGGAGCAGGTGCTGGTGCTGCTGTGAAGGCCACCTTCAAGAGGGTATTTCCATTGGGTAGAACTAAGGATATCCCAAGCACCACTGTAGCCCCTGATCAATCAGCTGAGCTTCCAAAAAGAGATTTTTCACGATTTGTATCTCATCAGGGAACTGATGGGGAGGCTATGGCATCTGGCATGGTGCTCCCTGGTTCAATGGATGGTTCATCAGATGCTGCATATGAAAACTGGGGTTCCAGTGAAGACAGCAATGGTGGAGTTACTGCAAATATGGAAGCTGGAAATGTGTCAAATCTGCCTGAAGAATGGCGTTTACGACCAATCCAAATTGCTGCCACTGGAGTCTTGTTTGGAGCCTTAGTTATGGCTGGCTTGCGCTACCTCCCATTGCACTCACGGGTTGCAAATGTGTTGAATGCTACTACTTCTTCGGTCTCCTCTCTAGGTCTGTTTGCCCCATTCATTCTCACAGAATTGCTGAATGAGACCAGCTTTACTTCCTCTTACTGTCTTTTCTTTGCATACTGATCTGTCATCCTCATTGGTAGTCGTTCAGAATATTTTGGACCGTGAAGCCTTACAGTTTGTGAGCCAAATACTGAGTCATCATGAAGAAAGTAGTGTAATTGCACACATTTCAGATAATGGATTAGATTAAAGCTTTAACAGAGAATAGGCTGAACAGTGTGATGATGGGTGTATGCAATGAATGCAATGAAGGGGTTGAGGAGAAGGAAGCAGTAGGAGTTGAGGTGTCCAAAATGGATGCCAGGTTGGCGGAACAGATTGTCCGTAATTGGCAAACAGCTAAAGCACGTGCGCTTGGTGCCTCTCATTCTGTAGTGGAGTTGCCCGAGGTACACTTCTCCTCAGAGCAACTCCTCTAGCTTCCCCAAAAACCTTAAAGTCATGTTGAATTGAGTAAAGATGTGGGAGGAACTTCATGAGATACTGCAGGGTAGTGACCAACTCATCCTGTGGCTTATGTGGGTGCTGGGACAGGTACTAGAAGGAGAGATGCTCAGGAGCTGGAGGGACCGCGTCAGTGATGTAGAGCGAAATGGTTGGTACTGGGAGTACAAGCTAGTTGGACTCAACATTGATAGTGTGACTGTAGGTGATGATGGCCGAAGGGCTACAGTTGAGGCTACCCTACAAGAGGCAGCTCGTCTTGTGGATACCAAGAATTCTGAACATAATGATTCGTACCGTACTACTTATACTACACGTTATGAGCTACGCTATGGTACCAATGGTTGGCGCATCACTGGTGGTGCTGTCCTCCGGACTTAAACAAAGAATACCTTTGTTCTGATTGCTTTTTAGTTATACTTCAAATGCTACTTTTTGGGTGGGCTACATTAACCCCACATTGTATGGATTGTATGCTAGTTAAGGTAGAGACAAGTGTGCAGTGTTTAGGAAAGTTGCATTGATCAGCACAAGCTGTATACTGCAAGAGTGATATGTTGCACAAGTTGTATACTGCAGGGATGAAGAACCTTTCTACATGCTAGTCTTCCCAGAACAAGGAGGTGGACAGTTGTAAGATCAAGCAATCTATCAAAGCCATGAGAAATGGCATGGGTGTAGGCTTACACTTTTGAAGGTACACTAGCACAGACTGTTGTTGCTAGTTACTTGTGATGTATGTTGCCCTGCCCTGAACGTCTTTGTGCTTTGGATCAATCAATGCCATCTGGTAGCTCAGGTGATGCATGTCATCCCTGATATGTAAAGTTAGTGAACTATCTGTGAAAGCATGCCAAAGAAGGCTGCTGGGGATTGTTGAGTCAGCAAAGATAGTCAGGAACTTGCCAGAAAGAGTGTTGTAGATGACAATCTCATCTGAGAATGTTTAAGTTCTGGAACTTCTCATTCCTGGGGTTTGTTCTTGAGTTGTTTAACAAGCTGCAGCTGGAGCTGATTCTTTGCCAATGCTCAAAAGGATACAGGTTCCACCTGAAGCGATTCAATGGGAGTAAATGTGCATGAGTTGGATGCAGCAGATTGTATTAGGTGATGCCTCCAATTGAACTGACCTTCAGCTCAGCTGGGCCCTCTTGGAGTGCACTCCTCAGGAATATAATTCAACATGCAGGAATGCTGCCTGGTTACAATCATTTAGAGGAATAAAACAAGCTTCAACTTCTCTCTCTAGGAGAACAAATGGCAAGAACTGAGCTGGAAGAGGAACTTCAGTCCTGAGCCATCCTATTGGAAGGTCAAGGAATTTCTGCCATGGGACAGGGAAATGGACACCGAGGTAAGTGTACACACTACTCTTCACAAGCTGACACTTGATTTAAGATTGAAGTTTTGATTTTGATCCACTCAGGAACAAGATTTCCATTGAACATGAGGTTGAGGCATGCTATACTTGCCTGTGGAAGGAAACGTGAGCAACTGGAAACACCATATAGGCGGTGATGGGCAAAGTTGAGAACAAGGCAATCTTTGGCAGAATGATGCTTACATACCATCTCAATCACTGGAATCCAATATCGTTGGCTCACATAAAACTCCTGGTGCCTTTCTTCTGCAATGAGCCCCATTTTATCCCCTGCAGTGCAGCAGGTATATATATGCATCTCAGACTCTGATAGTGATCTCTCCTCATGCATCACTGCAACCAAGCAAGCTACCGGCACCTGTGAGCTTCTTCGTTTTTGGATGCACGTTCACCAACCCGTGCAACAGTAGCATTGCTCAAGATGCCTGTGCTGAGTACATTATCACTTCCAATGCCTCTTTTGTCACAGACAATCAATCAATTTGCCAACCAGATGGCGTCTCTAACAAACCATATCCATACCCACACCAGCACCTGTAACTAAGCACATGCACAAAGTGCAAAGTAGAAACATTTTCTGCCCTAACTCAGATAGATTGCAATGTGAGATAGCACACTAGCAAAACAGTGCAAACAAGCTTCTATACTAACCAGGGCAGAAATCATTCGGCAGATGGACGCCTCGGTTATCCATAAGGGTATGTTATCAAATATTCGGTTAGTAACTGGTGATTAATGTGTCGGTTATACCCTGATTATAGGGTTTAAAAGTAAAAACAAAACTAATTGATTAATTAATTTTTGTTTCTGTTAAATTTATTTTTTGTATTGGTAGTATTTAAAGATTGATAACCGAATTCAATGATAATCAGGTCATCCAAGTAGGTTATTAGATTTTCGAAAATTCGATATCAGACGGTTATCAATTTAGTTGGTTGCCAAAAAATCAATAATTGCCTGGTAGGTTGTTAATAACCGCCTTGATAACCGTGAAATTATTTAAATTCAAAAAGTTGAAAAAAATTGTGATTTTGGAGGTTTTCTTTCAGTCGCCAGAAGTGAGGAAAAAAAAAAAGGTTAAAATCGCCTGATTCAAATATTTGGTTTTCATTGTATAGCCAGAAATAGAGAAGGATGATTTATAGATTTTTGCTTTATTTCTGGTTTATAGACAGATTTGGCTAAATCTTCATAGTGATGATTGCCATTTCTTCTATATCTTCCTATGGACGACTGCCACTTTGGCTAAAAACAAAAATTCCCCAAAAAAAAACACTGAAATTTCCTTCACCTGTTTGACTACATGCTGAAACCCCAAAAAAGAGAAATATGGCGACTAAAACAATTCTAAAACACAGAATTTGTGGCCATTTTGAAAATAAAAATAGCCAGAAAAAAAGAAAGGCTGATTCCTGCTGCCGTATAGCCGAACACTAGTTACCATCCCTTCGTGCGGTTACGGGAAGTATGTGATCCAGAGACTCTCGCAACAAACCCTAAAATCTCCTCTTGTTGCACTTGAGCGCGAGCGCGCCGCAGCACAAGAATCACTCTTCTCTCTTCTCTAGTATTCTTCGTCTCTTTTCTTTCTTCTTTTGTTGTTCCATTCCTTTCTCTAGCACTTGCGTGCGATCAAACGCTGCGTCGCTGGAATGTTGTTGGTATCAGTTGCGGTGTGCTCTGTTCCTCTGCAGACGGCTACAAAAGTTTTGGTCATAGGTAGGAGGAGGTTCCCGTACCCCGTGACAAACCGCCGAGTTGTATGAAGCAGATCGCGGTTGCGGAAGCGGAGTCGAGCAAGCAGGAAGGAAGACAGTAGTGTGAGAAAGGCTTGTAGCAACTGATCTTGTGGAGTTTTCCTTTTGTTTTGGTTTTGGTTTGATCTACAGCAGCAGCAGCAGCAGCAGCAACAACAATCAACCATGACAGGCAAAGCGAAGCCCAAGAAACACACGGCCAAAGAGATTGCGATGAAGGTCGATTTGGCGACTACGAATCGTGGCGGCGGCAAAGAAGGGTTAGCGGATCGTAAGGGGGTTGACAAAGGCGGACACGCGAAACTCGCATGTCCGATTTGCAAGGCCACGGCGCCGGACAGCAAGAGCATGCGCATCCATCACGACGCTCGTCACCCGAAGCTGCCTTACGAGGAGGAGAAGCTCATCAACCTGCATGCATCCACCGCCGCCGAGGAACCGAAGCCCAAGCCTGGGGTTCGAGGCAGCTTGAAGAAACTGTAATAGAGACAGGGACAAAGCTCTACAGGTGATGGCCGCGGCGGCATCATCATCATCATCATAGCCTCCAAAATTCCTCCTCAAGGTGTGAAGCTTTTGTCTGAGAGAGAATAGAAGAATAGAGCATCACTGGACTTCTCCTTATCCAAGAGCAAGCACTAGACCCCTCCATCATGCATCTTGCATTTGCTTCAGGGGTTTTGTTCGTTTTCTTTTGGCAGTGAGACTCTCTGGATCACATGTGTGTGTTGTACTTCCTTCATAAAGAAACCAGTTGAAGACCAGTTATCTTCTGCAGCAGCAGGAGCTGCTGCTTATCTGTGCTTTGTTTTGTTGCAAAACGCGGATTCTTGTACGGTTTCTGTTCTGATCTCATGTGCCATGATGATGATTCCAGGAGCAACAAACACTGTTGCTAGCTATGTGCAAATCCCCCCCACCCCTCCCCTTCTCTCTCTCTATGCTGCACAGTGTTGAGCTTGGACTGATGCACAGAATTCCTTGCAAAGAACTCGTTTGCCACAATTGTACTGAGAATCCTCTGAAATTCTTGCAGAGAATTATCTGCAATTGTAACAAGAATTCTCAGAAACTCTACCTTTCAAAAGCTGGATGCTGTGCCCTATTTTGCTGTGACAGCCTTCTTCCTTCAATTGGACATTGACGGTGGATTTTTTTCCCCTGGACTGCAATCTTCTGCAAGGATTAAGCCAACAATTGTAAGGTATTATGAAAAGTTGGAATGCAAATCTCATTTCCATACCACCTTTGGCAGTGAGATGTCGAGCAGAAGAACAGGAAGAAGAAGCAGAAAAATACTTAATGCAGGAGGGTTTTAAGGTCTGGAGAAACCAATTCAGTGTGAAAATTTAGCATCGGTCTTTGATCCTTCAGTGTTGGAATAGGATTTGTGCATAACCAAATCTCTTGATTTTTGCATCTGCTGAGGTCTCCTGAGGCTCTGCATTGTTGAGTATTTGGATACCGAGTTATGCTGCATGAAGCTGTTTTATGTATTTGATGACACTACAGTGATTGTGATGATGACAGTGTTTTCACAATGCCATTGCACTAGTGATTCCTTTCTGCTGCAATGAACAGGAACTGGCCAATGATAGGCAAAGTACATGTAAGATTTTTCTCTTCAGGCTGAAGTGGTCCCTTTGTGGTCACTACAAACTATGCCATGTATTTGCAAAATAGAATAGGGCATCCTGCACAAATTTTGCTTAAGTTTCAACAGGACCAAGGGTGAAGTGACTGTTTCAGCTTTGATACACAGATCCCAGGATTGTAAGTTTGAACTGGATGATGCAGAACGCAGTCTGGCAAGCTGCAATCTCTTCCTGCACATGGCTACTGGCTGTTATCCTGGGAGAGAAATATGTACCCATAAGAACAATGTATGAGTGTTTGGCATGTATATGCAGTTTTAATCCACGGAGTTGTTCAGTGTTCAAAGACAGACCACTCCAAATGGATACTATTCCATGTGTTGAAATATGTATCAGTATATGACAAAGGCAACACTGCAGCTTCTGAACAAAGTGGATTGGAGGGGACAGCCCACTGCAAATGGGCTGTGGCAGATAGGGAGACACCCAATGTTGGCCAAGGGAGGGAGGCTCGTTATTGCTCTAGAGGTATATCTCCACAATCTATATGTTTTGTTGTTGTAAATTTTGCTTACCATGTTGTTGGATTTAGCAAGTCCAATGCAATGGCTCAGAATAAGTACCACAATAATTTTCTTCCTATACCTGGTGTCACTTTGAGTGTTCTCCACTGCAGTCCAGAGTACCCACATCAGTTGTAACATCATGAGGAAACACAATTCTGCATGAGCAGGTCAAGAGGATATGATCAGAGTCTAACTTAGCTGGCAAGGTGTACAAAGTGGCTACAGGTTGAATTGCATCTTTTCCTTAGGTTATACACAACACAACTATATGTTTTCTTTGCTAAGGTTGCTGTGGCATGTGACTGCAATCCTGCTGACCGGGCTTTGTAGGAAGGATGTTTTGGTTTTGGGAGAGTAAGCAGAAAGTGCAGTAGTTCTAATGTTTGGTTGAATCGAATACTGCATCCAGATAATTTTAATGTAAGAGGGATATGGCTTGCTCATCAGTCATCTCCGAACTTATGACTGATGAGCAAGCCATATCCCTCTTACAGAAGGATTATTACTAATGGTGCATTATAGCTGCAACTAAAGAATCCAAAAGTTTCCAAATCCATAATCTACTCTTTTGCCACAAAAACCTCCAAATTTCTTGTCCATCAGCCAAATCACTATGTAGCAGGTGACAGTGAGAAGTGCTCTCAAGGAGCGAGCTGTCTAGAATGGAATGAGATTTTGGTGGCACTTGGTGTCCTGTGACACTTTGGTTGCCCATGCATTTCATGTACTTCACTCAGTGAAAGGAGTTTCTTGTTGCTTCCCTCTCCTCCCTTGGGTTCACTTTTTCTAGGCTATGATTGGGGGCATTACAAGGAATTAAGTCACTGCATGCCAGTTTCTGATCAACCAGACTAGTCTTGTGGCACAAGGCCGGCCAAATAGCCTACATGCACAGGAAAATGTCCTCTCAGCTGTGAAAAGTTTTTCTAACAGCTGGGCTTCTGCTCTGCTCAGAGGCCAAAGTGTAGAATGGCTTTGCATATCTGCATAGTTCACCATACTTGCTCCACTCTAATAAGAACTGAACAAATTGGTTGGAGGGCAATGAACAAGCCATTGGAGGAAGAAAGTAGGTGCCTGGTGGATGAAGGAACAAGAGCAACCTTGTGCATCAGCACTTTCATTCGGCCTCCACATCAGTCACTGGCCAGCTAGTTTTGTTGCTAGGCCCAGCTAACTTGTGTACATATGTGCCCCCTTAGTGTGAACCAACATCCACAAACACAACTTGCAGGATGGATGGATGACATGTGGACAGGTGATATACTTTCTCATTGTATTCCTATCTGCAAGCTAACAATAATGGTTACAATGGTTAGCTATGTAACCAACCCATCCACATGTAAGTATCTAGGATCTATCTAAGCTACCTGTTCCACCAGATTAACATTGTGAATGAGTGGAGTGGTTTTAGCCTATTGGGGGAGCCTTCATAATAGAGCCTGATCAAAAGAATCCTATGATCAGCAGACCATGGAAGAAGGAATAATACCAAACAACCAAGTTTCCCAATCAATAAGAAAAGATAAGAGTGAAAGCAAATCCCCCATTTAAACCTAAGTAGCAGAAGAATGGGGCACACATATCTGCCCACTACTTTGTTGTGAACTGAACGCCATCTGATCTTCGAGATATATCTAACTTAAACTTAACTTAACGCCCCCTGGAGAGCCTGGTTGTATAAATCATTGCTATTTCTTTGTCCATAAATGCTAAGTTTTCTTGTCCACTCTTTCAGAGCTGGATAAAAATCTGCTCAATATAATAAACCCCAGTGTCTTAATGAGCATTGATGAGCTTACAGTAAAAGCCCCTTTAATAACTCTGTTGCCAAAAGTGTGAGTTTCTGAAGTGATGGGAAATTATTATCATTTTATTTTATTTTAGCAAATGAACTTTTAGGGAAACTAATAAGAGTAAACCTGTTGTTCAATATTGAACTGGATTTTTGTTTGTGTTTTGTTATCAAAGCTGAACTTTAAAAATTGCAAGACTTGCAGAGTAGGAGAAAAGGATGGAGAAAGTGTCTGCCATTTTGGTTAATTAGAGCAGCAGATCTTTTGGGCTTTTCATTATTATGATATCTATTCCCCAAACTTGCTTTTTGTCTTCACAAGGGCTTTAGAGCATGTAAAAGGTAGATAGACTGCTGCAAGTATCCAATGTTTGATCTGCATGTATGATTAATCAAAGCTACAGAATGAAGACCGAATTGTGGATGGGTTTAGGGTTTCCACAATTCAATCTTCATTTCTAGCTTCGATAGATCATGGATCCAGATATCGATCCTATGTTGATGATGAGCACCCAATTGTAAGAAACTGGGTATATAAGTCATTGTGAATTCTAGACTATAAATACCCAAATTGTAAGGAACTGGGTGTGTATAATCTGTTGCATATATGAAACAGAAGTGCAAATCCCTGCACATGTGCACACACACACACACACATCTTGCCTTATCTTGCTCCATTTTGTGAGCTCAAGAGGTGCTCTCCATGGTTGTACGATGCCTTCACACCGACCACTGGCCATTGGCCACCTCTTGATCTACACACATCCATCATTGCCATTGCCTTGTTGTCTCCGAATGTTTACTTTATGATTCACTTTGTGTGCTTTACACAAGGTTAACTCCCATTGGTGGCGGCAATCCTGAAATGCAAGCCTACACCTCGTTTACCACCCTTCATTCATTTTTGGGAAGGAATGTGCCCACCACGACACTAGGGCTAGGGCATTTCCATGGACCGAATGTAAATAAATGGAAAGTGGAGAATGAACACAAGTGATTGTGACATGATATATATAGCTAGGAAGAGGAAACCATTCCATGAAAAAAATCTCCTCTTATGCATTGATTATATCATCATGCACGTAATAATGCACAAGCAAAGTCTCCTTCATGGAGAGAGATCTATCTCTCTCCCCTTATAAAAACCCAGATTCTCACAAATTATACCAACTTGCCAGTCAAGAGTCACCAAGGTGAAGAATGCCACAAAGAAATCTTGAAATCTTTTAAAAGAAGAAGATTGAAGATCCCATGGTGGTGGACCATGGTGGTGGAGCCCTTTTTTCCTTGTTGGATATTGGATAGATGGTTGTTGTTGATACACCACCTCTTATTGCTGACAACAAAATCTTGACTTTATTATTATAAAAAAAGTGTGTGTGTGTGTGTGTGTGTTCATCATGATGGCCATTTAGGAGTGCACTAGCATGGCCACACACCAAGTTTGTTTTTAGCTCACCCAGCTCCCACTTTTGGTGCAACCTCATTAAAAAGAAAACACCCAAAATCAAAAAATGAAACCCAATCAATCAATGATGGTTGTGTGGTGACTTATTTCCTCAAGTCATCACAAAAATCAAAGGAAGGATTGGTTGCTAAACAAAAAAAATAAATTGAGCATTGAGCATGCTAAGGCAAAAAGGAGACCCAAAGACAAGGTGACTTTAGGGATAACTCTTGTTGTATGAGCTTTTCCCCCCCTTTTGCTATTGTGATGAAGAAATGAGTATAGTATATTGACTAGGTCTTTAGGTATGTAGATAGGGAATGTAAAGGGTTATTATGTAGGTAGGAAAGTAGATAAGGCAGTTTGGTGGCTATGAAGTAAGTAGATTCATGTGGATGGATGGTTTAGTACATTGCTAAACACCATGGTTAGTTTTGGATGAGGAATACAATGAAAAAGTGTTTCATATCCACACATCATCATCATCCATCCATCCATCCTGCACCATCATCCATCTCATGTAGTGTGCCCATGGGCGGTTGGTTGGTTGGTTCACTTGTTCACTCTCGCCTTTTACTGGCTACCAAAAATGTCCCTCACCATGCAACTTTCTCACCAAAATTCTCACCAAAATTCTCTTCCCCTTCTCTTCTTCTTCTTTTTCACAAGCTTTTGTTTTGCACCTTTTGTGTGTGTGTGTGTGTGTGTGTGTGTGTGTGTATGTGTGTGGGTGTGTGTGTGTGTGTGTGTGGAGCTATGCTTTTATAAGAATGTAACTAAAATAAACTTAAGAATTGGTAGAATTCAAAAACAAAAGTTTAAGTGTATGTGAAGTACACCCCTTGCACTTAGTAAAATTTATGCCTCATGAGAAGGGCACCCTATGATTAGGGTTCCTTAGAAAAGGAAGATGGCACCTTATGAATAAGGTCCCTCAAAAAATTAGGAACCTTCTTATTATGCAGGGAATGTGATTTTCTTTTCTTTTTTTAATTAAAATTTTTAGGGATTTTTAGGGTCCCTTTTCTTTTCTTTTTATAATATTTCTCTTAATTGTTTTTACAAAGTACAAAATCCATATTTTCTATGAATTTATAAGTATTAATAAAATTGGTACTGAAGTGCAAATCTATTTTGTTTTTATAACTCTATTTTTAACGAATAGTATATTAAATTGTGAAGTAAAAATTCATTTTAGTTTTTTTTTTCTTTTTTGGATGGAATTTTGTTTTTGGTGAACTACAATCCATTAATTAGAATGTTATTTATAATAATTTTTTAAAAAGTTAATGTAGAAAAAAAATCATTTTTCAAGTTTTTAGAAGGTTTAAAAAAAAACATTTTGAAGGTAAAAATCCCATTTCAAAATTGTTTATGTAGTCAAAAAATAATAATGAAAACGTAATATATCTAAAAAGAAATTTAGGGAAAATGATTTTTGTCAAGTAGAAATCAATTCCATTCCATTTTGGTTTTTCTTTTTTCTTTTTTTAAATATAAAAGTTGTAAGAAAAGAAAATTTACCACCTATAAAGTTTTTTTTTTTTTTTTTTTTACCAAGGAACCAAAAAAAACAACTTACCAAGTCCTGTTTCTCAGATTTAGGGTTTCGCTGGAGAGCGAAGAAGAGGAGGAGGAGGAGGCGGAGGAGACGGGTAAAAAGTAAAAAAAGTACGTGGGAACTTTTTACAAATGGATTTTTAATCAAAAAAAGCGTTGCAGATTTTGGAGCCGTATCTGGACGGCGTAGATGCGATTGTCTAATGGATAAGCCAATTTGAATCGTTGAATCGACGAGATGAAGATCTCTCTCTCTCTCTCTCTCTCGCACAAGATCTGCTTTGTGTTTTTGGTAGCGTTTGCTGCTGCTGCTGTTTCTTCTTGTTCTTCTTCGCCCTTCCGCCACAGCTTTTCTCCTCGTCGTCTTGTGTCGCGAACGCTTTGGAAATTTGGGCAAAACAGCCTAGATTTATTAGTTCTATTATTATTCCCTCTGTTTCTGGTCTGGTGAATTACTGGTTTCCCCCCCCCCCCCCTTTTTTCCCCCTTTTTTTCTTATTTTTTTGGTTGTGTTTTTTGTGTTGTGTGTTTTTTGGTGCTCTGGTTTTGTTGTTGCAACATGATCTGCATCGTAGGTGCTAGTGGTGGGATGTTTTGCGAGTACTGCTGCTGCAGTGATAATACTAATACTACTACTAATAATAATCATAATACGCGCATTTTTTGTAACAAGCAGCAGCATTTGTCGTTTGTTATCGGAACCAGTGTGGTTATTGATGTGGCGTGTTTGTGGATGGACGATGATGATCTTTGCTGCTGCGGCTCCTCGTCTTTCTCTTTGCTTCGTTTAACGACCAGCAGTCATATGGTGGATACGTTATAGCTATGCTTTCTCGGAGTACAGAATCCGATTGACAAAGGACATTTCAGCGAGCTTCGTCTGCAGCAGCAGAAGGAGGAAGAAGTGCTTCGTCGTTTTCGTCGTCGTCTTCTTCTTCATAGATGATGATTGTGTGATCTCTTGTAGTTTGTTATGTTCCGATCTGCTGCTGGAAGATGCTATATACCTGATGTCCGATCAGACAAGAGCGTAGTTCTGGGAGTGAAATCGTTTGTTATCTTCCTTCTGATGCGCTTCTTGCTCCTTATAGTGTCCTTTTCCGTGTCGCGATCGCGGCTATGGCTGCCTTCCGCTGCACGTGCAGCCAGAGATCGAGCAGCTGGTGCGTCTTTGAAAGCTCTGCAACAATATGGATAGATAGAAGAAGAGTTTCGCTGTTCTGATCTGGAGATTGATCGTTAGTCTATTTCTAGACCCTCATGTGCATGATCAGGCGAGAAGATCAGAGTACTGGCATTGGTGTATTCAGCGATCTGTTTCCCTGGATTGCAGACCAACTTGTGTAGATCAAGAAGAAGCAGGGAGCACGAGAGCTAGTGGTGACCTTCAAAAGAGGAGGCTGTCCATGTGTCAGTACTTTTCTTTTGTCTGCAAAGAGAAGAGAGGCTTCTAAGAAGCTTAATACAGGTAATAGAAAACAAGGTCGTTGTTTAGCATGCTAGAGAGTCACAGCTCCTATGGCAGCCAGCTCTCGGCTTGCCAGTCCTGGCTGCCTGACTTTTTGACGTCAACAACAAATCCAGTTTCTGCTACAGCTGCGGCACAAGCTGGAAAGGTCCAGGCCGCACGAGCTGTGCAGGCCGGTGGTCAGCCATGCTTACAAGCTGCTGAATGCAGTGACGAAGTGCGGATCTGTGCACACTGTGGAACATCCAAAACGCCACTATGGAGGAATGGACCACAAGGCCCTAAGGTATATATTTTCTCTATATTTCTTACACAGCACTTTGTCTGCATGCAGCTAGCTATACAAACCCTTGTGTCATGTGATCAGGTCATGCTGAACCAGCTTGTAAAACTGTCTCATGGGTATGGTGCAGTCTCTTTGTAATGCCTGTGGGATTCGTCACAAAAAAGCTGGAAGAAGGTCAGCTGCTACTTCTACTAGCTCAGAACTCCAGCAGGGTTGCCACTCTGTTGTTACAGGAGGTGCCGTGAAAGGGGGAAGTAAACGCAAGCTGGAAGAAGAGTTAGAACAGCAGTACTGGATTTATCAGCGTGATTCACAGGCCCCAAAACACAGAGGAGGGGAGGCTTTTGCAGTGCAACCAGCAGACAGTCTGCAGCTTACTGGCACTAGCTGCAATATGAACTGGCAACGAAGCAGCTTGTTACCATCTCCACATCAGTGCTTTGTACACCATGATAATTCTTGCCATCCGTCCCTTCCTTCAATCCAGGAAGAGGACATGCTGCAGATGAAGAATGCCTTCACATCTGATGAAGAGGAGGGTGCTGTATTGCTGATGGCACTTTTCTATGGCATGGTCTATGCCTGACCACCTCTGAATATTGTCTGAAATGTTAGCTGCCAGTCTCTCATCAATGCAGTGGCACCACTAAGTTTGGGTGTACTTGGCACTGTACATAGTTAGGGCACGTATGCAAGTCATGAAGATGGATGGGTGATGTACAAATCTTGTACATGGCCACTCATGTATTTCTAAGATGCATGTGTGTGGCAGCTTGGCTTCTCTCAGTGCCAAGACTGGAACCATGTGCTGAAGTGTGCACTCAATATTTGTTCATATCACCAAGAAGGTCCAGACCTGGACAGTTGTCTACTATGCACACAGGGCCATCAAGATCATGTGATACTCCACGATGGTCATAGTTGTCTATGTCCATGTACAGGTCCCAGGACAAAAATATTAGACAAGATCTGGAACCTGAAGATTTTTTGTGTCTGAGGGGGCCTCAAGTAGTGTCTTCCCCTCACTGGACCATTGTTCTGGGAACTTCTTCTTAAGGTGTATGGAATGTTTGGGAGGGCAAGTGTGGATTGTCCTGAAGAGCATGGCATGGGGAGACCAAATAAAGCTTTGATTTTCTCACATGATATCTCCTGACACTAGTCCTAGCATCACTGCTGCTGATCAGGCACTTGATTGCATATATGTTTGTTTTCATGTCAAGAAGTTTGGGAACTGTTGTGACCTCGTGGATAGGTATATAATCTGTCTCGTGCAAAACTGTCATCCATTTCTTTTTACAGTCTCTATTGGTGTTTCTCCAGATCTTCATAAGTCAGTACAAGGAGTGCAAACATGCAAATTTAAGGTGGTTTCCACTTACCACTTCATTGTGTGAGAAGCTGTAGCCCAACAGGAAAATACAATGGGGGGGCGGTGCAGCCGTCTTGTGAAGCAATTCTGGTTGTCATCAACAAGCTTTTGGTGCAACAGAAGTGGACTCTTTCATTTGTAAGTATGTCACCACATTTACCCACCTAATACTAAGCACTGCTCTTCAAGGAAATGAGTGTGAGAAAGAGAGCAGAATTACTTAGCTTTCTATGCCTTGCAAGACAGAGAGCTTGTTTCACACACTATGTTGATCAGTACAGTATCTACATTATCAAGAAAGGTGGTGCCTGCAATCAATGATGGGTTGTGAGGTGGATAAAACACTGAAGGCCTTGTACACAGGTGTCAGGAAGTGCAGAGCAGCTTTGATGCTGAGGAATCAAATACAAAAGGATGTTGCAAAGAATGAAAGTGTGGAAGGTAGCCAGGTGGCTATGGCCTCCATGAGGAGTAGAGGGAGATGTGCAAGAGCAGAGGTAAGTTCTTTTGGTGGTTGTCAAGTTTTGGGATGGACAGAGGTGTCTATTGGAATGGATACAAATAGGATCTGACAAACTGGGGAAAGTATTGGGAGAGCTCACCCTTCTAAGATTTGCTTTTCTTGGGTCTAGAATGTGAAGAATGGTACAAGTGGGAAGTATGTGGCACATCTGGCATCATTAGAAATCCATGCCGCCTGTATCTCCTTGTGTGTGTGGACAAAAAGTGATCCATATCCATTCTGTATATGGATGAAAAGGATGCCACTTATGCCTGGTGATTGGCTTGAGGCTACCAGAAATAGCCTCGGTAACCATCATCCAACACTCGTGCTCACCTTTCCAGTAACATTTGTATGCCTCAGTATGCACTTATGGTAGGTATTCAATCTTTAGACTAATTAAGTAATCTTGAAAACATCTATAAAGTGAAAAAGGCATTTGAAAATGTAATTAATTTTTCTCATTTTTTATTAGTTATATTACACATTTGTCAATTGGCAAGATTTACCATATTTGTTTGGTCAAAAAAAGGGCACAAATGAGGTTGGAGGCATAATATTGGTTTTGGTAAAAATAAGTGTTGCTTTTCAACCTTACAAATGAATGTTAAATTCTTGCCTATTTGCCATTTTTATTTGTACAAATTATAGACAAAAGGATATATATGCTCAACAATATTTTGTTAAAAACATTCACTTGTAAACATGATGTTCCCAAGTGGATCAATTTGGATATATATATATATATATCAACACATATAAACTCAGTTTAGTTTTTTTTTCCTAAAGTTTTAAAGAGACAAATGCAAGTTTGCAAATATGTGCAATGTAATATGTGAAAAATTAGATGAATAACATAATTTTGGCACAAAACACATTTTGTGAAATCACACAATATGTGACAAGCACAAAGTTGATATCCAGCCCAATTGTTGGTAGTTGTATTGAACTAGTTATAATTGCAATGGGCCAAATATTATAGTCCAAAAATCTATATTCTCCAATTACTACTAACAAATCCTAAAACCAAATGGCCTTATTCATTTGGCCATCATGAACCAATTGACAATGACAAACCCACCACATTGCAACACATCCTGATGGTTTGTCTCCATGCAAATGCTATGTCAAATGATACACATGGCACCATGTGTGACAACAGCATGTAACCATGATGATCACTATAGCTTGGATTATGATGGCATGCAAAAATTCTAAACTCTCAAATCAAAATCACCTTAACATCCATCTTTGCATCTTGTCACGACCAAGCAATTGAATCAATCATGGTTAGTTTGGTGGGGTTACAGGTTGGTCAATCAAGGTTGTATCAATTTATTTTTCCTTTCACTTCTATCTACTTTGCAATGGGTGAATAATTTTTCTTGGCCTATTCCAACCTCCTTCTTTATAAAGGGTGAACATTTTTAAAACCCTAAACCCTTGTGACCTCCTTTGAAATGGGTGGACAATTGTTTTTAACATATTAACGTTTCATTCCTTTGAAGTGATTAAATGATTTTTTTTTCCTTTACAAACACATTCTCTTCTCAAAATGGGAGGAAGTTTTTTTCCTTTCCTCTAACATCCCTTTCTTGCTAAAATGATGAATAAATAAAAAAAAATTCCAACTTTCCTCTCCCTTAGAATGGGTGCACAAATTGTTCTTCTCCCTCCAACCACTCTCTCCTTGGAATGGGTGGACAACTTATATCCTTTTGATCATTTTTTTCTCTTAACTTACAGTATTTTTTTTCATACCAATTTATTGAACAAAGGCCAAGTTAATGATAATGATAAAAACATGTTCCTTAGTTGCCCATGTTTTTCATAAAACAAAATGTAAGATATACACCTACACTACCCAATTAAAAACAATGGACCCCTTATCCATCCACCCTCATGTGTTTTAAGGACAATACTATATAACCTAGGAAGAAGGGTCCAAAGCTATGAGGGTTAATTTTCAATTAAATCCTTCCTATCACATAAATGGGTTACACATCAACCAAATTCTCACACATACAACACACAAAACACTCACAATACAAAAAGATGCAATTTACATGTTTTTGGGTTAAGATCACCTATGTGCTTTAAAGCTTGATCTTTATGTGGAATACACCTAATGGGGAGCTACATCTTCCACCCAATGCCATATATTAACTCTTCTAAAAGCATCATCATTCTATGGATGAATCACTAAATTATTTGAAATCTAATTTCATAAATTCCAATTAAGTTCAAGTAATTAACTTTTACTCGTACCTAATTCAAAAATATTATAGTACCTAGGCTAGTTAAGCACTAATTCATTATTTTTTAATTAATCAAAAAACCTTTTAAATGCTTACCTACCATGCCAAAAATCTGAAAGGAACTCTCAAGCACACTAATTTCATTATTTAGTATAATTTCTGACATTTATTATTTTTACAACAAAAAAATGACCAAAAAATATTTTATTAGTAAGCACCTTACTACCAAATCCAATTATTATGGTAGTTAACTAAATCATGAACACAAGTCCAAGTAAGTCCTTAGACAAAATATTTTCAATTGAACAAATAAATAAATAAATAAATTTAAAAACTTGGTGTTCAAATTAGGGTCCAAGGTTGATTTTGGCTACTATGTGATTATTATATACATGTTATTGAAACCAATATAGCCATAATATTAAATTGTCATTTCATTGAGTCCTTACAAGGCATATATGATATGAAGCTAATATTGCTTCAACTCATTCTAATTTGATTTTTTTTTGATACTAAGATTACTACTAGTCCATATAGCAAGGTTTTAGCTTGATACCTACCCAACATTGGTTGCTATCAATGTTGGTCTTGTATGGTGTTTTATAAATATGAAAAAGTTCATGATAGGTATTTGAAATTTTGTTTTGATGTTAGGCAAAGATTTCAAATATTCAAAATCAACAATTTTAGTATTGATATGGTATCAATAGGTGGTCAATTTGAACTTGTAAATTGAATATCATCAATGGTATGTCCATGCTCGCACTTGCAAAATTATATGAACTCAAATCTTGGTATTACAATTTTGAATTTGTTATGTATTTGTACATGTATTATTCCAAATGTAATATTACAAGCAATGGTCAAATATGGGGTACATCAAAAGAAAATATGTCAAATTTATGGGTTACTTTTCAATTGTTTATTTTTAAATGTTGGGGCTTTTAAGATTTAGTTTTTTTTTTAATTCTTAATGTTTGGGATTTTAAAGTTATTTTTTAATTATTATTTATTGTGTTTGCAGTTTAGGGTTTACAATTTAGTTTCAACTTTTGGGCTTTAAGCTTTATTTTGAAGTGGTTATTTAGAAGATTTTGATTTTTGGGATTTTTTTTAACTGTTGTTTTTCAAGGTTTGGGGTTTTAGGGTGTTTTTAAAGTTATTTTTTGGGTTTTGGGGTGAGAGTTTCAACTAGGTTAAGTTTAAGTTGACAATTAAATTATGGCTTTAGATGTAAAGTTGTGTTTTATTTTTGGGCTTAGGTTTATGTTTTGGATTTATGGATCTAACAATAATAAATATGATTAAGATTTGATTTAGAGTTTTATTATTATGTTTAGGTTAATAGTTTGTAAAATACAAGGCTATATATATAATGCTTTTGGGTAGTGCTATGGTATAGGTTCAATATTATAGGTAAGAAAATGGTCTTTTGGTAATTTTTTGGCATGTGGGAGGTTTAAAAGAAGAGTTTCCACTCTTGAATTTTTTTTTTCTCATTTTCAAAAATGGTCTTTTTCTTCAAGTGAAAGCTCTAATAGATCCCTAAGTTGTGATGAAAAGGGTTTTTTATGAGATGAAGATGGAAGATGACCACACGGTTTAAAAATCTACATTGATTTTTGCCATTTTTCTTGAGTTGTTCAATGTAGAGGAGATGAGAAAAGGTGACAATTTGTTGGTGTATTTTAATGTTGGTGTTCATGATGCGCTAAGTATGATGTGGACAACCCCAACATTGCTCAAGACTTTACTTTATCTAAATGTAAAAAATTGGCATCACTTATGGTCCCCACAATTGTGAGCAACACAATATCTATATATGAAGTTCACATTTGAGTTGATTATTTGGTATTGAACAAATTATTTAATGCCTTTTTCAACTTCATTTTGTACATGAAACATGACAATCTAACCATGTTTGATGTATTCATGTGAAACTAGTGATGATGTAATATTTAATACATTTTTCATAAATCATGCATTAGTTGATGAGATTCATTGTCCCATTGTTGAAAAATAAAGAAAATTTTGAGAACATTCACTATGATAAAACTAAGATGAAAATTTCAAGAGTTTTAGATCTATTAAAAGATGGTTACAAAGCAAGACAAAAAGATCAAATCATTAACAATTATTGATAAGATTAAATAAAAGAGATTTTTTTATAAATATATTATTTCATAAGAAGGTGGATTAAGACCTTTGTATGGGCCCACGATAATGCAATGGAATTTATAGTTTTTCAAAAATTGATGATGCAACCTAAGTGCCCCCATGTTTCATGGCTATGTTTTTGTATGTCTTTAACAAGCTTTAATTAGTTAAATTCAAGATTTTTTGGGTTGCATTAAGCTTATTAGTGGCATGTTAATTAATATTTGTAAGCCTATGAACAATGAAGCCCACATGACATGGCTTGAGAAAAATTGATTCAATAAACTCTTAAATAAAATGTTTTGTTTAGGATTGCAACTTTTATGCCTAATTTATTACATAAAAGATGCATGAACTTCACATTTGAAGTCATTGGAAAATACATGGTAAACCCAACTAACCATGGTTGCAATTGAGATTTATAGCGATAGATTTATGAATGTTTTCATTTTCTCCTTGAACTTTATATCAATTATCACACCTACATTCCTAATTTCCTTGAAGTTGTTATTTTTTTTTTTGTTCATCTTTTCAACACTCATTCCATGGCTCATAACTAATATGTTATTTTTAATGCAAGTAATCAATTTCATAGCTATGAATTGTTTTTCATTTCTTAGAATTAGTCTTCATATGCTTTGTCGTGGCTATGATGTTCTTGGATTATTGTTGCAACATATTCACTTTTGTCATAACCTTCTTGAAAGGGAGTACAACTACAACTACGTTTTGGAGGAAAGCTAAAACATTTATTTCAACAATCCTTGAACTAAAAAACAAGGACCACCAAACACTACTGCAAAAACAACTATTTTTAAACTAGAAAATTCAACTAAAAATACCCAAAATGACAAGCATAAAAAGACCTCATCAATTTAGACAA
The DNA here is from genome assembly GCA_963920785.1 of Sphagnum contortum. Taxonomy (NCBI): domain Eukaryota; kingdom Viridiplantae; phylum Streptophyta; class Sphagnopsida; order Sphagnales; family Sphagnaceae; genus Sphagnum; species Sphagnum contortum. The sequence continues at coordinate 5,475,850 of OY987287.1, read as the reverse complement.
GTTTGATTTGGACCCACATTTTGATTGGGATCATTTTTTTGATTGGTAGAAAAAGGATTGTTTGATTTGTCAAATTTCTACCTAAATTTAAATCATATTTTGAATTATGTATATGTATTAAGTAAGTAGATAATAAACATGTTTAAGTAGTTCATAAAATGGCAAGTAGGTGGGTCGATAAGTGGTAGACTAACTTAACCTACTTAACATAGTCTAACCTACTTTAGCTACCTTAATCCTTTAGGCATGCACATAGGTTTCAAATAGAAGGAATTGAGCCTTTCATTTCAACAATAACAAATCAAATTCTTAACAATGGACTACACCACCAAAAGATGACAAGTCTTGTATCTTTTGTTTTGGTGACAAGTCACATGTTTATTTACCTAGATAAGTAAAATGGTTAAATCATTAATAAGTAGGTTGGTAGGTAGGTAAAGGAGGCAGGAAGTTGGTACATAGGTATTTAGTTCTCATGTAAGTAGACCCAGGTATAAAGTACATAGACATAGGTAGACCTAAGCCTAGGTAGGTAATTAGTGAACTAAGGTATTAGATATGTAAATCTAGGTAAGTAGGTAGGTAAACCTAGAGTACCTACCTAGCCTAGATAGTAGCTAGGTAAATAGATAGGCCTAGGATACCTACCTACTTACCTAGGTAATAATTAAATACATAGGTAGGTAGATCTAGGTTACCTATTTAACCAAGATAGTAATTAAGTAGGTGCATATGTAAACTTAGGTTAAAGTAGGTGAATTTTAACTGCCTATTTAACCTAGGTATGTATGCCTATATAGATAAATAGGCTTAGGTTACCTACTTATTTAGCCTAAATAGTAAGTAAATAGGCCTACATAGGTAAGTAGGCCTAGGCTATGTGCTTAGCCAAGATAACTGCTAGCTAACTTTGCTTATTAACTAACATAGGATGTTCAATTTGATTAAAAGTCATTAACCATTTTTGTCAAGTTGGTCAATTTTTCTTTCAACTTGATTAGATTTTCAATTTGATAAATAATCAAATAAGTCATTCTAGTCAAATTCACTAATTAAAAAATGCACATGTCATTTAAACCATGATCCTTTGACAAGACACACAATTTGGATAGTTAAAAAAACAATGAATTGTAATAATGAAACATGCATGATGAAAATTCAACATAATCTTATTATGACAAAGTGCATGAAAACATCAAAAAAACAAACTTATGATGCAAGATTGTACTCAAAATTGGTGTTGGACAAATTAAAGGCAATGTGAGCAAAAATGCTTCTATTTATACATTATTGGGGACTTAGTTCAAAGAAAAATAATTCAAACTAACTCAAGATATCTGAAAATATTTCAAAGATCATTATTGAGAGCTTTCCTAATTACATTATGGATGAACAATGGATGAAAAATGAACATTCATGAATCAATTTCATCCATGATAATGTTGAAAATGATGACGACCGTGATGTTGCCATGATGTTAAGGATGTCATCCATGATAGATGTCACTTCACTAAAGACACATCTTACTTCACATTGATTCAAATTTGATTCTTGCAACCTATATAACTAGTACAAAGGAGGATATTAAAATATATCGATTCAGGGACTATCCAAAACTTGATTAATTTCTTTTGTGATGGGCCAAAAAAAGATGCCCATCATGAAAGAAAATAAAATGACTTTTGAGGTCTCCACAACTAATTAGTATGAAACATAACATATTACCAACTAATATTGAAGTGCTTGTTTTCAAATCCTTCAAAATGTCATGTAGTTGGTCTTTTAGTGTGTCATCATCAAGTTGTGAGTTCAGATATTACTATAGGAAAGTGATGTATTTACTACCTTTCACATTGTATTAAGAAAACATCAAATGACTTATTTCCTATCTTGACCATAAACACCAAAATGGTGATTGTAGTCTATACCTACATGGTGTTCAAATGTAATGGCTCCACCATTTGGTGTTGAACCTTCTACCCAAGTGGTGCTTTTGCTTTTTTATTTGGTTGTCATCTTTCTTGCAACCCCTTAATCTTCAATTGTGCATTCTACCATAGACCCATTTATGATTAGATGTTGGATTCATCCATCCTTACACATGAAATGAACACATGGAGTAATACAAAAAGAGACAAAAGCAGAGTCAAATGGGCCAAAAAGACGAAGAGAGAAAGAAAGATGTAGATCTAAAAAGCCAAACTCGTAGCTCTCTAGATACATTTCATTATAGGTCTTTAGATACACAACATCTTATGTATATATTAGATGCATATTAATGTTTATAGATCACCCAATTTTGTTATAGTAGGGATGTCGAAGTTTTTTTAATGTTTCATGTATTGCCCGATTTCAATATAGAGGGCATAGGTTCAAATTTTTTGTGTGTTTATAAATCAGCCAATTTCATTACAAAAGGTATGTCTAGTTATTTTGTGACCTCTGAAGGCCAAGGCACATTATACACTACAAATTTTCCAAGGTCAAAATAAACTTGCCATTATGTATTTGTGAGCTCCCACAATCGAAATAGACTTGCCATTATGTATTGGTGAGCTCCCAAGACCAAAATAGACCCCAATAATGCATTGTTGAACTCCCAAGATTGAAACAAACCTTCATTGTGGATTGGTGAACTCTCAAGATTTAAATAGACCCTGTTTATGCATTGGTGAGCTCCCACAATCGAAATAGACTTGCCATTATGTATTGGTGAGCTCCCAAGATCAAAATAGACCCCGATCATGCATTGTTGAACTCCCAAGATTGAAACAAACCTTGATTGTGGATTGGTGAACCCTCAAGATTTAAATAGACCCTGTTTATGCATTGGTGAGCTCCCAAAATCTAAGCAAACACCCCTTATGCATTGGTGAGCTCTCTAGATCCAAACAAACACACCTTATGCATTGATGAGCTCTCAAGATCTAAACAAAAAACCCTCATGCATTGGTGAGCTCTCAAGATCTAAACAAACCCCCCTTGGGCTCCCAACATGTATATATACCCCCCTTTATGCATTAGTGAGCTCCCAAGATCTAATTAGACCCCAATTATGCATTAGTGAGCTTCAAAGATCTAAACAAACCCCCCATTATGCATTGCTGACCCCCCAAGATCAAAACAGTCCAAGCTGGCCACAGTTGAGTTTGGAATTCAATCCACAATTTAGTGATTGAACACAAAATTGAGCTTTTGCTTATGTACAAGCTAGCCCTATTCCTCACCTCCAAAATGAGAGGAACCCTCTTGGGTTGTTGTAGTTGGAACTCGACTTTGTTGGTGCAGCAAGTTGGCCCAACTCTCCATTCTCACCATAGCTCCACTCTTGCTATGCTGGTCAAAAACACCAACAATCCCTTCATACTCCCATTTGGCTTTCACAAACACTCTCTAGACACTCGCACTCATGCTCGAAAACCCTCTAGATCCCTAAACCTCACACTCCCTTCACGCTTTCCTTTAAAGTCCCTTGTTCCAGATTTCATCCCCTGTCAAGCCAAATTGGCTGTTCTTGTACTCTAATATGAAAATTGTATATATAACTTTATTGTCCATAGACAAGTTCATTGCTTCATTAAGAATTGTGATTTAGGTTTTCATCAGCTGCGGTGGGGCAGCTGATCTGTTGCATATTTCAGATTGCATTTCATTTACACTGCATTCACCATTCCCTCCATGCTAACCCAGGACATCAACTGGGTCCATCCACCAATTTACAGTATACTTCCAAGGCCTAGTTGGATTGAGGAAAATAATCATGGAAGCTTGAAGATTTCAGCCTAGTATTATACATCAAGAGTATGGCATGCCTACAATCAAATATTCAACCTTTTTTCATAGTTTCTTCACACATCATGCATGCCTACTTCCCACCATGTAATCAGATTGCCTGGAATTGATGACCATTTTGGGGACCCATTTGAAGCACAGTTCCACAAGTAAGCAGGAAATGCCTCCTTGATTTACATTTACTGCAGCAAGGATCCCTCTGGAACACACAGTCACACACCTGTGGGATTACAAAGCAAACAAGACTCTGGAAAATTCCACTAAATGTAGAGAGCTCCACACTACAAAACATATATACCTAAGAGCTCAAGTGATCCAACTGACTAACATTTAAGTGCTCAATCTTTGTTGCACTTCAGTTGTTGAAGACCTGATTAATGACCTTACATTGATCTGCCTATGCTCTGTCACAAAATGATCAAGCACTGCACACATTTCCTTTACTACCTCCTTCTTGACCAACCACTATTGTGCGACTGATTGTTGGGAGGTTCACAGTCTTTGTCAAGATAAATAACCCAACAAAGACCACTGTGTTTTTCCTGCCTTTGGATGAGACAATAGTTGGCACAGATCTGTGAGTGATGACTAGAATTCTACAAGAGCTTTTGTTGACAGCATAGAAATCGAAGGAGAAAAAAATTAAAATAAAATCTCATGAATAGAAATCCCACATTTTGGATTGCTTATAAATATTTAGCCTTCTATAGTATGTGACTCACCTTTGGACACCAAGCTAAAAATGCCAGCTCCATGTCCAAAGCACAGATTTGAACATGATTGCTTAGTTAATCAAAATCCAAGTCATTAAAGCCTAGTGGTAGCACTTTCTTTCTTTCACCCATCCATGCATAGTGGCTGAAAACACTTTTATGTGAATGAACATGATGTGGTGGGTTCCTGAAAAAAATTTAATTAGGGCAACTGCCAATACTTGAGCTCACCTGGAGCTGGGAATGCTCATTTTGAGAGGATGGGTGTACTAGGCAGATGACATGTCTCCAAAGTTCTGTAAGAGTTCTTCTACAAGCAATTCACAAGCTGGCTGCTTGCTATTAAAGTGGCCAAGGAAGAGATGAGTAGAAAGCACCAAATTGGAGGTGGTGACAATGCTGTAGCCCATGATTCTCCTCCTGATCCATATGTTGGGCTCTCAGCAGGTCCTGATGGTTCAGACTCTGGTCCTGGAGTTTCAGATGGTGGTGCAGGAGGAGATGGTGGAGATGAGGAGTATGGTGGTGATGCACTGTTAGTTCCTGGTGCAGGAGCAGCTGCTGGTTCTCCAATACCCGATGATCCTGCAGTCACCGCAACCAGGCTTATCAAACCCCAATCTCTCCATAACACCTGATGAATGACTTTTGAAAGAGAAGAAAATGCTACAATTCTTCTCTTACATTTGTGTAGGATCTTGTTTCTTCTCAGCAACAGACAGTAAGCTTTTTCTAAACTCTTGTAGAACTTTCTTTCTTGAGGACCTGTGCCCTAGAAACTCCCTCACAGTATTTATTTCAATTCTTCTTTTGAAGATCTTGCTCAATGCAGGATCAATAAAATCCCATGCAGTTACAACTGCAGACACAGAAACTTCAGGTTCAAAACTCAGAGTCAACTCTTGATGCAATCTTCTCTTTGAGCCATGCCATCTTTTCCCTCTTCCCATATAGCCAAAATCATATGGCACCCAAAGAAGGAAGGAACCAAGGAAGGAAGAAAGGCAGGAAGGTACCAGCAGGACAGAAGGTGATGGTGTAGCTTGCTCCGCTGCAGGTGTATGTGGTGTTGACAGTATCAAAGGCATAGGTCCAAGCCATGGGGCAAGCGCTCTTGAAGTCCTCAGAATACGGAGTTGGAGGACAAGTGCCCGGTGTGTTGTAGTAACCATTGCAGCAATATTGTGGTTGATTAAATGCATCACAAGCACTTTTGCAAGCTACCACAACGCCATTGTTGGCAACCTGAATATCATTATAAAAAAAACCCCACAAGAAGAAGATGATGTTGCAATTAGGTCTTATAATAGAAGAACCCAGCCACCCAGCACAAAACCATGGCTCACATGTGCCCACATGAGAAACCATCAGTTTCATTCCAACTCCACCTAGTTCTTCCATGAGAGAGAGAGAGCGAGAGAGAGAGAGAAGATCTTGTACTGCACTCTATGGGTATGGAGTGGAATTGCTTGAGCAGAGAGATCTTGTACTGAACTCTGCAGGTATGGAGTGGGATTGCTTGAGGAGTTGGATGCAATCTAGACGGAGCTTGGGAGCAAAATACCCATCACCAGGATTTCGGGTTCCAAGCAAGGGGTGGAGAGTGGCAACAGGCATGAGGCACATACATACCTGAAGAGCTGGGGGACACTTCGTGTTAAGATTGCTGATGCACCCGGCAGTGCCGCAGCTGCCAGTGCCGCCGCTGACTGTAATCTGAAGTGGCAGGTTGTAGCCATTCACGAGACTGACATCATACTGGTCGGGGACGCCGTCTCCCACCACGACTTGCACCAAAGTGGCTGGCGGAGCTCCTCCTGCCCCGTTACACTCCAACACTCCTCCACAATCGCCAGTGACACATTTCCCTAACCCCTTTGCATCGAAGTTACATCCCGTTCGTCCCCAGAAGCGTCCGCTCCAGTCGGCCGGCGCAATGACAGCTTGGGTGCCGCCTACAGGGAGCTGGAATCCGCCGTTTTCCAGAAGTAAGAGATTGGTATTCTGCTGTAAGCCCACCGCTACTCCATAGCTGCAGGAATTTGTGAATGTGAAAGTCGTCGCCGAAACGCCATAATTCCTTCCCGATTCTGTTGCAAATCACCCACCACATGAGAGTTGTAGTACGTCAGCAGCAAGTCTACTATTCCGCCAAGGATCGACTACACCGCTTCTGAAACCTCGATCTACTAATTGACGATCCTAAAATTTGCGAGCTCGAGGTTCTCATTATCATCATCACTTTTTCTGAGCTGAAGTTCTTACAGAACGAGAGTCAGATTCAAGGGACTGCTACACAATTACTGAACGAATTTCATCAGGTAATTGAATATTGCTTGTTTCTGGGAGGGGAGGGAGATGGGTGTACGTCTACGCGGAGCTCAAGAAATCTGTGGCATTAAGGCGAACCAAATCGAGGATGATATATACAGAGAATAAATTCCACTTCTGCAAGTTTTTATGGGTTAGATCAACTGCTGCTCCACCTCACCTGCAAATGCCAAGAAAAGAATGGAAAGCTTGCAGCAGAGCAACAACCATGAGGAGGAGGAGGAGGAGGAGGAGGCCGTGAATTTTGGTGATACATGAGATGATGATCCCAAGAATGTTTCTGTTGCCAGCACCTGCTTCACCACGTCGTCCATTTGGCGTTGGCCTAAAGAAGAAGACGAAGAACAACAAGACCAACAAGAACAAGAAACTGAAATCCGAATTCCGATCACAGCAAACGATCACCACCACGACCACCACCACATTAAGAAAACAGCGGCAGCTGATGAGAAAACAACGCCGCTAAAATTACTATTATTGCCAAAATAATTTTTTTCTCATCAGCTTATTTTGGAGGACCTCTACTAGTGTCTGTGTTTTTTGGGGAGGACTAAATAAGACGAACTCCAAAAAAATTCCTGCAAACAAACAAACAAACAAATCCCCACACCCACACAATCCTCGACACTACAACATCGACTAATTTATAACATTGCAACCATGGTTGCAACTATTTGCCAAATCCTGTACCACTAGTGCATGCAACCAATTGTGTTTTCAGAGCGTGTATAGCTTGTGAGAGTTTTTAGTGTTTGCAACAACAGCGTGCTCCAAGTCACACATGAACTGCTGAGTAGCAGCAAGGTTAAGCAGCTCATGAACTCCTCCTAGTCGTCTTCTTCTTCTGCTGCTGCTGCTGCTGCTGCTGCTGTGCACTACTGTAAATGAAGATGGAATGATGAGTAGCATCAGCCCAAGTTCCTCGAAGTCTTGTACATAAGTTGCTACTGCTCAGTGCTCATGCTGCTGCTGGCTGTGTTCCCCGTGTTGGAAAGTGCAGGAAGTAGACAGGCTTTTTGGGAAGCCAGTCAGAAGAAGATGATGAACAACAACTACTACTCTAGTCTAGTCTAGTCTAGTCTAGTGTAGCTTAACTAGGCATTGTTTTTTACTTCCTTTTTTTTTTCTCACTTTTTAGGTAACAGGAAGGAATGAGATCAAAGTTTGTTTTTATATTTCAATTCTTTGAACAATTTTTCTAATTTTTTTCATCAATGTGTGCTAATATGGTGTGGAGAGCATCAAAGGACATTGGAAAATTTTTCCTCTTTTGATTTTTTTTTTGTTCATTTTACAATTAGAAGATGTCGATCGCATTCGCATTGCTTTGAGCGCAGGTGGTGGTGATCTCTATTTTGTTTTGAGACGTGCTGTTATTGTAGGTGAGGCCTTTTTTTTTTTTTTTTTTTTTTTAAGGCTACATGTTCCTCTCTTCTTATTTCATATGCTTATCATCATCATCGTGATTGATTGAGAGGTTTCAGGTATTTGAATTATTCGTGTTTCCTTTAGCCATTTGCCCTTTTGGGAGGCTTCTTTGTATTATTGATGATTGGCAAATTTTCACCATCTTATGAACACTTATTGAGCATAAGAACTTACACATGAAGCAATTTGAAAAATGGAATGTCACCTTTGCTCACACCCAATACAATATACCAAACTTATACCAAACATGATGCCATCCATGGATGAATGATGGGATGAATGGATGGATGGAAAGCTTCATGAATAATGATCACGACGTCCTTTACTATATGTAATATATGTAAATATATTCAATTTAATGCTTTTGTCCTTCGTCGGGCATTATCAAAACTGAGTATCCTTTGCTTGCCATGAGCCCTTTTACACTGGGAGTTTGGGTGAACTAACAAGTGGGAGCTATTTTTTACAAGGGTTTTGGAATCCAATATCAACATATTTTAAAAATTTGGGTTTTTATTGTCCCTACCACCGTAGGTAGGTAGATGCCTGGTTTGTTCGCCAAGCGCCCACCCTAAAATGTGATGAGACCTCATACTTAGCCAATATAAAATGTTAAATAATTTAGACTTGGAGGAAAGTCCAAATTTATCTTTTCCCGGGGGGTTAGATAGAGCCTTTCGAAGAGGCCAAGAGGGTGAAGGTTCAACAAGTGTAGGTGATGGTTTACCCTATGGTAGGCCCAGGTTCTCACCCAATGCCCCCGTCGGATTTATTTATTTATTTATGCATATACCATGGTTACTCCCCCCCCCCCCAAAGAGTGGAATTGGACTTTACACAACTCACACTTTCAAATTATTAGGGTTGAAGTTTTTTAATTGGTTGCATGTTTTTGTTTTTCTTCTTTGAACCCTTTAAAAGTCTTTTTGACCTTTGGTTTTTTTTTTACTATGAGGTATTGGGAATTTGCATTTTTTAAGTTCAATTTTTTTTTTAGGTCTCTTGTTGTTGTTTTTTTATCATTTTGGCTAATTTTTATGTTGCTCTCTTTCAAATTGCAAGCAATAGATAGTAGAATATATGGTAGTAATATTTGGTGGTACTTGCAGCTCAAGATATTGGGCAAATTTAAGCAATTAAGGGTTGAAAATTTCCAACCGTTGGGAAAAATAGTTGATTCCAAATAATATCGACGTTGTTGAAGAGTCTTTAGACAACCATTTTCAACACCCAAAAATTGAATTATTTAAAGTCTCCAAAAGGGTGTTGAATTGGAGGTACCTTACTACATATTATGGACGGACGAGGAGGTTAAATAATGTCGTTGAGCCGGGTGAACTGGCCAACTCTTAGGCAACCACGTGGGGGGTTATGCTATGCACATCTTTTCATCCACCATGGGTCAGTCAGTCAGTCAATCAGTCCATCCATCCATCCATTCATTCATTCATGTACACTTTCTCTTATCATCTTTGTATACAACTCTTTAGAACTCTTTTTTTTTGGGGGTTCTTTTTGTTTTCTCGGTTGGCTTTGGGGTCCTGAAATAATTGAAGGTGATCCGACACTTGTGCGAGTAAGAACAATTCTGCCGGACCAGATGCCAGAAATGTCGTTGAAGAGGAGGAGGGGGGGGGGGGGAGGGGGATGACTATGATGATGAAATCCAAATTTTTAAAAAACCATTTATTGTGATTGAAAATTCCTCATTCCTTTTGGGCCTTGGTGGTGGGGGTGTGGTCTCAATTTGGAAAAGTCGGCCAATTTTTTGCATGACAATTTCTCTCTCTCTCTCACACCAGGCCGGCCGGCCGGCCAGTCCTGACAATTTCTCTCTCTCTCATCAGGCTTAACTGCACTGCAGCAGCCGCATCCGAGACGAATGAAGGAACAAAATACTTTTCCGGGTTTGAACTGTTCAACAAAATGTTTTGGTACACTCAAAGATTCGGATCAAAGTGTGCACCGGAGACCATATTTGTTGTACATGGCAATTGTTGTTTGTTTTTTTGTCTTCTTCTAAATGCCTCCATGCGCTCGACGGCCGGCAAACCAACCATCCCACATTTCTTTCTTTGCCGATAAAAGATTAGCATTATGAAAAAGATGATGACGAACAACCATATATGGTATTGAGGCCGTGTTGTGAGGTGAAAGTGATTTTTGGGGGTTCGAACCGATGTTGGCCAGTTATTCATTTTTCTGTAACCCTATCGGGTAGGTCTTTTATTATTATGTTAAAACTCGAGTTTCCATCAGGCTATCAATCTTTTGAGTAATACCCGCCGGTTATATCCTAAGGGTGGGTTATGAAACATATCCAATTTATGTTCTCTATCCTAACCGTGTTCAGCAATTTTGGATTGATAACCAGGTCATTTCAGGTAGGTTATTAAAAATTGGGGAAAATTCGATACCAATATAACCGACAAGTCAATTATTATCAATACCTGGGTTGATAACCGGTTCAAAACTTAATAACCGGCCAACCACCCTGGTTCTATGTTCTAACACCCAACTACGATAGTAAATTGTGTGCGAGGGCCAATTGCCCTTTTGTTTTTAGGAGCACAGAACTGCAATTGTTGGCGCTTGGGATGGCCGGTTTTGGCTTTTCCTTTCAAAGAGGTGGGATGTTGTGCCTATGATGAGAGCTCAAAGTGACATAGTGTTATCAATTAGAGAAAGAAGATCATATAACTTGTTTACGAGGAAGTATGGTGTTTGGGTCTTGCCTCTTGCCTTAATGTTTGCTTTGTTTCTTTCTTTTCCTTGCAATGAAAAATGTCCTCCCAAAACAATGAGCACAAGTAAAGATATGCCAAAACCCTGTGTTAGTAAAGTATATGGAATCAAGGTTGCAAGGTCGAAGAAGAAGATGTGTGTACAAAATTCTTAGGGTTTATGCACTCCTCATGAAATGAAATGTAGAGAAACATGTGTAAAGTTGAAAGCACCAAATTCCTATTAAAAAAAGCTCGTTACACTTTGCATGTCTTTTGCATGGGCCACATACATGCAAATGGCATGAGGCATTTATGTACTATAGTTCGATAAGACAAATCATCAAAATAATAATTCAAAGCACCACCAATCGTTACACAAGCCCGATGAGGCCATTAAAGGCTCCCATTCTAACGATCTCATTGTTCACATCTTTTTCTATATGATTCACAATAGGTTGGGTGTTCTTAGGAAGGGCGATTAGTCGAGACTAAAGGGGAGGAACTCTGTAGTACAAAATAGAACCTTGAATTTTGGGGAGCCTCCATAGTTTCAATTTTTTTTTTTGGAGTGATGGGTCAATCAAATTGGCTCGTTGCCCGAAAAAAAAAAACATGGGAGGCACCTCATCTAATTAGAGAGAGATGAATAGGAGAGGTGAATGAATAGGTGTGAATAAATCAAAAGGTGAACTTTACAATCAGTTTGCCCACACTCAATCATGAAATCAAAACAAAAAGATGTATTGGCACCATGTCCAAAGAAGCTCTAGTGGGAATCCAATGGTTGGAGCTTGCACCCATAATTTGCTTTATTACATTTGTGTTCTAGTGAATTGAGGAAATAAGGTATATTAAGCTTCTTCTTAGGGCCAAGAAGAAGTTGCTCCAATAATTTTGCAAGGTTCATTTTTTATGCTAGTGGGGGATTGAGTTAAGGCTCTCTCCTCATTGCTTTCTCCTCAATGCCAATTTGAATAAGGGATCAAAATTATTGCAAGATTGATCAACTATAAGTTGCTATTTTGGTGGTGGGGTAGTTATGATTTGTAGGGCTAATGTGGTTTAACTGCTAAAAGATGAACGGGGCAGTCTGAAAAAAAAAACCTCTTTTTTATCTCTTGTTCCGACAATTAGGACAATTATTTTAGGTGACGTTTTTATCTTGACTCTATGGAGTTGTGCTGACCCTGAAAACTTTTTTTTTTTTTGGGGGGGTTGTTATGCATCTTTTTTGAACTTGGCATAATAATAATGTTAGGCCTTTTACCCATTTGTCTCTAGCCAATGAACTCAACATGCTTTGTAACCTTGTCCTTCTTCATTCCTAGTTTTTCACATTTAGGGTTCAATGCAAAGTGCTTTGCAAAATAGATCCAAAATTACAGCCTTCTTGTGGTTGTGTCAGTACGTAAGAAAATTAATTTTATTTTTTTTATTTTTTGTTTTTTTTCCCAGTACAAAAGTGTAAATTTGAATTGCAAAGCATGTGCAATTTTTTTTCATTTTTTCTTCTTTTTTTCCTTTTTTTGTGCAAATTTTACATTTATTAGTTTTTTAATGTGTAGTGTAGAAACTAGAAACCTCAGGAATGAATGAATGAGTGAATGAATGTGCATTGTGTGCTTACTCATCATGGCTTTGTTTTTTAGTTTTTTTTTAAAAGGAAAGAAAAGGGAACAGACAAAAAGTCACCAAAAAAGCTGAAAATGAAACATTCACAAAACTCAAGACATTTTTTTATTAGAAGAAAACCTTTGGAGTATCTCCATCTGAGCTTTTTCTTTTTTTCCTAAAGAGTCCTCCAACTTATGGCTTCAAATTCAAACTTTATTGTCTTTCAAAGGGGGGGGGTGGGGCTTGAATCCTTCAAACCCATTGCAAAAGAAGGCATTTGGAGTCCTTTAATTTGAACTATCACACTATTGATTCAAATGGGTATCCAAAATTAGGTTTCTCTTAAAGATCAACTTATATTTTATGGGTATTCATTCTAGGGACTCTATTACATGGCTACATCAAGTTGAAGGAGTCTACTAGGTATCATTTTATTTGGTTTTGGTAAGCTTTACTATAGGGATAAAGCCCATGGTTGTGCACTTTAATAGATTAGCAGATTTTGTTTTGAAATAATCAAAACCAACAATTCTTTAAAAAATACAAAGAATTTTGTGAATGTCCCCCACCTATATAAGTGTATGGACAAGAAACCTCTTATTAGCCTTTTTGTTTTTGGCAAAATTTTGCAATGGGTATTATAGTGAAAATTTGGAAATTTTTATGTTAAAAAATCAAAAAAATTAATAAAGAAATCTCAAAAAGTCATTGTATATCTATACACGGTTCAAGTATGTAACACAAAATATATAAGGATGTTTACTGTTTTTCCTTTCATTTTTAATATTCAAATTTGGCTATATCAACTTATGGAATGATTGCCATCTTGACTAAATCACAAATTTCAAAAATTAAATTCAAAAAATTGCCTTTTGTAGGTTTAAGGAGCCTCTTCATCTTATTGTTCACAACTATAATGATGGTAGAAATCACACCTAATTAAAAACCTACCATCCCAAATTAACTACATAAGAAGTGTGGATACAAAAATAGTGTGGTCCACACTAAAATGTGTGTTACATGATTAAAATGGAGGTTTATTACCCTATGGTTCGGTTTCTCCAGTTCTATTAAATTATGCATATCAATTCCTTGTCCATGGAAATAAGTCACACCATTTACAATTGGAATATTGGGGGAACCGCATTAATTTTCCATGCACATATCTCTAGTGTGCTCCACACTAATATTTTGTGTAGGAAATTCAAAATGCATGTAAACAAAAGGAAAACAAATAGATGTTATATCAATTAATGTGGACCAAACTAAATCTTGGTGACCACTTTAACTAAGCCCCACTCATTGCCATAAAAAAAAAATGAGGAATCACCATTTTTTCTTCTTCATTACAAGAGCATTAAGGAGTCAACTTTTTGAGCAAAGCAACATGTCCCCGAATTATCCACTTTCAGTGTTGATTGGAGACTTAGGAACAAACAATGGTGTTATAATTTGAACCAAGAATGTCATTTTCTAAACATATATAAAACATGATTATATTTTGTCTAAAACACCAAACATGAAGCCAAATTCCATTATGATGACCATTCATATGTCAATTGGAAAAGGTTTCACAAAGTAGAATGTTGATGAAAGTGGCCACAACAATAGCCAACCTCAATACACAAATGTTGGAGATTACATCTTCTCCCATGCCAATGCCCTCCAAATTTTGGCTTCTTTCATAAAAGTGTCCAATCTTTCGTCTAGACAAGTGTGCAATGCAACAATCCTAGTTCTTTTTCACCCAAAGCAAATATTGATGCAATTGTAATGAGAAATATGGGCATAAGCTCTAAAAGTAAGGAACTCAATCCAAGTAGGATTTGCAAAGATGTTTCAATTCCCCAATTCCAATGGCTTCCTTACAACAATTGAGAAGTTGAATTTGAAAACCCACCTCTTTTGGATTTGCTGAAGCTAGTTCTCTCAACACAATAATTCGCTCTACTTACGACTCCTGCTCCATATCAACTTGTAAATGTACTATTCCACAATTCAATTCATTACATTATGCATGAAAAAGAATTGGAAATATAGATCTAAACCTAAATCATGGTATTAGAAAATCCTTGTTGACATATATATATATTCATTTCTACTTAGTTCGATTGCTTAGACACTTGGCTGTTGAATCAAATCCAGCCCCTGGAATCCTTCCTACACAATACAAAATATAAAATTAAGGCCTAATCCACATGTTACACAAGTGGAAAACAACTAAAATTGAATAGGAAGTATACCTCCTCTTGACCATCCCTGGAAGGCGATTCCACAACTCTCTTCAGTGATGAGTGCTTCCTGTTTATTCAAGAACATTTCCTCCCCATCAGGCTCTCACCTTTTAATGCAATTAACCATATTCTGGTTCTTCTCTCCACTCTAAAAAAGAAATCATATCATGAATGCAGAAATTGGAAACCATAACTCAGATTTTAATATTCTTTACATTGACCATACAATCTTAAGTTCATAACTCAGAAAAAATAGAGGTTGTAGAACATTTCCATTTCCTCACCTCTGCCTCTAAATTTTCATCAGCATCCAGAATGTGATCGTGAGGTGTCCTATCACCCTACATAACAGGAACCATCTTGCTCAAAAGAATGACGATGGAGAACCCTAAGAAAATGTATGTTCGAGACACGTGAATTTTTTCCTAAAAGTCAACATTCTCCCTCGAGAATTAGGGACACCAAATTGAGATTAAAAAAACAAAAAAGAGGGTGGGTGTGAGAAAGAGTTTCTTGGGGTGGAGTTTTGCCATCACCAAGAGCTTCTTGCAATAGAGGCCCATGGTCAGCAAAAGAGCGATTTCGGCCATCACTGAGACGTCCTCGTGAGCCCAGTTCGAGAATGACTTCGGCCACTCAGAGACCTCCCCACGAGCCCCTCCTAGGATCAACCTCGGCCATCACTGAGACCTCCTTGGCCAACCGACATGGGAACGATCTTGGCCATTGCTAAGATGTCCCTGGTAAGCTGACCCAGGGAGTGACTTTGACCGTCACCGAAACCTCCCCTTGAGCCCCGCCCAGGAATGACCTCGCCCATCGCTGAGACCTCCTCGGCAACCTGGCTTGGGAGCGATCTCGGTCACCACCAAGACCTCCCTAGCACTCTAGCCCATGAGCGACCTTGGCAATTACCGAGACCTCCCCACAAGCCCCACTCGGGAGTGACTTTAGCCATCATCGAGACCTTTTTTGCAAGCCCAGCTCGGGAGTGACCTTGGCCATCGTTGAAACATCCCCTGCAGCTCAGCCCAATAGTGATCTCAACAATCACCAAGACCTCTTCAACAAGCTAGCCTAGGAGCGACCTCGGCCATCACTAAGACCTCCCCACAAGCCCCACCCAGGAGCGACCTCGACCATCACCTCGACCTCCCCAGTTTCCCAGCCCGGGAACGATCTTAACTATTACCAAGACCACCCCACGAGCCCGATTTGAGAACATTGACCAAAAAAAAAAAAAAAAAAAGTGGATGGGAGCTCCTTCGACCTCGCAAGTGCCATTATTCTTTTGAAGCTTTGGCCCGAGCTTGTTGGAGCTCCTCAAATCCATCTCCTCCAACATCCAAAGAAAATTTTTAAAATTAAAAAAATTAGAGGAGGGGAAAAGGAGCTTACCTCTTTGGTTTGTTGTTGTCTGCACTAGAAAAACCTCAACCTGAAAATTAATTAAGGAAGAATCACATTTCATACACTTGGAAAACCTTAAGAGTTGTAGTTTCTATTCATCCTTCTACACAATTCTTCAATATTGCCCAATTGATTAAAGTCCGGAAAATCCTAAAATTGCAACCCAAGTGTGGAAAATTCTAGCACACCTTACACATAGTAATTACACTTACACGGAATAATATTGAGTAATTTTGGAAATTCTGGCATGATATAGGTGGAATGGCCACTTGTTGTTTGTGCGGGTGTTGATGTTAGGGAGACTAGTTTTGCATGGCTATTTTTTATGGTTAAATGTTGGGAAAAAAAAAACTTTAAATATAATGTGAAGTTGGACAATTTAATTCTTATCGAAGTTTTTTTTATCGCCAATGTTAGAAATAGTACATTCAAGATCTCTATTGTATTTTTTTCGAATTTTACTTTGATAACCAAAAATACATAATGATGTTTACACAATTGTAATGGACAAAATTTTACGCTGCATAGAAATTTTAAGTCATGTTAATCTTTAAGTAAATGGTTTTTTTTTCTCACCCCAATTTCATGAATTTGCAATATGTCCACAATTTGTTCCACCCAAGCAAATGTAATTTATTAATCCACAAATGATAGTGCCAATGAGATTTCATTCTAAATTTATTATCTTTTATTTACATTAAAATATGGAACATGGTCCCTTCTTCAAATTCATAACATATATTATTTCTCATTTAGATACGTGCCTCACACTATTAGTTGAATTTTTTTAAAGGTGTATTAATATTTTGTCACATCATCACCTTTTTCTGTCTCTTTTAATCTAGTCTTTTTTTATTATGTAAAGACACATTTATGGATGATTATGATGGAATTCATAATTATAATAGTTAAAAATATAGTCCTTCTGAAATGTTTGACAACTTTTGATTCATTATTTTTTATGGGGATCAAAATATAAGGTAAAAAATATTACAATAAGAACTAAGCCCTTTTAATCCTGTGTGGTACACCTTAAAAAAAATTCACCCTATTAATCCTATGCTCGTTCTATTGGTATAGGTCATGATCATCCCCACCATGTTTTTAAAAACTCTCGAGGTGAAAATAGATTTATATTATGACCTAATGGGATAGGAAATTTAAACTGTATCTTGAAAGTCTTGATTAAAAACTTTGATAACTTATTCTAATGATGGGCCAATTAAAGAGGTTCATTGCTAAAATGATTAGTTTTGATACATGCTTATGCTTTCAATTGAAATACTTGCAAGCAAAAATCATGACATGGCTCTTCTATATTTTTTATTTTTTATTAATATGATTATATGATTTTTTTTCAATCTAATTTTTTTTCCTCAATCATAGGGTTCTAGTTGAACTATTAATGTTCAATTAGATGTTGTGATTATTTGTGCAATAACTTATTACTTGATAACAAATTCATATGTAATATTTTATTCAAAAATATAGTTCCAATAGTTTGACTATTAAATATTAATTGCATTTAATACACTTAATTATTATGAATTTATTAATTATATTAAATTATTAATTAGTAATCTGAATAAATAAATGTAATTCGTATAATTAACTTTAAATTAACTAACTAAATAATTATGTTAATAGGACTAAATACTTTAGATGTATAAAAATAATAATTATTCATCAAATAATAATTAAATAAATATTAATCTAGTTGGGGATACTTAATAATGAATTAAATTGATTCATCAAGATAATTATTTTTTCATCAATAATTATCAAATCATTAGTTATTTAAATTCACTAAAAAAAATTATTTGGATACATATCATTAATTTAAATGTGAAATTAAAAGCAATGTGTATATATTTTTTAAAATTCAATTTAGGTGTACATATATGGATAGGCCTATTTATACTTTTATTTTTTCTACCCAAATTCATATTTAATTTTAATGTTTATGAATGAAATATTTGTCAATAATTTATTCATGATTAAATATTAATTAAAATGTAGTTTATTTAATTATTATGAACTAATTACTTAGTTGAAACTAACTATTAATATAAATTATAAATAATTTTGATTCAAATAATTAATTTACAATTAATTCATTAAAATATTTTTTAATAATCAGATAATAAATAACTAATTATATGAATTTTAATAATTAGTCATATGATATTATATTATTTGAAATGGAATAAATAATTACTTGAAGCAATTAACTCACAAATTATATGAATTGGTCAAATCATGAAAGAAAATATTATTTAGTTAATTAAAATTGTTAATTTTCTTATAATAATTATCTAAATTTATTAACTAACTAGGTTATTGAATTAGATTACTTAATTTAGATAACTAACTCACTTATTTATTAATTTAAATAATTAATTCACATATATAAACTAGAATAATTATTAATTCAATTATATGACTTGAATTATGAAAAGCAAACATAAAGCATGTGGGAAAATCTTTTTGTAGTTGTAACTCAATTTGTAATTAAAAAATAACTTAAAAACATTAACCCACATGTTTTCTCTATGAATCCCATGTCACAAATTATATAAAAAAGGTGTCTTATCTTATGTGAACTCACATTCAAATACACGTGTCATTTTGGGATGAACTCAAAAATGGTTAACCCTAAAGGCAAAACATATATATTTTTTAAAAACATGATTATTATTTAGTCCACCTAACTTGAATTTTTCCTACCTACTTGCCTACCTATGTAAGTAAATAGGTCCTATTTTTCTACCTACCTATGACTATGTACCAACTTCCCTAGTTATTAAAATAATTTTTATTTTAAAATTCAATTAACATGCCATGTGGCAATTTTTTTATATTGTGCCACCTATTGTAATTTTGAACCATGATTAAAAATCCAAATAGATGATGGAGATCAATATTTTCTTAAAAATTTAAATATGAAAAATTTCATATTGTCACATGTCAAATTTTGACAAATGGGTGAAAATTAGTAATGTCAACATGACGCTATAGTTGTAATGGAATTGCATAGTACTTGAAAATGAGTTATTTTGACAAAGTTACATATTGAATTGTAATGAGTTGCATTATATATACAATGAGTTGCACTATATATATAATGAGTTGCAACTCTTGCAACTCATGCAACTTGTCCAATATTATTCATAACATAGAAGTATGGTAATTGCAAAACACCATATATAGTGGTCATTGCAACTCAAAAATTGAGTTGCAAGGCCAATTGCAAAACACCCTTATAACCAATATTAGTACTACACTTGCAAGAGAAGGTTTAAGGTTTACTAATGTGAAATTTTCCTATAAGTATGTGCACAAGTTAAAGGCAATCTACAATAATTACCCTAGGGTCAATGTATATTAATTATTTAATAATTGTTGCCTTATGGTTTAAATTGGAAAAGCACCCATACTAGGTGTAAGCACGACCACAATAGTGACAACCTTTTCCTAATTGGGCAACCTTGCATGTTCAATATTCCATTATTGATTTACTAGAGTTGAATATTTCAATTTTTCCTTTTACATAAGTTAAATTGTTTGAATCATGGATTCTTCTATGACCTCTTTTTAATTAATGTGGTTCTTTATTTTTAAAGGGTGATTTCTTTCTTCAAAGGCAACAACTTCAAGTGCCTTACTACGTGTAATGATTTATCGACCATATTAATAGTTGTTTCCTTGCACTTGACCTTTGTTGGATTATTACTGGGGTTTGTTTAGGGGCAACCTTTTTAGCCAACATAGCTTGCACCTTAGCTTTATTGGGGCAATTTTGAACATGATCATGATTCGACTAATTACAAATGAAACATCCATACCATTGGCCGCTAGGAATAGAACCTTGGGTATTGTTTTTATCTCGCTTCCATTTGATAGACTTGGTGGTGTTCACCTCATTGACATCCACTATTGCCTTACTATATTCTTATAGTATATTGTTGGGATTTTGGGGTTAAATTAACAACACTTTTTAATGTCACATGTCTTCTTAATAATAACCACACACCTCATCAATTTTCTTGGTTTGCACTTTTGTTTTGGAAGCGTTATGGGCATCCATGATAACTTAGTGGTCCTATCCTTTTCATCCATCTCCTTACATTTTATTGCAACTTCTTTGTTTTCAATAACGTTATCCTTGGCCATACATGCAATATCAATGTGCACGTGAAGCTCCAAACCTACCCTAAATATAATAGTGAAAATATACCACCAACCTTATGTTGCATATAATTGACTAGCTTGAACATCTTTGCTTATAATATTCTTCCATGCATTAAATAGGCCCTTGTTAATTGACTCACTAATAGAAATCTCGTATTTTGCAACTACATGCAACTATATGTCATTTGAGACTATTCTTACAACTACTAATTACATTTGAGATTTCTAAAATTATCTTGTGACTACATTGCTACCATTAGAACCTTCATCCTTCCATGTGGATGATTTTAATGTGTATTTTCATTCAAGAACATGATAGTAAACCCTATTCGTCACATTACAAACCAAAAGTCAATTTTAAAGAATTTGAAATAGTTATGTTAAGAGTATATTTAGGGTACATTCGAGGGTACATTTCAAAGGGTGTATTGAAGCTATATATATATATATATATATATAAGGTTTAGAATATTTCTAAAGCTTAATATTAAAGGTCTACATAGGTTATAAGGTATATTAAAGTTGCATAAATGTACTAAGGATATATTAAGGTAAAAACTATTGTATTGAAAGTATAGTCAAGGCCAAACTAAAAGTGTCAAATATTAATCAAGCTTTAACCAAATTTTAACCAATTTTTCATAATTTTTTTATTTAGCCAAGGTTTAGCCAAATTTTGGTTAATGTTTAACCAAGTTTTAGTTTCTCCAAGGTTTTAGTTTAACCAAAGTTTAAAGGTACATTCAAGATTAGTTTACCCCAAAAGGCTTATCACACATTCAAAAACATGGACATATGTAATTTTCAAATATCATAAGGCCTCAAAAGCTTGCCTTTTTGTACCAAATATCACATGTTTCTTGAAGATACATTCAAATGAAATGAAGGGCATAAGAAAATCAAATATTCGACTAGAAAATGATGTCCATTTTGGTCCTAAATTATAAAAGTTTAGAAATACCATATAACAAAATTGTTGAAAAATTGCATTTGCAATATTTTGGACTCATATAATTTATGAGGGCCATGTTGACCTATTTAATTTACTAAAAGATTTCAGGATCAATATTTACAACAAAAGATTCCAAAAACTCAAATGTCTTTTTAAGGAATATGGGCCACAAGGTTAAGGATTATTAAATCTGGTCATTTTATGGTTTTGAAGGGCACAATATCTTGTCATCATTAAAATTAAAGACCACAATGAAAATCAAGGTAAAATAACTAGCATTCTAAATAAAAAATGAAAAAAATAATTCCAAAAGGTCTTAAATTTGAAGTTTTAGGACTTTTTGCATGTCCTAAAAATGGTTTCTAATAGGGTAACATGATTGAATGTACATTTAACTAAGGTTTAACCAAGGTTTAATAAGGTCTTAGTTTCACCAAAATTTAACCAAGTTTGGCCGTTTATCCAAAATTTAGCCAAATTTTAGTTTAGCCAATGATTTGATAATGTTTAACCAATGTGTTGCCAAGGTTTAGCCAAGTTTTTGTTTAGCCAATGTTTTATCAAGATTTAACCAAATTTTAATTTAGCTAATGTTTTGTCAACTTTTAACCAAATTTTAATTTTGCCAAATTTTTAACAAGATTTAGCCAATTTTTTGTTAACCAATGTTTTTTCCAAGGTTGAACCAAGTTATAATTTAACCAAAGTTTAGCCAAGGTTTAGTTTTCCCAATGTTTAGCTGAGGTTTAACCAAATTTTAAGCTTGTCAAAATTTAACAAAGTTCATTCAAGGTTTAACCAAATTTTAGTTTAGTTAATTTTTTTGCCTAATTTTAATCAATTTTTAATTTTGCTAATGTTTTAAAAAAATTTATCAAAGGTTTAGCCAATTTTTAATTTAGTCAATTTTTTTGCCAAGGTTTAGTCATATCAAATCTCAAAATTCTTTTGACATATTGCATAAGCAAAACACACCCATCTAAACATAAACAATTGTTTCTTGATATTCATTAGATGTTGGTTCTAGGACATTGACATATAGTAGGTTCAAGGGTATGCAATTGAATATCTAAGGCTTGAAAAGTTATGTGTAAAGTAATTCAACCTAGTCCCCCCATGTAATTAAAGCCATAATGAATGCATGTGTATTTGGCGATCAATCAATTTTAGGGGCCATGAGTTTGGGGTTTCTATACCATGAATTGGACAATTACACAAAAACATATTTTAGACCATATGAGATTTGTTGAATGTTCAAACTCAACAATGTGTGAGTTGGATCAAGGTTAAGGACACATACAAAATGGAGGAGATTGAACATTGCATTTGGGAAAAATTGGTAGAGATGTTACCTTACTATCGAAAGTCCAAGCTTGTTGCCCCATACAATAAACATTTGTTGAAAAGTGGCTAGTTATGTACTTTAACATTGCAAATATGTCCCCATATAAATTAGTGGTTTGGATTTTAGCCACATTATACCTACATGTTCTAATGTAGACGATAGTTTTAACATTCCTACATATCTCAATTGGCTTCTACTAAAATAATTTGGTAAGTAGTGAAAATACTCACAAATTAATTTGTAATCTTAGACAAATTGTGTCCTCAATCCTTTGTAGAAATTCAAGAACAAAGATTCATAGTTTCTAGAAATCAAATTTCATACACAATTCAAAAAAATCTACCAAAGAAGAAATATACTTATGTAGAAAGAGAATACATATTAAAGCTATAAAATATTTTATGGAAGGTTGGTTCTAATTAATGATCATGTAATTTTTTTTCAAACATATTGAAAAGAAGATATTTTAAATTTAAAAAAATGGGGTTTAAGTCCTTTGCCAAATTGTGGTGTTGTTGGTTTTGAAAAGCTATCAAAAATGTTTTGATGGAGGTAATATTGACCAAAACATTTGGCTTGTAACTTTGCTAAACTTGTAACGATTTTTCAAGAAGTCACCATCTATAAAACTATGAATTACCGACCTCAAAATCAATTCAATTCAAATTTATTATCTCAATATTTTAATCATCACCAAAAGTTCGACAAGTTCAAATTAATTTTTTAAAAAAAAAAACCTATAAAATTACATCATAAAAGGCAAAATTTGTTTAGCAATAAAAAAACTTGCTTTGAAAAATCTAAAATATGGTCTAGTGCGATGTCCCACGATTATAACATCCAATGTAACATGGCATGGAAAAGGAACCAAGCCAAGAAAAACATTTGATTCCTTTCCAAGCTTTATATTAGAAAATAGTAATTATTAGCATTTGGAGAGCCAAGGTATGTAAAGAAACAAAGGTCAATTGTTCCATATGTGATTTGGTAGCTCTAGAAACTCCGATTTTATAATTGTCCTAGGACCAAGCTAGCATGGAATTGGGTTACCACTAGCTCAAACATCCACCATTGATTTAAGATAATATAAAAAAATTGGACATTTTATAATGTCTATTCAACAAGATATTCCCTAAAGCCTACAAAACTTTATCCTCTATTTGGTCTCTCCCTAGAAGAGGTGGTGGTTTTGAACATATGGATCAAACTTAATCTAAGATTTTTAATGATTGTGTTTATTCGAACTATAGGTTAGGTTGATAGATCATGGATGGCATTATGGTGTATGGAAAATTAAAATGGGAGAAAGTTCTTTAATAGGCGTTTGAAGCGCCCATTGCCAATAAGCACACATGGAAAATTTTGATAAGATATGGTGCTTTCATTTCACTCTTTGTGTGTGTTAGAGACTACTTTAGGATTGGGTGGAAATATCAATTACCTAGGTTAATTTACATAAATGACTATTGTTTTGTAGTTCTACTTGATGTGCTAAGGGGTGCTTCCCCTAGCCTATGTTGTATTTGTTTGTTTTTGCAATGGATTTTTTCCATTTGTTTCAAGGGGAAAAAAAATTGAACACAAAAACAAAAGCAAAAAATAAAACACGAAAATGAAAACATATGAAGGACACACATGTGTTGCTTGCAAGAAAAGAGAGAATGAAAAGAAAGAGAACTTGCAAGCTTGCCAACATTGCTCCTTGATGAAACATAAAAAAATCACGTGGATGTTTCGAAAAACACAAACTTTAGAAACGTGATTTGCAAGCTTGTTGAAAGACAAAAATAATAATGAAAATACACAAAGATAGAGCTCTTTCTCATAAGCTTTTGCAAAAACATGAATTAAAAAAAAAAAAAAAAAAAAAAGAAAGAGAGAGAGAGAGAGTTCGTTGTCAC
This sequence comes from Sphagnum contortum, assembly GCA_963920785.1. Taxonomy (NCBI): domain Eukaryota; kingdom Viridiplantae; phylum Streptophyta; class Sphagnopsida; order Sphagnales; family Sphagnaceae; genus Sphagnum; species Sphagnum contortum. The sequence continues at coordinate 5,451,213 of OY987287.1, read as the reverse complement.
AAGCTTATGAAAAAACACAATCTTTAGGTTGCCACAACTTTATGAATTTTGTTCAAAGCTCGTGCTTTTGCAAAGCTCAAGAAATGTACATGTGGGTCCAACTTGGGACCAAATTTGTGGCACAAAAACAAGTTTGGGTCCCCATTGGACTCATGCCTAATTTTTTCATGCCAACTTTGGCAAAACATAAGGTCCCGATGTTGAGTGATGATAACTTTATAGTGATTAAAATACAAATTTTGAAAACCTACAAAAAGATTGGTGTGACATACATGAAATGACTTTGTGTTTAATGCTAATTATACTAATTAGTGCATCTTGATCGTCCATCATTCTTCCTTGTAATAAAAGATATTAGAAAAGGTTTAACAAAATGCCAATAATACCATAATTCATTTAAAAAGAGAAAGGAAGAGGAGGAAGGGAGGGGGGAGGGGGGAGACAATTAAGTAAATAGGTCTTATTGACACAAACAATGTCATAATGGAATGGAACTAGAAGATGTTTCAAATCATGGTTCAAATTCCATGGCAAAAACTTAAATTAATAGAAGGATTTCAAACAACATGATCATGTTTTTTTATGCCAATTTAAGTAATCTATGTGGTTGATCAATGGTTGTGTGCAATATAAAAATGTTGTGTTTGTGCTTCATACTATGTACAAATGTGTTGTAAATGAAAGGGATTCATAATAGATCATGTTCATTTTTTATGTTTTTCATCTAGCCTTGCCACCATGTAAGGTTAAATGGTTGTTGGAACATATATATTGATTCCAACATCTGTTTTGATTTTTTTTAATTTATTATTTTTTCAAATTTGTGACTTCACATAATTTATAGATATATAGATTTTTATTGTTTTGAAAAGGTGTATTAATTAACCTTACATACAAAATGATGGTGATATGTATCAAAATTGGATGTTTCAATGTTAATGAAAATGTTTGACAATCAATTGACATATGGTGTTCAATAAAGATGACAATAACAATTGTCACAATATTCAGCGTAGTCTCAAATTAAAGTGGTGCACAATAATATATGGGTGGGAAAATCAAACAAATATTGAAATTATTGTAGTTAATTCAATTTTATAGCCATAACAATGATTTTTATTTTATTTTTTTGGCTTTGATAATCTCATGCAAATGACTCATTGTCCATATAATAGGCCAAGTTGATTACAACAATTTTGAATAAGCTGAATATTATGGAAAATCAATAAGTGTTATTCCTTTTGGTTTAGTTCTCTCCTTTATTAAAATCAAAATAGCATTTGCATGCATCAAGCCTTCAATATCTTGGACATCACAAACTTTCAAATTGGTATGCAATATAACAAAAAATTGAACAATTAGATCTTTTGCCCTTTTCAATCTCCAAAAAATGTGAGCCATACGAAGACTAACTTATGAGGAATCACCCATTATTTGGGCATTTGTTTTCCTTGAATATTTTGCAAGCAAGGGATAGTTGTGGGTCCTTTACCCTTGTTCATTAAACAAATGTCACACACACCCACTCTTTAGATGAAAACCTACGAGACTTTAGTAAAAAGAAACCAATGCACAAAAGTAGAGTCAAAGAGTCAAAAGAAATGGGGTGACCTCTACTTTTGTGCATTGGTTTCTTTTTACTAAAGAAATGGGGTGACCTCTATTCTCATGACACATTGACACGAAGCAATTGAAATCATGAATGTTTGGATGGCATGTTGACAAGGAAGGGAAGTTGGAAGAGGTCATCCAACCCATAAATTTGTGACTTAATCATAGGATCATCAACTATCACAATATCTAGCCTACATTTTTTTTAAAAAAAATTTTAAATTCTTTTTGGTTTCCCATGTTAAAAAAACTCAAAAATTGCAAAGGAAAATGTAGAACTTTGAATCACAATTTTTAGATGTGTGAAAATCACATAAGCACAAAGCAAGTCTTCTTTTCATTACTAAGTAGATATCACTTATGGTTGTCATGCATTTTATCTAATATGTATTAGCTCTATGGTTGTGTTACATGTCATATATTACATTTTTAATCCAAAAATCAATTAAAAAACTATTTATGATTGTACAAGGCTTCTCTCTTAATTAACCATTCGACACCATTAATGACTATCCTTATGTCACATATGACCTTAATCATCATTGTCTAAACATGAATATCAAAAAACATCAAATTATAATAAATAAGCAAAAAAAAACACCACAAATGACCCAAAAAAATAAAAATAAATTAGACACCATGTTGCCAAACTAGGCTAGGTTTTATTTACTATGGATGTGAAAAATGTTTATGGAATGAAAGGGGGCAAGGCAAAGCCCGTTAGGTGAGGCATTTGGTGGCCAAATGTGTGTGTAAAACTTCAACATGGGTCGAGTCAATGCCAAGACACATCACACTTCATTCCAACACTAAGAAAACAAAATACATGTATTGATGATGGCTGGTGGGTACACGAATGAATGAGTGCGGATGAGAAGTGGACTTCCATATATGATGGCCGGTAGGTAGGTAGGTAGGTAAGTAAGTAGGTACCACAAATCAATCCGTGTGATGGGAACGGGGAACTCATAAAATTGGGACTTGATTAATCTACCACCACCACCACCACTAAGAAGGGAAAATTTTATTGATATTTGTTGAAATTGATGAAAATTGAACTCCTAACTTATGGAAAACCGTTTATTGTCCCTAACCATTGGGGTTTATTATTATTACAAATACATAACAAAAGGTTGTATTTTGCATAGTTGTTCCTCAAATAGGTTGCAATTCTGAGAAATTAACCAAAAGCACCACAATTTTGCCCCCCCATGTTTATTAATATTAATATTAATATTAATATTATTATTACTTTATTAATTAACTAATTAATTTTGTTTCTTTGAGATGGGCCAAAGGTGATCAAACTTTGAGCACTCCCAAAATAGACATATTGGACTCTTTTTCTTTGGGCTTACTATATTTACCTACAAAGAGGAAAGCTTTGGGCAAAGGATATGGGATAAAGTATAAAATGCTTTTGAAAACAAATTGGGAACTTGAGGAACAAATTGGGAACACCAAATTTTGAAAAAAAAAAAAATTCATTCCCACCTCACCCTCCCAAATTTATAAACATAAATAAATAAAAACACTAGGCTTCTAGGGTGCATGTTGCCTCACCTCATTGGCCGAGTAAGATTTCTATTCCTAATTGGACACTATTTTAAAACCTAGGCTAATAATACATGGGGCATGAATGTGGGGGACATGGGTAGCCATTCTAAGGAAAAAAAAAACACACCCACACACACACAATTTAAAAAAAATATATACAAACACAAAATGACAACAACATGTAAAGCCCCCCCCCCCCCCCCAAACGGCCCCACACAACCCACCTCCCACAACCCCCGCCTTTGGGAACATGAAATAATAAAATAGAAAAATGACTTGTGGCTTGAAAACAGCCAAGTAATGGGCCCACAGGAATAGCAAAGGGCCCACAAGAAAACCACGTGTCATACACAGGAGCAAAGTTGTGCTAAATCCACCAATCATCACTCTCCTCATGTGTGAAGCGCAGAGTCAGGTCCAAATAACTGACGTCACCCACTTGCGTCACACACTACTACGCATTCAACGTGCAAAGTTAGAGTTCTCCCCCAAAACAAAATTGCACACAAAACACACACAAACAAACAAAAAAATTTAGATTCACACAAACAAACCCAAGTATCTAATAAACACAAATCAACAATTGAGAGCGAGAGAGAGAGAGCGAGAGAGAGAGAGAGAGAGAGAGAGGGATTGGAACGAGATTGATTGATGGATTGTGTGTGTTTTTGGTGGAGTGGAGAATTTCATTTCTTTTGTTTTTTGGTTTCTTGGGTGGTGGTTGCAACAAATGGGTGGGTGGGTAGCTAGCTAGCTAGCTAGTTAGGCATGTGCATGAAACAACAACAAACGAGTTTTGATTTTGTTGGAGACTTTGAGGAGAGTGGTGGCTGGTGGGTGGGAAGAAGAATAATGATATATGATCCAAGAAGCCATGGCCATGCTTGAAAGTGGTGAGTTGTTTTTCCTTCAATGAGAAATTGTTGCGGCTGTTTGTAGTAAGCTTGAGGCAGGTTCTTTGATAGGTGCTCCATGAAGATGTTCATGGCTTCATGTGTTACACTGTGTTGTGTGGGTGGACTTCTGCCAGAGGGCCGTCTCTCTCTCTCTCTCTCTATATCTCTCTCTCTCTCTCTTGAAGGCCCAAAGAAACAATGGACATGTCTGAAGTATGTTCATTGTTTGTTTGGGAAGACAATCAGTCAGTCGATCGGTCAGCATGCTTGATGAGCAAATGGGTCCCTTCCAAATTCACCCTGGAAGCTGCTATGTCCATTGCCACAACAGACCTAATTCCGTGTGCTGGTCCATTAGATTGGCTCTGCCCTTCATGGTAGAGACATTTGTGATGCACCCCAGAAAAGGGCCAAAGTTTAGTATCCCTACATTCTAGGGTCATGTGGAGTCCACTGTAGAAACATTTTGGGCATAACAGAAAAAGGATCCACTTCAGCTTCACCATGCTAATCACCATGTGCTGAATATTTATCATCCTTATGGCTAGGGTCATGTGGACTCAAACATTTTGGGCATAACTGAAGGTTCCACTTTGGCTTCATCATGCTAATCAGCATGTGTTTCCAGTTTAGTATGTTGAATATTTATCATCCTTATAGCTGTCATTTAAAGGCCAGAACCATTATGCCAGAGCCAATATGCGATCAGCCACTTGCTTGTTCAGGATGCATACTGATGTTGGCCCTTGTGCCCGTGGACTAACTACAGGTTGCTAACATGTGCACAGGTAGGCAGGATGATCATTATGGGTTTTTTTTTTGTTTGTTTTGAGTTAGCTGTTCTACTAGAAAAATAAACAGGGCTCAAAAGCCATCTCGTAGCTCTGTGACAAGAAGAATGTTGCTGTGTTTTCTCCTCTGAAAGGATGTGAAGATCTTTTTTCTCTGGTGATGTAGCTAGGTTTTCATTTCTCAATTGTCTGGATGTGTGTGCCTGTGCGGTCAGTCATACATTCATTTCATTTGGAATGTTACCAAGACAATTATCTATTTCATTAGGACAGAATCACATCTGGCTATTCTACTTGTCTTTTTCTAGGGTGCTATTATGCTTGTTGGTTTCTGTAGGGGGATTTGGTCTCTTTTGATAGTGCTGCAACTTCTGTCTGACTTTTGTACAAAGGGATGTATGTAATCGAGCTTACAGTTTTGCACATGCTTCTCAATTGTGTGTTCTTGGTCAGTGATGTCTTTGGAGTCTTATCTTCTGGTTCCTGGTGTGGTAGAAGGTGCAGCAGTGACAGAGCAGATGAAATCTGAGCCAATGGTTCTTGGCAGTGGAGATCTTGCTTTCTACCTGAATGACACTATGTACACAGAGGAGGATGTCCATATTGTCAATCCACCAATGATGAAGTTTGACTTGGGTGGTGATGATGATCCTGAAGAAAATGATCTTCCACTGTATCGGAAAGAGAATGACCTTGGCAAGATGGATTTCAATTGGGATAAAAACCTTGGCAACATGGAGGATGTTGACAAACTCTTCAGGTTGTGCACCACTCTTCAGATGTGTTGTGGTTGCCAAGCACGTTGGATTTTTTCCAGAGCTTCCTCTCAGAACTTCTTGTGTCAATCAGCTTCTTTTAGTAAGGTTGACAGGATGAGATTTGTTCTTCTGTGGAAAATGTGCACCTAGTTATGATACTGTTTCTGCATAACAGCATGGTCTGGTGGCTTCTTTCTCCTGCTGCTGTGTATTGGTTGTTTGAATGATCATTCTGGAATGGGTTGTCAAGCTTGGTTAAAAAAGTGTTGGAAGATAGAAGCAAAGAGGTGCTGACAAGCAATATTGTGGTGAATGTAGGATGGATTCTTCCTTTGAGCAAGCATGCAAGCCCCCTGGCAATGGATTACAATGGCATGGGGTGGAGATCATCTCTTCTTCTGGCTTGCCAGAAACTAATTGTGATGCAGCTGCCAATGACAAGGTGGAGGGTTTGGACATGAAGTTTGAATTTGTCTCTATCAACCCTCTGATTTGTCCACCATTGGATATTCCACAAGTTCCAAAATTTGAAGAGCAATGTCGTGTTGGTACTGATGTTACTAATAAGTTACTGCCTGGTCCTGCCCAGCTGCCGTTTCACCCACAACTGCCAGTAAGCATTGCTGGAATGGAAACTCATTCAAGGCTCTACTTCTATGGTGCCTTGTACTTTGAAATCTCCCCAGCTATGCAGTCATAAGGCAGATTGCTCAATCAACCACACATATACTCTCTCTCACACACATAATGCCACAGTTTGAAATACTGTGGACCCATTCATCTTCTTTTCTAAGACATGGAAACAGGTACTTGTATGGATGATTAGATTTTGGCTATTGCAAAAGACTAGATTGTGATCTCCTGTTAGTCTTGATGCAGGAGTCAGCAGGATCTGGACAAAGGGTTAAGGGTGTTTATAATAACACTATGACACCAGCCATATGGAAAGCCCAGAATGAGTCCGAGGTGCCTTCTGTGATCTTTTCCAGTTCTGAAAGAGCCAGCATTGCCCAGGTATACACATGCACCCATGATTTCATTGTATGCTCTACTTCTTGTTATATATGTACCTCTGGTTGTTTGACATGACATACTGGAGAAGTGCTACCTGTCATCTGGGTTTACGTTTCCACCACTATGATTCAACAGCTCTGTTTTCTTGATCCATGTGCCAGGCTCATCGTGCACGGAGGCATGCAGCAAACCGCAAACGCCATGGAGGAAGGCTCAGAGGACATCTAAACAGCCAGAGAGGTGGGAAAGAAGTGCCATATGCTCACCAGGAGTGGCAAAAGCCTCAGCCTACTATTCCTGTCCAGACTGATCTTCATCTGCCATCATCAGCAAAACTACATGGGTATTCAACTACTGTACTACCACTTCCCTCAACAATGCAAGCTGTGGATCAACCTTCGGTGCCCTATAAGCATACAGGCTATCCCCAGCCATACCATCTCATACCCAGTTTGGCACCTACTCCTTCCTTCCCAGGCCAGGTGCAACAACAATCACAGGAAATGTACAATGGATATGAACAACCCTTATTAACACTGCGTCCAAAGCTGCTTCAGAACCAGCATCCGCTGAGAACATCATTAGAAACATCTATCTTAGTCCCCTCTAGTGATCCAATCATGACCAGTCATGATATGTCGGAGAAGCTGAGGTGGCAGCAGCAGCAGCAAATGCAGGCAAGGTTGGCAGTCGAGCATCTGGCCGGAGTTGCAACTTTTGATGTCCCTGTGCTCAGCAAAATTCTTGCACAACCTCAAGAGGTGATGCCTGCTAGTGAAGCTGAAGCTGCTGCAATTGCTGAGTCAGTTAACGCGTCATCCAGCACCAATCCTGACACTCCTCTTTTAGTTGGCCAAAGTAGTGCAGAGGCCTCTGTTAATGAGGAAGATGAAAACTTGCAGGCTGCTGTCCTGCACCAGCTGGAAGGCACCATGATGAAGGTAGTGTTTGGGTTTCTTGTACCTTTTGGGTTCTTTGGAGTAGATAGCTATTTGGAAGTTGTGATCACCACTTGAGCACAACTGAAGTTTATGACACCACTGGATCAACCCGCAAGTTATTCTGCAGGCAATCCTTTGGAGTTCCAAGCTGATGTAAATGGGTCAACTCTGAGGTCATGTGGTAGTGAGTATGTGACATGATATGAGGGAAGATTTCATCAATAGCCTGGCTTGACTATTGCTAGCTTGATGCTTTTGTAATGCTGTTATGTTGGAAGGCATTAGAGCTTGGAAGGCATTGTTAGGGTTGACCCATTTGAGGATTGACCTATTGGGTATACGAATTCACATGAAGGATCTTGCATGTTGAATAGTATGACTCTTCCCCTAGGCATGGTTAATCCTGAAAGAGTTATTGTAACTATTGGACTGTGTAATTTTGCAGCTTGATCTTGGGACCAGGTTGAGCATTCGGGATGCCTTGTATCGATTGGCCCAGAGTGCAACACAGCAGCGATTGACCTGTGCAGATTCTGGCAACAACAGCCAAACTTCTGGGGATACTGATGCTTCATCCAGTGCTCTTGAGTCCTCCATTGGCAGGGACCCTTCATCTCCATCTCAACACAGGGTTTCCAGGTACAGTGCTCAACTCATGTATTGGTTTTTGAGTGTGGTGGAGACAGACATAAAACTCTGTTGATAGGTCAATTCCTCTTTTCTGCTCTGTGAAAGGCTGCTGCAACTGCCAATGTTGGGAACTTGCTACAGAATTGGAACTGACAACTTTCCCTTTTTTCCAGGCCTATACAGCCAAGTTCAGATGCCCTGTGGATGTATCACTCAGGAGGTTTGCCAACCAACTGGTCTGGTGCAGCTTTAGCCAATTTGGTGGAAGGGATGGATCCTGTCATTGAAGAAGGAGTTGAAACTGGGTTTGCTATGTTTCCTGAAACAAGTATGTGTATGTCTCAAGTGACATACAATCCACAGTTGACAATTGGAGCTCCAACAGCAACTCAGTCGTGTACAGATGACTTGGCCACACCGTTTGACCAGCAGAACAACATGTTGTCATATGTATCAAAGGACAGCAATCATCAATCTCAGCCATTGCAACAAAGCAACATAGCAAGTAGTATGTTGGCTGGAGAAACTTCCACAGCTTCAGGCATCAAACGAGGAGAAAAAGTGACTGACAGCTCACAAGCCCCAACTACCCCGGGTCATTCTTCAACTTCTGGACAGAAAGACTGCTATGGTATTCAAAAGGGAGTTCAACCAAGCCGGTTGCAGCGTGCTGCAGGGATCAAAGAGCTTACCAAGTATGTGGACGAGATGGCACCAATTGGATCTTCCAAAGTTGAAGATGAAACTCTTTCTCTCACAAGTCCATCACTGATTCTGTCATCTGCATCTGATAATTGGCAGGCGACAAACCTTTTCAAAAATTCAGGTGAGCAAACACCCAGAGGTGTTTCAAGAGTATGTTAATGGATGTACACTTGAAAGAAGGTGGTGGGTGCTGCTTGTCCCTTTCATTCACTATTCACCCAGTTCACTAGGGGAATCTCAAAGTTCTTATGAGGGTAAATGTGATTCCTTTTGCTCCTGCCAAGAGCTCCAATGCTTGATCCCGGCTTTGTTTGGTAGAAAGCCCTCAGTGATCCTGTTTGTGTAAGTTAATGGGACTTCAACTATGGATATGCAAAGGGCAAAGGATCTGCCCTGCAATGTGCCAAACACTGAAACCCTGGAATCTGATTCCAGCAAAACCCTGGATTGCATAAACCCTGGAATCCAATTCCAGCAAAACCCTGGAATTGGATAAACCCTTGAATCCATTTCCAGTAAAACCCTTCTCTCTTCTTTTATGTGGGGCATGTTCTAGAGTGTCATTTTTGTATCAAAATGTTAGATCACAAGAGTTTTGAACTTTTGATATGTAGTCAGCAAACTCTTTGTGCAATTTCACTGTCGATACTCTGATTCTATCTTCATCGTTTCCAGCTTCACTTCAGCAAGTGAACAATTAATGAATGAGCATGTAATCAGTGTGTAACCTATGTGTTCTCTCTTGTATTTGGCAGGTATTCCAGTTCCATAAATCCTGGAGGGTTTCTCACTTTTCCCCTAATTTCCCAGTGCTGTTGGATTGGAGGTTATTTCTGCCAGCACTGCAAAACTTTCTGGTCTCTGGAGGCAAGCCTTACATAGTTGTTTCTTAATCTTTTGTTGATTTTTCATTTCCAAAGGAACAGAACTCACTTCCAGAGGACAGATTCTGGCTGCAAGATGATGGAAAATATGAGGAGCATGATGAGTGTGGTCTTGATGGCAAATCATGGTGAGTGGCATTGCTAAGAATTTAGTGGTAGGCTTTCATGCGTTTAATGGCTTCTGTAATATACCACAATCTTCTGTGGCAAGTGCAAATGATGTGGCCATATGTCATGCAGTTGCCATTACAAATTAGGGTTGTATAGTTCTGTGTCATCATCTGGAGAAGTCTGAAATCTGAAGGATCTTTGACACATGCTGATCTTTGAGGATGATGTGTCTCCTGATCCACTTGTTTTTTTTTCTGTGTCATCTAAGGTCATTGAGCTTGTAGATTGCTCCTTATCTAGCTAGACTGACTTGAATCTGATAACATGCATTTGCATCTTTTGTGAATTTTGCCAGAAAAACATTTCATGTGTTAGCAAAGTAAAAGGTTGCACTTCCAATCATGTCTAAGAAGTCTGAGGGTTTGACTTTGGTAAGTGAACTGCCATTATGCACCCAAGCAAGGAAGAATAGCACACTCCATGATGTTGTGGGTGTTTGGATAGCTGTGGTGATAGCTGCAAAATCCCAACACCCACAATGACTTGTTCTTTTGGATTGGGGTGGTAAGGAAAATTCAGTCCCAAAATGGTTTGTCACAGTTGTGTTCGCAAGTACCAGAATATAGAAAATAAGGAAAACTAATGTGAAGGAGTTTTGGTTTGAACTTCATCCCTTGTACTAAGTACACTTATCAAATCTGAAGGGGTCTACTCTCACAACTCCCTAGTTTCAACATCTCCTCATGGTATGCAATGATTGCATACCATCCCAACTAGTGCCTCAGTTTTTTTTGACTCTTGCACCATCTCATTGGACTGTTCCCTCTCTCTAACACGTTCTCTTCATATTTCACTAGTTCTGAAGTAAATTTTTTCATGTGTTAATAATTTTATTATGAGAACATATTTAAAATATTTTATTATTGCATAGCATACTAAAAAATAGTGTTTTCTCTCAGGTGATTCCTAAAATGTACAAGGACAAGGAGTAACCTCCCCAAGGAGTAGCTTGGACTCACTTCCATGCCATACATATGTGTGATGTATGGCATGGAAATAGGATTGGGCATGCTAGTAGCGCCTGTTGCGTTTGGGTGTAATGATATGCTCATCTTGTTCTTGCTTGGGTTGTGATTTCTTAGATGTCTTAACAATTGCAAATTTGTGCTTTTGCCAAGGTGTTGTTATTGCAGGATTTAATTAGCACATAAGGCAAGGAGGGGACATGATGAGTTGGGAAGGCCTGAAGTGGAGGGGAGTGCCCTGGATTCCAAAGAAAAGAATGGCTTCTAGTGGCAATCCAAGTGAGAGATTTCATGACCATTTGATTCGTCACAATTTATCTCATTTATGTAGGAGGGGTGGGATTGTTCCAAAGTCTGAAATTCCTTTATTGGTTTTTGGGTAATGACATGGCTTGACAAAAAATTGAAGCTTTCTGCCATTTTGTTGAACCAAAAAGGGGAAATGTGGTGATTGGTTTTACTGTGAGGTGAACGCACACACTCTTTGGCAGCTATTTAACTTTGGTTCAACAGAATTAGTGGTTTCCATGCAAAATTGGAATTGGTTCAAGAAATGGCATTGTAGTTTGATAATCTCAAAGAATTGATAGTGGAATTGGGTCACAATTATTGTTCCATAGTCTAAAATTTGGAACTAGGCAGTAATTTGTGGCTACATTGTCTTCCAAAACTTGTCGACATTGTGGTTTTGAGTGTTCTGTTTCTCTTTATCTTTTCCTTTACTTGATTTTTCAAACTTGTAAGTTGATTTGTTACTTGTTGCTTGAAATGAATTGGTGGTTCCTACTTTTAATGTTGGGGTGTAGGGTTGGGTTTAAGTGTTGTCATGGTCATGGAAATGGATTTCAACTTGGAGTCTGATTTGTTTTTTCCCTTTTCTTTTGTGGTGTTTCCAATGAAGTCTACTTTTTGTCTCATTTTCTAGGTACTCTTTGATTATTCTTTTGTAATTTGTTTAAAACTTTTGTTAAGTGTAAATTTATCACACACCTAACATCCTAATCTTAGGCCATCCCATCCCTTGGAGAATGTCTAGAGTGTGTTATTAGCAATAACCTATTTAATTTGGTCTCTCTAGACCTTAGCTTGAACTACCTCATTGGAGCTCCCTTAATCAAGAACAAGAAAAGGTTCCTTCCTAGGCTAGATGGGATGAAGGGGTGGATCATGATTTGGCCCTCCCTATCCCTCAACACTCCAACATGTATATTAACCATTGGAGAGTTGACCCTCCAAGTTAAGACAATCTCACACCCAAAACCCTACACACACACACCTTATTGTAACATTTTGCATAACAAACATAACAACTAACAACACCTCTTGTACTTCTACCCACCCTTCCTCTACCTATATTTGTTGGACACCAACAAGACATCAACACCCCCCCACAAGACACAACTCCTCATAGCAAGATAACTTGCATGTTTATACATGCACACACCCACAACTTCAAGTTCTACCAAACTATGATGTGACCCAACTCAACATATGTAGTGAATCATTATCCTCTTGATTCATCCTTCAAGTCTTCATTATTTTTTGGCAAATTGTACATAGAGTTCTTTCAAGACATCTTCACCCTAGTTCTACTTCCTAAGGTTTCTCACATCATTCCAAACATCCTCCATGTGCTCTCCTAGCTCTCACATCAATAGCCTCTAGAGTGTATTTCCCCAAAACTTCCCCTCATGCTTCAAATCCTAATCAATGAAGTGAAATATTAAAAACTCCAAGAAAACCTTGGAAGTTCAATTCTAAACTTGGAAAGCTCAAGCTTGTGATGAAAATACAAATCCTAAGCACCAAAAATAGGGCACAAAACAAAAAATGTATGTGAGGAACTGTTCCTCCATCTGTCCTCTCTTCTTGTATACTATTTTTCCTTACCTATTCCCTTTCTTGTTTATTCTTCAAAACAACCTTCCATTTTTAAAAAAAGTCTTTCCATCTTGCTTTGAATAGACCTTTTCATGAAATGTTTCCTTTCACATGTAGTTGCCACCTCTCTTGCCCCTTTTTATGACCTTTCCACCTTCACATGAAGTCTGTTTCCTCTTGAATTTGAACTCACCTTGAAAGTTTGCCTCTCCATGAGTGAGTATCTCCACCTTGTTCGCTTGTTCATGATGTGCCAACTTTTTAAGTTTCACAAAGCTCAACCATCAACCCTCAAATCCTACTCCCACATCTCTTGAGCAAACCAAGCCCAAACCAAGTTCCTTTCTATCAAAGGGTCATGAAAGGTCAACAAGGAGACCTTTCATGATTAAATTTGATGAAGAGGCCATGATCTATCTTTAGTGTAGGCCTACCTTTTGGAAAAACATTAGGAGCCTCCTCTCACCTTGTTGTCCCTTAATTGGTGCATTAATTAGTCCATTAATAGGATAAAACATACCTTATCTTGCACATGCAAGCTATAACCTCTTTTATTTATCTAGGTCACTCCATACCTTTAATCTAGGGTGGAATAAGTTCTTTAGTTAATCCCCTTAAACTATGGGTCTTGCCTGAAACTCCTCCCCCCTTCTTACTTACCTTTATCTTATTTGAGGCCCCTCTTTACTACCTAGCAAAATGCCCACCAACCCAACATATTGGGTTAAATTTATTTTTGCCTACTAACTTTTGCCTTGTCTTTGAGCTTTTGTTTTAGTTTTATTTAATTTTAAGCACCCATTTTATTTTATTTTGAGTATCCATCATTTAGTTTTGAGTATTCACCATCTTTTTTTTTTTTTTTGTTTGTCATTTGTTTTGGACTTTAAAATGTCTTCCCCCATTCATTTGTTTTCCTTAGTTGTTTATTCTTGTCATTTGTTGCAAGTTCATGTAATGTGTAGATGGTTTTACGTTTTGTGTCATTTTTTCCATAAAACCATCATTCAATTATACTTGAATCATCTTTTATTTGTGAACCTCATTTGTAACAATTGGATTCATATCTTTTTATTGTCTTTATAGTTTGGCAATGTGTTTTAAAATATTAGGTGTATTATTGCATTGTGGTAATTTTTTTGAATGTGTAAGGTATGCCCCATTTCAAGGGCATTACCTTGCATAAAACACTAGCAAAATAAAAAGTCTCCAAAAACTTCATGTGATATTTTTTCATGTTTGGGTCCATTAAACAATACCTATTAAGTACCATGGGGGAAAAAAATTAGGGTAGTTTTTTTTTAATTAATGGAAAAAGTTCAAAGTTTCTTATGATTAATGTAAACCATAAGGTGAAAGCACATTACGCTGACCCCCTTTGGGGCACTTTTGGGTCTAGTATTATAATACATACACTATAATTGTTCCAAAAGCATGGTACATCATGGTACATTTAATTTTGGGTATCAATTTTGGTTTTTGGGCCTTACAATAATTATTTTTACAAAACTAATGTTGTGTAATATTATTTTTTAAATAATAATAAATTTCATTATTTATATTGAAAGATCCATGAATATATTTATAGTATGGTATAATAGGGCCACAATTTCATGTTGACTGTATTAACTTAGGGCTCCATTAGTCATTAAAATGATCAATTTAAATGAAAAAAATGGTCCATCTAACTATGCCTGTCATCTTTTATGAGGATGTGATTATTTGTCAAAATTTCAATTTACCACACATTTATCACATCCTTGTTGAAAAAACTCATTTTTTGCATGGTATCCAAGCATGGTTCATATTATGTCAAATGATATGGTTCAATATACCTTCAATTTTCATAAAAACTAAAAATCATTTAAATCATTTTTTGAATATATTCGTGTTTTTGAGTACCCAAGTACATTACATTTGTTTCCACAAATACATTCCAATCTCTCTTTTTATAAAATGAAATGAAATGAAATAATCTGTTTTCTAATCTCTTGCCTAGGTATATTCTAACATAATATGCAAAAATATTGTGAAAATATTTCAAAATTTTGAAGTGGGATACACTCAAACATGCACATCCCTGGAAAATAGTACAATGTGACACCCCAAAGGGGGTCACTATAATGTGCTTTCACCCAAACATGTTTTGGCAATTGGTTCCAATATAACTATGGAGGAATAACTAAATAAGTTTTGTTAGAATTTTTTTTAAAAAAGTTAAGGAATTTTATTTTTTAAACATTGAATGAAAAAAAAAGATGAATGTGTTTGAAGCCAACTCTAAAATTTGTTTGGGCACTTGGTGTTCAAAGAATAAAGGATGGAACAAAAAATGTAACAAGGGATTTTTATGAACGTACAAAGCCATCCAATTTTGTGAGATTTTTTTGTTTTTAAGAAATGAAATCAAGTTTAGTAAATTATGGATCATGATATATAACTCTTGGCTATCATAATCTAATAAGAAGCTTCCTCTTGTTAGTGAACTCTATTTTGTTTTGAGTGTTAAAGAATGTCAAAGAATTAATTGGGAATACTTTATCTTTTATGATGTCTCAATAGTAACAAACAATTATGCCACAAGAGGCTTTGTCCTAATTGTAACACAAGAGAAGCACCATTGATTATATATATATATATATATATATATGATGAAAAAAATTCAACTAGCATTTGAAGCAATATTTTAAAACAAACTCAAATTAACATTTCCAAACTCATGGCCCCAATTTAGAGGTTCTTGAGTGAATTCAACATGAGATAATTAATTCAAAGGTTTATCCAAATTTAACCTACCTCCATTCTCCACATCTTATTCCCACTCAAAAGGAAATCTCACAATGATTCCATCCCAAGTTTGGATAGAGTCCCTTTTGATTATATTGATTGCGTGTCCAAAAGGCATTTTCATATGTAGAAAATTATTGATAGAAGTGGTAAGAAAAAAACTACCTTAAAAACAAGACAACTAGAACCATGAGGTGGCTTTTTCCTTTTAAGGATTTTAAAGTTAATTACAAAAATCTATACATATGTGATATATTACAAATTCATGTGTGTTAAATGGAAACAAAATTTCTTGTTTTTAATTGATCATGGGCAAATTGTTAGAAAATTTGAATGCAATATAACAAGTTTAACTTTTAGTAATCTAGGTAATAACCTTTTGATATACATGACTACTTGGGAAATTTGTTCATATATGATAAAAAATATTTTTTGTTGAACATTTGTATGAATATGGAGTTTGAGTTTGAATGTGGTCATAAATTTTAAAGTTTCTTGATAATCAAATAAATTATTTGATCTTGTAAGTATATTGATATTGTAATCACCTCTAACAAATGTGAGACATGAAAAACAATTTACAATAATGATTCTAGGTAGTGTATCAAAATAACTTTGTCAACACTACATAGATTGATCATTGTGACATATGAATTATCTTAGAATGTTGAAGAAACTTTATTAAACAATTATGTGTTGTGCCCATCCCATTGAGATTGAAATTGGGTTTTTTAGGCCAAGGTCGCCAAATATGCTTGCTTGCAACCAAAGAACATGTTTTTTCAAAGTTATAGCCAATGTACAAAAATATTAAAAAAAGTGGCTAAAAGCCTAGATCTAACACAAACCTAGACTAAACCTATGAAAACTGCAAACCTAGATCCTAAATTGATGTGGTAAATGGTAGATTTGTGACACAATCTTTTGTGGAGGCATGTTGGGTATAACGTATCACACTAGGTAAGTAGATGAGAGGAGGGTCAATAAAAAAAGCCCTACAAATGGAGGTGAAGGCAAATATAAAGCCTACAGTTGCTATCTTATTTCCTTCAATTGTTGGTTTTAAAAAAAATCATTTTCTTGAGTCCTAATATAAATCTAGTGCATTTTAGTTAAAATCAATTAATTTGTCATGCTTTAAAAAGTTTCAATTCACTAAAGCTCAAAAGTTTAAACTCATTGTGTGATCTTGCAACTAGAACTTGGTTTGATATTTTTGTTTTGTTTTATGACATTCCACTATCATAAGTGTTTATGTAATGTTGGTCCTTTCAAATTTCATTATTTGGAAGTAGAATTGTCAAGGCCTTTGGTGATATAGGGTTTAGAGTGTACTTTAATTTTCACTCCAATTGTCTTCAATACTCAACATAGGTTACAACCGGTTCTTGTTAGGAGAGGTTTTAAGTTTCATGGTTATTTATCATTTGAGTTTCTTTCCATTTCTTAAAAAATGTTTTGAGTAAAATAACACTTGAAGAGTGGGGCGTTAGCCAATTTACAACATTGGAACTCACAAAACAATATTTTTTCATGTGATACTTAATTGGGGTATCACAAAAAAAACTGAAAACAAAGGTGGGGCATCCACCCCTTTTGTAGAGGAAAAACTCTACTTGATAACATGCCCTTTAGATACACTTTATAAATTTTACTAGTGTTTTACATCTTTTTTGTTTTTGTTTTTAAATGTTTTTTTCTTCATTTTTTGTTTTGCTTGTGTCCACTCTCTTTTATGTCTTGTCTCAACTTTCTATTTTTTTCTTGATTTTTGTATGTTGTTTCAACTTTATCTAATTTATTCTTTGTTTATTGAAAATTTGGGTTTGGTTTTTGCTTCTTCTTTTTTTGATTCTAATAAGGGGTTTTTTATTTTAATTTTTTGATTTGAATTTTGTGATGTAACCATAGTGGCAATCATCCACAAGAAGAATAAGACAAATTTGGATATAGGTATAAGAGGATAGTAAAATGTTTTCAGAATCTTGCATATTTTCGTAATCTCCATGAACCTATAGTCCAAATATGGTGATTTTGCATCATCAAAATGTGGGGAGTTTGTTTTTATTTTCCCCAATAAAATCCTTTGTACTATGTGGCATTGAACTTTTTGTTGTTGTTGTCGGGGATTTGAAATTTCACCAAAAACAAATGCATGGATTACAATCTAATAAGTTATAGGATTTTATAGCATGTTTGCAATGTTCCAAACTTTGAGGTAAAATGATTTGGCATTTGTGCAATAGTGAATCATTTCCAATTTTCTACTAATATGCCATGGCATTGACACTCGCAATGTTTGGGCCTAATGTTCACAAGGGCTATTTCACATCTTGCATATTCCATTGCATTAATTTTTTTATTTTCCAATTTTGGTATGGCGTCATTATCACCATCCATATATTGTTCATCCAATTGGGTGGCAAACAAGACTACAAAGTTTTATATAATTTGGTTATGGCACATGAGGTGTGTGTAAGCTGCAAATTCAATGGTAATCTTAATTGTAAAACTTCATTGCAACATGGATGTTCTTGTAATTTTTAAGTGTGATTTGAATGCAAACTTGAACTAATAGAATGCTATCATATGCCATTTGTGGTTGCAATTGTGCTACAACAAACAAGCACAAGTCTATAGCAATGTAAATTCTGCAAAGTTGAAATGAAACAAATGTTGGCACAAAAACAACTTGATAAAAAAATACAAATGCCATATCTTTAGCCACCTATGCATTTTCATAATGAATCTTGTCCCTTCCCTATTCACAAATAGTGGAGTATTAGGGAAAAGTTTGAAATTCATAAAACTATTCTGCATGCATTTTGACCACCAAGTCTAGATGTGTGATTCAACAATTGCAAATCTTGGATTTCATGAAGTACATAGTAGAGAAGGTCTATTTGTCCTCCACATTGCCCAAGACCATCACACTCGTAATCTCCACAAGTTTCAAATACTTAGACAATTTTTGAATTATGATGGCATTTCAACCCAAGTGGGTCCACAATTTAGTGGTAGGATTACAATCAATTGGTGGATATAAGGTAACATGAAAGTTGTTTTTATTTGTATTGCAAAAAAAGATGCTTGCTAGTCAAGCAAAAGTGGATCCAACAAAGGACCAACCAAAACACCATATGGTGATTTTGCCTTGGGGTGGCAAATTTTTTAAAAAAAATTGGAAAGTGAATTAAAAAAATCAATAATAGAAATCTTGTCATTTGCAAACTAGTCATTATGCAACTGCTTGCAACTAGGTGCTGTTTGTAACTACATTGGTTGTATGTGCAACTAACATGCAACTAGCAGTGTACAAAATGGACATGTGTCATAAAAATCATGACCTAAACTAATACATACCTACATTAATATATTAAATATATCTATTTAGGCTATATATAGTAGTTTTATAACTTTAATACTAAGGTTAAACTCATATTAATTAATGCTACCCAAAGCAAAACATTGGCTAAACTTAGGCTAAATTAACTATGAGATTAAACTAACTTTGTTAAATTAATTTTGGCTAAAGTGCTTTCCACTAAACTAACCATGGCTAAACTAACTTTGGCTAAATTAATTATGGAAAAAATAACTATGATGTTAAACTAACTTTGGTTAAACTAACAATAACAAAACTAATTATTAGGCTAAATTAAATTTGGCTAACTAACCATATTGGGTAAACTAACTTTGGTTAAATTAACTATGGCTAAACTAAATAAAAAACCAAATTAGCTAGGAGGCTAAATTAAACTAATAATGGCTAAACTAACATGACTAAATTAAACATGGCTAAATTAATTAGTAAATTTACCATTGTAGTTAATTTAACTATGGTTAGTTGATCCAAAACTAATTTATTATTTTAAATTTAACTTCTGAATTATTTTGGAAAAAATTAGTTTATCCATCATTAATTTAACCTTGTAATTAGTTTAGCCATGATTAATTCCACGATGTAGTTAATTTAATCAAAATTAGTTTAGCCCAATTTTTTATATTATATTATTATCACTATAGTTAATCACATATAATGATTTAAAAATAATTATAATTATACTTATAATTATTAATATTATTACTCACTAATGACTTGATTGTTATTATTCAATAACTATTATTATTATTACTATAAATAATAATATCATTTTATTCTTTATTTATATATATATATATATATATATATATATATATATATATATATGATAATATACCTATGTCTAATAGGTACATTAATTTGCATATAAGTACCCTAACCTAAGTTAGTTACTAACTTAATTTATCTATTAACTTAAATGAAGTAACAATAATATAATATTATTGATCATTAATTATTGCAAGTAATCATAATTACTAAAATTTTATTATAATTATAAATATTCAATTAATATTTATTAACCAATTAATAGTATTATCATTAGATTATATTATTAACTTTCAATATTTATGATATAATTAATTTGTCTAATAAGTAAATTAGGTTAATATGGTTATTTTGCATGTAGGTTGCAACTACATTGGTTGCACTTGTACGTGAATTATTTATCCCATATTTTTTGCCATGGATTCCAAATGTACACACTATATAAGTAAGTGCATTTAACTTGTTCACAAACTAAGTACCAGATGCAATTTGAAAGGCCAATGGAAGAGGCTTAACCTTAAAGGTTAAACCCAAAAACAAAATTGGATTATTTTAAACTTTAACCTACCTACTTACATACCTACAACAACATGCCTACCTCCCTACTTACTTATGACCTACCTACCTACAACCTACCTATCTACTTACCTATGATTTACTTACTTAATTAATTTTTCAAAAAGAACAATGGGCATTAAAATTGCAACGTGTCACCACATAGTTGGCCTTCAAAATGGACACGTGTCAAAATCTGATTCACCAAGATTGGATGGCCAAGATATTATTAATTTATTAATAATGATGAATATTGAAATAATGTTTAAGTGCCATGTGTCACCATGGGCAACCATTGTAGAATAATGTAAATGCATAGATAATAAATTCATACTATATATACTATCCGCATACATATTGTTGTATGCAACTTCTAGTCGTGCCCAATTTGTCTTATGCAACTATTGGGTCTAGAAATTGCATGTGTCGCATGCAACTAAAAATTAGTTGCATATGACAATTGCAAAATGACAATTTTCTTCTAGTGAATGGCCTTCACATTAGTTATCACCCAATAAAGGGGATAGACTATTTAAGTATAAAGGATATATAAAAATCATATTAAAAACATAGCTTAATGTATTGAATATTTGGAAAAAATAACCTCATGCATGTAATATTTGGAGAAAACATTTTTGAAGTCTTTTATAATTTCCAATATACATAAATATTAGTATGTGTTTACTTGTAAAAAGCTTACAAGTACTAGGGGTCACTTATGGATGCTTTAAGGGACATTTATGAATGTTTGTGACTTTTTGACATGGTCAGGAACATAAATCACATGTAGGTTTCATGATTAACTCTTGCATTATTGTGGGTTTGTAGGAAGGTGTGAATGCACTTGCCTATGAAATAGTATATTAGGAGGCTTTGAAGCCTTTTGTTTCCACTCTTGTCAACTCTAATCAAGGATGCAATTATCATTTCTTACCTTGCAAACTTCTTTAATCTCAAACTCCTTGTTAGTGTTTGTTCTAATTGTGTCCTTGATACTTTAACAAGAATGTTTTTTGAACTTCAAATATTGAATTTTGAGTATTAATTTTTCACAACTTATTTATTTGAAATATATATATATGTTGATATTTAGTGTTATATTTGACAAGTAGTACTTCACTAATTTAATATTTAATGTGTTTTGAGCAAATTATGAATTTTCGAAGTTGAGGGGGTCAAATTTACAAAGTTGAAACACTTAGTCTTTGTTTTTTACAGGTTCAAACCTACTAGCTACTCCAAACCAATTCAATTTTTATATATAAATTCTTCTTGAAATTAGACTTGAAACTCTAGATTTTAATGTATATTGAATAAGATATGGTGATTTGAAATTGAAAAACCAATTTAATATAAAGTTTCAAGTTTCAAAAAACTCTTTTGCTTTGGGGGTTTTTTTTCATTTTGTTTTTGCACACTCAAGACTTCTAAGATATGTTTTATTATTTGTAACTATAATTTCCATTCACAATCATTAAGACCATTGCATCTTAACATTCATTACATTTTGAATTTTTTTTATAAATATCTTTCAAACGATATTATTAGTAATGAAATGAAAGGCAAATGGATTCAAATCAACCTCTTCAAGTATTTTATGATTATGGCATTGATATTGGAATCTTAGTAGAAATTAAACTTGGGGTTAAAAATATATTTGTTCAACATTTATAACAAATTTTCTTATTACATAATAATAAACATTCCACTACCTTTTATCCACCTTATGATTAACAATTTTGTGTTAGTTTTATACACCTTTCTTTGAAATTAAGAATTTTCATTTAAAAAAAGAATTATTTTTAGATGGGATCAACTTTTAAAAAACCCTTTCAATACCATGGATGAGGTGGTGGTAGCTTTGAATATGTTACAAGGAATTATATCAAGTATTTCATTAGATGTTGTTCAAAATAAAAAAATAATAAAACTCATTTTCCTTGTGTTGTCTTTGAAAATGAAGCCAAGGAATTTTGAGTCAATTTTCTTGAAAAGTTTGATCGCAACATTCAAAATTTTGACGCTTTGTTAATCAGATACAATTAATCATCCAATTACAACCACAATGATACCCAACAAATGCAACCCACTTGTGAACACTCTATTTTTAAGGAAAATTTTGGGTTGGTTTGGCCTTTTTTTTGAGGTTTTTTTCCTTTCTTTGATGATGTGAAACCTTTATTGTAGAATTCAGCAAAAAATTTAGTGAGCATGACAAGGTAGATTCAACAATCACAAATATATGTTTCTTGCATCAAGGATCATGTCTACCATTTTTGTAGACTTATGGGTTCCAACAATTGGTTTATGACATTAATTGGGATGAAGTTGCTTTCATAAGTCAAATTCCATTGGGGTTTGAAAGATGACATCAAAGGACTTTATGTTAACAATGCTAGATCCTAAGAATCTCATGGAGGCAACTGTGCAATGTGACAATCATTTGTTTGAATGATGGCAAGAGTGTCACATACCACCACAATAATCTATTGGTTTTGGAGGGTTTTCAAAACTTATTGCCAACAATGGGTCTTCTAATCCAAAAGACATGCAAATTGATGCAATTCATTTCAACCTTCCAAAATCAATGTTGTAAAAAAGGCTTGTGCTTGTATTATGGTGAATCCAAGATCATCAAGTTGATAAATTTCTAATCAAACAATGATGTTCGTCCAAAAATCAAAGTGATGCCATAGTCAAATAATTTGCCAAAAAATGAAATTTCCCGCCATAGTAGGACCATGTAGTTAGGTAATGTTGTCCCTCCAGTCCATATAAGTCTTATGCTATATTCCCACCTTGTTTGTTGTTTCACAATACCTATCATTCTAAGTGTCAATAATTAAAACATTCATTTTCTTGTTTTGGTAGATTTTGGTGCATTTTCTTGATTTTTCAGTGAAAATTTTGTACATCACAAATTTCCTTTATTTTAGAAGTTTCATCTAATGCATGTAGAAGTTATTGATGTTCAACCATTAGCATCAAGAGATGTCACATGTGAAATAATATTTATTGATGTGGTGACATGAAATTGTTTGAGTACAATAATGTTTAACATCATCTAGACAACATTTATTCATGTTATCTAAGGACTCTTTTGATTAGAAAAATACAATCCAAATGTAAATTGTAAAATTTAAGAATTTAATTTTCTTTTTATTCATCATTTTTAGTCCACAATGTTAAAACCATGATGAAATGTCTTTTTGATTCAAAACAATTACATTTAGTTGTCAAAAACCAAAACTTGAGAAAAACCTTTATTTGTGCGGGTGAAGGTTTTTTTGTGAGTTGCAAAAGTTGGTACTACATTTATAATTTATGCCAATTCATCGTTAGAATTGATTAAAACAACCATTAGCATTTTTAAACGATATAAGGAGTTCCAAGATGTATTCAAAAAGAAGAATGTTAACATCTTGTTGGAAAAATTGTGGCATTGATCTAACAACATTTGAAATAGATGATGAAAATCCACTATGTATTTTTTTAATATAATTTAAAATAATAATTATGTTGTCACATGGCATTTTGTAATGGGTTATAACATAATTGGAAATAATGGTGATTAGTAGCAAATTGTATATGGATGATCAATGGATAAACGTGTATATATTAATTGTATACATCACCCATGTGAAATGTGGTGACATTATGTTAAGTCATCGTTTGTGACTAGATGTTCCATGCAACTTCATTTATGCAACTAATGGAATTTCAGTTGCAAATTGAGACTTTTCTTCTAGTGATAGAAAGCACTTTAAGTCTTATATGTTTACTCTTGCAAAGGTTGATAACCATGATGTTGAAGAGTTTGCAACTCATTTATCCAATATTTAAGAGGACATGAAATCATGGCTTCAAAAAGTTTAGAAGAAATACAAAATCAATGTGGACAAGTTTAAGAAGTAACAACCTTCGTTTCAAGTTGAAGGTAAAGTATGCTTTTCATTGTAACATCAAAAGTAATCAACCACATGCAAAGTTAGATTATTGGTGTTTTGGCCCATCTCCTATCATCAAGTAGATGAATCTAATGGCCTTTAGGTTGCAACTTCTAGATTTTATGAAAATACATCTTTGTATTTTATTTATTTATTTCTTGAATCTTACAAGGATTCATTCACCTTTGGAAGATCACAACCCCCACCTCCTATGGAAATCCATGGCAATAAAGAATATGAAGTTGAAGAAATTTTTAATTCTAAATTTGTAGGGCAAAACCAATTTCACCTTGTTCATTAATAAGGCTATGACATCAATAAATGAACATGGGAACCAAATACCAATGTTGACAATGTGCAAGATAAGGTTCAGGAATTTCACATTTAGTACCATGAAAAACCAAAATAAAACATTTAGACTTGAATTTAATAGCATAACGATAACTTCCCATTTAGGGCATAAACAAATGTATTATCATTGCGCAAAGTTTTTAAACAAATGCTCTTCATGAAACTCATGATTTAAAGGGGGGGCGGGGGGGGGGGGGGGTAAATATAAAGAATATACAAAACTCATATGAAAACATAGCTCAATGTATGCAATATTTGGGGAAAGTAGATAATAATAATCTCATGTATGTAATATTTGGAGAAAAATTCTTGAAAGTTTCCTATGTCTTTCAAAAGACATAAAACTAGTATGTGGTTATTTATAAAAAATTGAGATTCCTAGGGATCACCTATGAATGTTTTTGATTTCTTGACATAGGGGGTGCTAAGGCTTGATGATTAACTATTGCATTATTATGAGTTCATAGGAAGGTCCCAATTTAAAATACTATATTAGGAGGCTTCAAAACCTTTTGTTTCCACTCTTGTCAATTCTAATGAAGGATGCAATTATCATTTCTTACCTTGCAGACATCTTTGATTTCAAATTCCTTTGTATTTTTTTGTTCCAATTGTGTTTTTGATACCTAGTCACATTCATCAATTCATGGGTAGTGAAGCATTGATCTTGGTTTACAATCAACCTTTTAATTGCACCTATACATTGAATTTTCATAGATGTAATCATAATGCCCAAAAATTCTTGAATAGTGGGATTTGTGTGATGCAACATATACATTTGATTGTGGAACTTAAAAATCACATACTCAATTTGGCTTTATGGTTCTAATGACAACACCATGTGTAAAACATCACACACGTGATTCTCCAAATCATTGAAGATTTAAGAATTGAGGATTATCATACTTTTTCAATAGATCTACATGCATAGTATATGAAGTTATTGGCAAGATATGTTCAAAGCAACAAAATCACATACAAAGGTATCTTTGCCTTGGACCAACTTAGATAAAAAATACACAACCTCTAACACAGGAAATACACATGTGAGCCCTAACACAATTTCATAATTATAAAATATTTCATAATTGTTCTTGGCAATTACATTGGTAGTCGTGTCATTAGCCATATTCGCAACAAGAGCCTTAAACTCAAATAAAACACATTTGCTAAATGTAAACATGGAAATCCAATGAGTTTTATTGTTGTGAAGGATTGTTAATCTGTGAGGAATTCTTGCACTCCTTCCACATGAAGATATGCACTCACAAAACCCATTTGAAAGTGGAATTATCATATAGTTGTAATCTAACAAGTAAAGGTGGTTCAATGTAATGTAATGAAGTTCATTAAAAATCTAATGCATTGTGTCCACTTGGAAGATACGAAAACATTGTGAGAGAATCATAACTCACCATGATGGAATGTGAAAGAACATTATGTTGATGTTCATTCAATGTCACGCTTGATGGTTGAACCCCTTCATTTTATTCGTCATAACATTTTCATACAACCTTTTAATCTAACATGCATTGGATTTTTGAAAAGCTAATATAAAAGGGAACAATGTTACAAAATCTTATAAGTTTTTATTTTCTAAATCAAGAATTATGCCTCGGAATTAAAAAATATTTTGACTAAATTTGAAGAAAAAATAGACAATTTCAACCCCTTCTACTTCCAGCAAGTGTAGCTCCTTTATAGTAACCCCGATGATGCTGAAATTTTGAGAAAACCTTATACATTTCTTAAACTAAAACTGTTTTAAGTTTGACACAAATCCAACGATGGATTTGAGAGGAATAACTATTTTAAATAAAAATCTAGAGGTTTTGTCATGGAAATCCTTCCATGAACTTCACTTCAAGTATTTGTTACACACAACTTCCTTCCATGCTCTTGTTTCCACACATATTTTTCATGAATAACACTTTTCCACACATAAGAACTAATCTTTTTCTCACACATTCGCTCTCATCCTTTTCCTTCTCTAAAATACAAGATACTCCTCTCTCCTTGGTGAGCTTCCATGACCCCTCCTTGAGCTTGCTGCCCTTGGAAATTTGGAAATCCTTCCCTCCAATCAATGGCCCCCTCATCCTTCATGAACCAATGAGAATCAAGAATGATTTTATCTCCTATGAAATTTATGACGAGAATCTTTATGCCCAACGAAACATGAGGAAGGTTTCATTCTCCAATTAAATAGGATGATAATCGTCATGACCAATGGAATTGAAGGACTCATCCTTTTCCCTATCTTGGACATCTTGATGGGGTTCTTGAGTTTCATCATTGTCAATTTTGTTCGTTCAATTCTAACATCCTACTTCTTCATCTTAATTATAATAAGTAAGATAATTTACTGGTAGTAATAAGTAGACATCCTTGAGTTTCTATTTGACTAAATCAACTCAATGGTAGTAATACCCTTCCCATGCACCATGTACTCTTTTAATATTCCCTAGTTATTCCTTACCGTGTACTAATTAATTATGTAGTACATAGTAAATTGGAATGAAATTTGGATTTACAAGGATTCCCATGTACTCCTAGATCCACCATTGATATTAGGGCTTCGCGAATTCGTTGGAACAAGGACGTTCGGCTTTTTACGAAATTCCACCATCATTACCATGCCTCACACCTACGTTAATTAAAGGTAACGACCCCTTCAAATGCAAGTGCCAAATTGTTTTGGCTACCCTTCAATTTTTGTTGATGGAAGTGCAAATTTAGTTATGATGAATGATGTTATTACGCCCTCAAATCCTCTAGTTGCACTAGTAGAACAAGAACTTGAAGAAGCACTGCTTAACATGAATGTTTCTCCATGGCCACGTGAAGAAGAACCGTCCAGGAGAGTGGTGCGCACTCAAGTTGATCATTCAGCATGGGATCGTTGATTGTCTCCTAACCCACATGCTTTAATAATCTATTTAGAATTCGTTCTTGCTCATGGAACCGCGTTAAAAAGGTTTAAAGAGTGTCAATGTGAAGATGATGATGTTCATCTTCATTGTCGAACTTCATTATCGAACTTAGGTTCCCGGTGATGGCCATTATCGTTGGATACAAGGTCCAATCAACCCCCTTTCCATGGAGCATTGAGTTGAATACCTCGCTCACACCATTCGTCGCATTTTAGATTTTTTGCAATTATAATCTATCCCCTTTAAGTCGTTACTAAATTATAATTCACCTGAAGCTACTCATGTGAAAATGTTAATGATTAAATTTGATCTTGATTCTATTTAGGAGTTTGATAGAAATGAAGACTGAATAAAAATGTATTATGATTGCATCCTAGAAATCTTACAAGCACATCATTAGTGCTTGAAGATGATTTTACGAATTAATTTAATATTGTCATGGCGAATGTTAATTATGGGTTTGTATTCCCAATATATCAATAAAATCACATTTAGTTCTACATCCCCTTTCACCTCCCTACAACAAAGAAAGATAATGAATTTTAAAAAGGTTTACTAGGTCCTAAAACTAACTAAGCCTTGTATCAATTTAAATAAAGAAGTCTTCTATGTTTCGAAATATCCAAAGGCTAATTCAACTCTTAATAATTACTACTTGGAGGTTTATAAAGATTCAAATCATTAATACTAAGAAAATGTATGGAACTAAAGCTTAACAATTTGTGGTATTATAATCCATGGTTCACGTAATCCTTTAATTTGCATGATTTTACTAGCTTCCCATGTTCCATGTGGTAGTTTGGAGAATGGGCAAAATAGGTGAAAACCTTGGTTCTAATAAGGTTTTTATTTTTCCAACCAAAGATAAGTTAGAAATTGTTTCCATAATTAGGCTACACCTATGTGCTATGTAATGGACCCCAATGGTGCATGCTTCTCATTTTAATTACATTGTCACACCACTCTTTAGGCCTTGAAAGATAATCACACCATTTGCCTTGGAATAGACAAAATTTGAGGCCAAATCCTTAATAAATAGTCCACCAAAAACTCATAAAATCCAATGACATTGTAGTGAGGTAATCAAAACTACCCACCCCCACCCGACCTTTTCCAAATTCAACAGAATGGGCATTTTTTTCCAACCTTTAACCATAAAACCATAAATTGATATCCAAGTATAGATATTAAATGTTGTGACTTCATCACAACTCAAAAATATAAAATTGGTCTTTTGAATAACATGTTTAATGGCAACCAAGATAATGTGGTGCATACATTTTGTCCCCACCATTAGAATTCCAAAATAGAAGAATAATAAGAAAAAAATAGGGTGAAGTCTTACTTGCACAAAAGATGTTGCACATCACAATGTAAGCACCAAGTCAATTTGTAAATACATCTTCACAAGAACACTTACACATTGATTTCAACGATATACTTCAAAAAAACCCTCACAACATATTGTATAACAAAACAAAAGGGCTCCCAAACCCTTTTGCTAAAACAATCTTAAAAAGAGGTTACATTTTTGAAGATATGAGAGGCAATTAAACATCTTTCTTTGAATTGATGATAATAAAAAAAATAACAATAGAACTAGAGAGGGATAACATACCTAAGCACTCATAACTTTGTAACAATTGACATTCTATGTACATTTATTACCAACAATAATTGGTAGATGACCTAGATGTTTTGTGAAGCAATAAAGCTCTCGAACAAGAATGTAGACAACCACAAACAACAAAGTTCTACACAAAGGAATGCACAAAAAAACATAAACAAAGTGTAGGTCTTGTTAAAGAACACATATCTTTAGAGGATGCCTTGTCCTCAACTCCTTGCAAATTACAACACACAATTAAACCCTTAACAACTACAATTGTAAATGCCTTGTGTTGTTGGAAAATTTAAAATTGTTGCACAATATGCATTCATAATGAACCTTTCATATATGTAACATGTAAAAGACACAATAGAGGATCTTTTGGAAATGGCAAAATGCCTTTCCCAAGAAAAAAAGGATTTATGCTCCCATCAACGTGGCAATGGCCTATAAAAGAAAAGAAAAGAAAATACAACAAAACTTCTAAGTTAAGTGAGAAAATGGCAAAAATGGAAACAACAAACATGAAATTGCAATGGAGCTTGTAATTTGAACATTCAAGTGGCAATGGTGTACAAAGTAAACACAAAAAGAGATTGCAACATCACTATGAAAAAATGGGGTGATTTGCAATTGGCCTTGCAAGATAGTTTTAAAGTTGTAATGACCATTTGGAACTCATTGCAATTTAGTGTATTTCTACATGTGTGAGTGCTATTAGACAAGTTGCATGAGTTACAATGGATGTAACTCATCATATGTGAAACCATATACATATGTAATTCATGCAACTTAATTACAAATATCTAGGAATAACTACTATGTAACTCTAATGCAATTAATTTGCAACTACAATAGTAATGTCATGTTGATGTTACTTTTCATTGAACCATCAAAATTTGACACATGGCGTTACATGGATTTTTGGGTGAAAATGATTATATTTTGAAATATTGATTTGCACCATTCATTATTATTGTTCATTTTACATGGTCTTTAAATTGTGACATGTGGCATAGTAAAAATTTGTCATGTGACATATTAATTGAATTTTGACAATAAAATAAAATATTTTAAACTAACTAAGTAGGTCAATACATAGGCATAGGTAGGTAAAATTAAGTAGGTAGGTGACATTAAGTAGGTAGACATACTCACATACCTAGGCTACATACCTACCTACCTACCAACATAGGTAAGTAGGTAGGACCTACCCACACTACATGCCTACTTACCTACCTAGGTAGGTAAGTAGGTAGGAGGTAGAAAGGTAGGTGAACTATAGAGTAGCTATCTAATTTTTTTTTAAAAATTGTGTTTTACCTTTAAGGTTAAGCTTTTTTTAATACATCCCAACTTGGCACATGTATTTTAATGTGAGCACACAAGAAAAGACTTTGTTTATACAATTTGTGAGATGGGATTAAAGGGCAAAACATATGGGTTTAATCTTTTAGTTGCACATAAGTTACAAATTGGGTTACAATTAGAAAAATTATTTCCCACATTCTTTTTTGTTATTTTTAAATTTTTAGATTGTACAAATAATTAGATAATTATATATGTGAATTAATTATCAATAATAAATTATCTGAAATATTAATTTGAATTAATTATCTGATTATTAATTATCTGATACTCAATTATTTGAATTAATAATCTAACCTAATTATCTGAATTAATTATTCTAATTCAAAAAATTAGCTAGTTAATGAATTTAAATAATTTATTTTCAGATATCTAATTTAGATAATTATTTATTTGAATTATAAAATTCACATTATCTAAATAAATCAATTTAATTTTATCTAATTTTTAATTAACTGTTTCAAATAAATAATAATAATTATTTAGATAATTTATCATCAACTAATTTATTATTTGAATTCATATTATTAATAATTTATTATTTTAATTAGAAAATTTAAATTAATTATTTAAATTAACAAATGAATGAATTATTAATTTAGACTATTAATAAGTCAAAAATAGTGAGAAAACATAATTATATAACATAGTGATAACATAATGGCACAATTAGTTGTACCGATAAAAACAATAGTTAAGTTGACAACTAGTTGTAAATGTCCTATTTAATGGGTAGCATAAATGTGTACATGTGGCATGATTGTATGTGTTGACAATTGGACATTAGTCACAATGTAATTGTTGATAGGGTGTTACATTTACATTTACACTAGTTATAATGTAGTTGTCGCATGCATCTAAAATGTAACTTGTCAAAAAGTCAAAGATCATTGACTACGTTCGTATTTACAATGTATACATTAGATCATAAGTTGTCCCATTTGAAACTATAGTACAACTCCTTGATTTTCTAACATGGCATTATATTTACTAATTGCCCATATTTTCATACTCTAGTTGTAGTGTAATTGTATATTAGTTGTTTTGGAGCTCTAGTCGTAAAACAATGTGATTATGATGAACAAGACTTGTCATAGTGATGCATGGGAACAAGAGACACATAGTAGTGACTAATAACTTGTGATTCACTTTAACTTAATCTAAGTAAACTATTACAATCAAGGGCCATTGTTTGCCATTGACACATATTGAATTGATGTTCAATGTGGTTACAAATCTAGGCCACTAATTGCCACCGGTTGTAAAACCCATGATTTGTAAATATGCACATTACATCTTTGGCAAATTTACATGTTCAAAAAAAAATCCTTTCACTGCTTTTGCACCCCTATTTTTGCAAGATTGAAATCCATTTTGAAAATATGACATCCAAAATTTGTAATCATGGTTTAGGTTATATAACTCCTATAGTTCCAGAAAATTGCATAACATTATTTTTAATGAAATTAAGAATGATCTAATACAAGACTTAGAATTTACATAAGCAATGTGGGTGAAAACATGATGTATACTAACTTTTGATGGATGGTCAAATACTCCCGATCATATTTTTTCTTGGAGAAACTTAAAATACCCATATGTAATACAAAAAACCAAATTTAGAGGAAAGCTTCTAGAATGTTACCAAAATATGACATGGTTCCAAGAAAATTCTACTTTCCTCTATGACCTATAGCCAAATTTGACTAAGTCCTCTTGTAGATGATCACTAGTCCACCTACCTCACAAAAAAACCATGTTCCCAATAGACCTTTATTTAATATATTGAGTGTTTGTTTTGAAGGGGAAGTCATTTTGAAAACAATCCATTTTAGTGGAAGAGAAATTTGCATATCAAATGAAAAGGTTGTACATTGAAGTCTTCAAGTTGTGATGGATAGTGTCATTGCCTACCCAAAAGAAAAGTAAAAAAAGTTGGCCATT
This sequence comes from Sphagnum contortum, assembly GCA_963920785.1. Classification (NCBI taxonomy): domain Eukaryota; kingdom Viridiplantae; phylum Streptophyta; class Sphagnopsida; order Sphagnales; family Sphagnaceae; genus Sphagnum; species Sphagnum contortum. Next base: position 5,418,765 of record OY987287.1, on the reverse strand, counting down.
TGAGTATCTTCACGTTATTTTGAATGGTTGTATTGCTCATGTCTTGGATCTAATGTGGGAACATATTAGTCAAATGAGATGGTTTATTAAATTGTTAAGGAAGGAAAAACAAATCTAAAGTTCATCACTAATGATGTCATAAAAACTAAATAATCTTCCAAAAACTATTTAATAAAGAAAAATGATTGGAATTATTATACAATTTTAATTTTTGATATTATGTTGGAAAGACTTTTGAAGGTAAACAATTGGTTGTTTTAAGACTAGATCGAAAAAAGTGGATAACCTTTGAAGAGAAAGAGGATGTTGAATGTTCAATTTTAAGTAGGCAATTTTGGAAAATAAGGACCTATATAATATTCCCTTTTACACCTTATTGATTCAATTTTTTGTTTACTTGCTAAATATGTGTGAGAGAGTGAGCATGTATGTGTGTGTAATGCCTTTGCCCAAATAACAAGGTTCTAAATTGAGCAAAGTTTCGACCTCTTTCATTTCCCCTTAATTTGTTTTTCCCTCTTATATTCACATATGGTTTGCCAAAGTTCATTATTATTTATGTGAAATCTTAAAAGTGTGCCATTTTATGTCCATGTGTATCATTATAGGCTTGAAAGAAGTAGATTATTAAATGATTTTAATGTACATAACATGGACATGAAATACACATGTTAATTTTCCTTTTCTTAGCCATGCAGGTGGGTATGGAAAAGGAGTCAACTAGTTAGGCTTGGAAGAAGTAGGTTTGGGTGGCACACACAAATAAACAAACAATTGTTTTAAATATACATTTTGTAAAATCTCTTTTCGAAATAAATTCATATTCACCATTTTCTGGGCTGCCTAGGAAAATGAAATTATTGCCGCAAGGTGACTTTGGTTTAGCCATTTGAAAGTTAAGCCTGGGAAGAAGTTTCCAATGCCAACTTTGTTTCCAAATTGCTAGGGACAAAATTTTCCGCATTTTTCAAATATTATTTTCTTACTTTGCTTTTGATCTCTAGAGGTTTGTGCACATCACTTATGCAAACATTTCATTGCTGGGCATTAAGAAAGTTGTGCCACACAAAAAAACGCTTATGTAAAAATGATGTAATTTATTGTCTTAATATTAGACTTATTCGTAGAGTCACCCTGTCTTTGGGCCTGCTTTCATCCCCTATCCCCTCTTTCAGTGGTATCTGCAAAGTAAAGAAATCTCATTAAATCTCATGACGAAATGCTGAAACTTAGCATTTAATGCACAATGTTCGAGAGTAATGACAATAGTGTACACATAGCAGCAGTGGATGCCCTCACTAAACAGGAAACACAGGATGAATCTCAGTTTGCCACCAAAATTGCTGGAAAAACTAGTCTGGGTCCTAGTTATTTCGCTTTGTAAAATTTTCAATCCCAGTTAAGTGTTTGATGCCCTATTATGCTAAAACTGACTATTCTGCTATTATAATTATAATAACTGAATAAATAATAATGAAATATTGAATGTAAAGTAATGAAAGAAATGAATGATGAAATATAAAAACAAGGAAAGAAAAATAAAGTTGAAACAATGAATAATGAACCAAGGAATCAAAGGAGAAATTAAAGAATACTTTTATACATTAAAAGAAGGTAAAAATATGATGGGAACAATGTTTTGATTATATATATATATATATATGGAATCATTAGCTAGCATCAAAAGAAAAGATTTGGAATTAATTGGCTGTGCATCATATGTAGTTTATTGCCAGATTTTTGGACGAAAACTTCCTATGGATTATAGTCGCTTTGCCTGCAAAACAAATTCTGAATTCCAAAAAAAGTGGGCGCACGCCTGTTTATAATAGAAAGCATGAATAAGTGTCCCCCAGTTCACAATTTATGAGTGGCAAGCCAGGCTCCAACTGCCCACACCTTATAATTAATGAGTCTAAGCTGTTGAGCTTTAGCTAACCAGAGCTCTTAACATATTGATCTTAATAAAACTGCACTATTAATAGCCTTTTTTCTTGTGCAAAAAATTTGATTTTTTTTTTCTTGCCAACTCAATGATTTCGGAACCAAAAAAACCAAAAAATTAAATTTCAAAAAGATCCTTAAAAATCACCAAATTTCTATTTGTAGTTTCAAGTAGGTAGCAAAAAAAATGTTTAATTTTTGTCATGTTTTGATAAATTTTTGGCTAAATCAGCTTATGGATCATTGCCACCTCAGCTATATCACAAAATTGAGGGAAAAAAAAAAACAAAAACATACCCACCCCCCAAAACATTTGCCTTAATCAAATCTATTTTATGGAACAATTTTTTATCAACCTACCTCTCAGCAACCTACCTAACTAACCAACTAGCTAAGGAGACACAAGCGGTGGGTGCCCGGATTGCCTCCACTAAAAGGCTAGCCTGCTGTAAATCTACCAGGTACCAATTTGGTTTAGGGTTTACGGTTTTGGCAGGTCTATGCTAGGTTTAGGGTTTAGCTGTTTGTTTTTGTCATGGTTTTGTACAATGCGTTCTGAAGGCGAAAACAAACGCGCGCGTTCTCAGGTTGCCTGCCGGCCAGCGTCCTGAGCGACCTTGGGTGTGTTCCAACATGCAGCTTCATGGCTTTGGATCCACGGAACTCAGGAGCGAGGTTTGGGTGCAAAGTTTAGAGGAGCGCGGCAGGCTTTGGCGTGACAAGAATCATCAAGATCAGGCTGCGGCATCGCGCACCTCGAAGGCGTTTCGGTTCTTGACAACAATGTCGTACATGTGCATGGTCTTGAAATTGGCGAAGTCCTGGGGCAAGGAAATAAGGTCCAGCGTGCTGGAGCTTTTATGATACTGTCGTAGCAGCTGTTGTCCTCCTGCATCTAATCCAGCACCACCACGGTACGGCTTCCAGCCCAGCTCAAGTAGCTTCTCCTCCAGATCGTTGTAGCATGTAATGATCTCATCGGTAGCTACGTAAACTAGCACCTTGCGTCTCAATGATCCCGATACCCGCTGATTCGTAGTAGCCTGCGATTCCGCCAGCGGATTCTGCACTAGTCTCGTTACCCCATCCTCGAAGACCCACACTCCTGCCATCGACGACGATCTGAACCGGGAACCAGCAACAGCCGCCTGCACAACACGCGATCAATCACGCCCCCTAGCTAGCACTAGAGAGCGTGTGTGTGTGTGTGTCTGTGTGCACAGAGCATGTGTCTCTCTGTTTCTGAGGAAGAAATTGATGCATAAGTCCCCTAAACAAAAAGTGCTTAACGTAACAAATTCACACACTCCCACACACAATTTATCAGCCCACAAAGAAAACCCCCCGTCCCCCCCCCCTCCACCCCTTTCTCAAAATGATGATGACGCAGATGATCGGCAATATATAACATGCAGCTGGTGGGTTATAAGATATAATAGCCCACCAGCCCCGAGCGCAGCTCCTGAGCTGCCTTACTAGTATCTGAAAACTATTCCAATCTCACCCACCGCAGTCGCGCTCGGGCACTACAGACAAAACACACACACACACGGAATGGAGTAGAATTGCACTCCCGGACATAGCCACAAAGACCGACGGTATTGGCACCGCCCCACCAGCCCCGATGGACTAGAAAACGCCCATCTCGTCCCAGTGTTGCGGCCACTAGTGCGACAAAAGCCCAGTGGGCCAGGCCCAAGCACTGGGGTACAAAAAGACAAAACCCAGTGGCCGCAAACAGGAACCAGAGCGACTCCGGGGCCATTCTATCGCAGCCATGCCCGGGGTCGAATCCCACGGCTATACACGGTCGGGTCCGCATGCAGAAGATTTCAACAAACGACTGCAAGAACGGGGAAAAAGCCCATTTACCAACGGATCTTTTGTGAGAGTATCCATCCCTGTTACAAACTGAGTTCAGGAACCAGTTCGAACCACTCCCAACTTGACACGCGGCTGTATATCCAGTTGCTCACGAGTTCGTGGCCATTGAGATATGGACACGTGGAATATGATCTCGATGCAAGTAGCCTTTCTTTTCCGCATGCGTCCAGGGGTCTGCCTCGTTGCCCGTGTTAGCGTAGATACCTAGGTGATATCGTTTTGAGACCTCGGCAAAGAGCGAGGCTTCGTGGCCTATTGTGGTGCACACAATTCTGCTGGACGTCAACTTACTAGGATAGGGTTGCACAGCCTATTTAGGTACCTACCTACCTACCTACCTACCTACCTACATTTGATGCCGGATGTTCGGTTCAGCCAGAAAAAATTATTCCATTCTTGGTTTGCCAATTTCTTTTATTTTTTTAAGTTTTTAGAAAAGATCCTATAGTTTTAAAAGTTTTTAATTACCATTAAGGCTAGGATATATTATCACCCCATAATTTTCCATTAATGTAAGATGCAGATATAATTTCAAAAAGGTTTTAGGACTTAGATTAGGATTCTTCCCAATCATACACCCTTTTGGGTTTTAAAAGGGCAAAAATATTTTCTTTTTTTTCCAGTTAAATAACTAAGAAAAATGCTGACAATTTGGAAATATTCATATAATTTGGTACTTTTTCCACAATTTACTGTACCCTTTCTTTTTCCAAATGGAGATTTTTTAGGATTTAGAAACGTTTCTCATGAATCAAGTTTACTATGGAGAGAGAGAGAGATGTACAAGACTAGTTGACAGAAGCTCAGTTCCAATACATTATGGTTCAAATTCACAAGCAATATAGGATATGAATGGAAAAGGCCAAGTGATCCTCATCATGTTGGTCCTATACGGTATACCACAATATGAAGTTTCCTATGTGCATATAGACATACTCCTTTGTGGTTTTTGGTGGTTATAGGTTGGGTTAGGAGATATATACATGTAATAGATAGGTCATACAGGTTTGGTTTCTACTTGTTTAAAAAAGTCCTATTTACATGTACTACCGATTATATCCATCCTCACATATGCATAAGTCTTACACAAGCAAAACGGATATGAATAGGTTATAAAAATCCTTTGCACATGGAAAAAGGGAATGTGCAAGTTTAAAGTATTATCAATTTCAAGAAAATAGGTCAGATTATAACATATACCCCATGTGCATCTGACAAGTATATCTAGGTAAAACATACCCACACCACATTGGTTTACACTAGCATTTTTTAATGTGGCAAAATTTCAACATTTTTTGTGAGGGAAAAATGGCCTAACAACATCAACAAAGGATTTTTTGGGAGAAAAATCACCTAAAGTTGCCAAATTCTGAAGTTTTAAAAAAGAAGCCATATTTCTGCCTTAGGCTCTAGTAGGGAGCCACAATATAGAAATATTTAAAAAAAAAAATCTATTGTGAGATTTTCTTTTTAGTCAGCTGTGGCTAAACCTTGTTATTAAAGATCGTCGATTGTGTAACAATGAAAAACTATATTAAGAAAAAAACCACTGGTTTACACTGATGTTGTGCATGTATGTCTTTAGTATATTTCCAAGTAAAAGGAAATAATAATGTTTCTAAATATATATTAGTCAAGTAATGGTATTTTAAACTTTGCAAAAAATGGATCTAGGTTCAGGTATAAGGACTGAAGGGCAAGGGTTACCCATGGTTAGTTGTTGATAGTTTGGTTCAACATTAGTTATATATATTTATCCTATGAGCAAGGTCAGGGCAGGGGTAAATATTTATCATTTTCCTTACATGTGCAAGGTCAATGTAGTGTGTAAACACCCATGTGTCAACCATTTTTTCAATGAAAAGCTTCAAGCAACTAGAGAAAAAACCAAAACCCATTGAACGTATAATCATTATTCATCTTCCTTGGGAAAAATACATTTCTTCTTAGCATGTGCAAATGGGGAGGCATCCATGCTTAAGGATTAATTACGTTAGGGTTAAAATTATTACATTTGATTTCCATTTATTTGTCAATATGCAATATGATAATATGCACAATTTCCAGTTGGGAATTCTGAAAAACAAATGATATATTGAAATTAATCTCCATATAAAACAACAATTCCTATGATGTCATCACAAATTTAGCATATGACAAATTAATAATGAAAATCATGTGAAATTTATTTTTCATAGATTCATACATTTTACATATGAATATCACATGTGAAAACATGTTTGACACACAGATAAATGTGTTGACAAATGAAGTACAAACTTTTGATTAAACAAAATTTACACGATTAGCATTACTAAGTTGTGAAATGCTAATTTTGTGATGGTATTCTTAAGGAATATTATCCCCTTTCATTCCCCAAGGAAGGCTATCATCTCTCCTTGAGGAATGATTAGTTCCCCAAAGAAGGTTATTGATTCTCCTTGAAAAATGACAATAATTTTTTAGGGCATATGTCTTGTTCCCCAAGATGCCCAAATAAGCTTTCAAAACAAGGTGTTCCCCGAATATGTGTTCCCCAAAGGAGCAATAACCATTCCCCAAATAATGTTAACATTCATTGGGTATATGATTGGCCCTTTGGGGAACATAAACTTCAAGATTATTCGTGATGTGAGCCTACGGGAGGTTTGTGCACTTGCTGGGTATATGATGGATTTCTTGGGGAGGTCAAGTACACAATCCTCATGGAGTTCATACCTGTAATTAAAAGTTTAAGGTTGGCTAGGAAATGTAAGGTTACAACCTTTCAATTTCATTCCATCAACAAAATCAAGCTTCCACTTGAGGCTAAAAGGACTTGCATTCAAAATAATAGTGAGAGACTTGCCAAGGGGGTGGCACGCACCAACCTCCATTTGAAACTTCAATACTTCCATCTTTCCACATATGTGTTTGAATTTTGTTGAAATTTGAAATTGCAAATAATAATTGTCTCCCACAACATCAAATAGAACACCAGTAAACTACTATAAAATGTGGGTGTAGTTCATTAGTCCCTATTCACTAGACCAGTGAATTCATTGCTTCTTCACTAGTCCCTATTCACTAGACTAGTGAATTCACTGCTTCTTCACTAGTTCCTGTTGGTATTTTAGTTTGGGTTGGGTGTAAGATAAAAATGTGGTGTTATTAGGCATATATTGGGGCACAGATTGGGAACTTGTTTGGAACACATTGAGTTAAATTATATATATATATACATATATACATTTACATGGTATATAAAAGGAAAGGGGAAATTTGGGGGAATGTCCGATGTTTCAATTTTTTTTGAAAATGGGATAATCAAAATGGTGCCCTCCATGTACCCCCAAGGGTGATGGCTCGTTGGTATAGCCCATTATGGGACCTTGGGACTACAAAAGGTCATGGGTTCAAACCTAGTGGTGTGTAGGTGAAAACTCTTATTGACTTTTTGCCATTGAACTTTATTTGGGGGTGCCAGTAGCTTGTCAATTCAAATTTATTATTGTTTTTCAAAAGAAAAAAGAAGAAATGGTGCCTTCCCAAAAAAAATAAACAACTTTGGGTTCACCCCCCAACCAATTAATAGAAACAATAAGATACCCACTTTGTGTTAATATTGCCCTTCAGATAAATGTGGGTTAGGATTGTTGAACATGGTTAAAACTAGTTTTGAAGCTCATTTCTCCCTATTTTTCCTATCATAGAAGTAGAGGTCAATGTTTCAAAAACTTGATTGAGTCCAAAACAATTAAAATTCATTTTGGAAACAAAGATGTTGTTTTAATGCATCTCCACACACACCATTAAAGTGGCTTGTACAGAAGGTTTTGGATTATGCATAATAGTCAGCTAATGTGAAACCCAATATGGGCTTGTAAAATGTTTTCAAATGACAAACCATAATGATTGGCTCAAGTAATGAAATTTTAAATATTTTTCACCTTCAAATGTCCACTTTTTCACATGTATTGGTGGGGATTTGGCAATAATATTTAACAATTAATGTTAGATGTCATAAACATTGACATTAGCCCAAAGACCCATGAGGACCCTCCATTGGTGGGAAAATATAACTAATGATATTCTATTGACAATGGAAAGTGCAAATGTATTTTTGATGCACCTTTAAATTTATCAAATGGTATCGCATGTTTTGGTTTTCTAACAAAATATAAATTCAAGGTGCATTCCTTAATTCACACAAGGTTCTTGGATGGGAGGTGAAGTCAATTTGCACAAACCAAGAAAAATGACATTTAGTGCAAAGTGGAATCAAAATGGTGCACAAATGAATCACAAGCAATTCACATACAGTTGAATCACTGTGGCCCAAATTTGAGAATGAGTCACCACTTTCTTCCTTACAACATACTCTAGATACATGGTAGTAGGGATTACATAAATCCTTGAATCCTAAATGACATTTTAATGCTTGAGAATCAAATTATTACTTTGATTCCCAAGTTCGACTCTCGACCATTCATTTGGCCATTACTTGTGTTTAAAATCTTCAAATTGGGAATGAGACCTCACTTTAAATATCTATTCAACAAGACTTTTCCAATGGTCTAAAAAAGGCTCAATTTGAATAATGTTTGTCGCTTCAAACCTTATTCCAAAATTGCAAAACAACTTTGGACTCTAAATTCCCACACATTTTTCTCTCACAAGGGGAATGTGTTTGAGTGCATCCCTTGCCTTAACTTACTTTTGAAAACCTTTTCTTTTATCTTGTCCTAGCCTTAGTAAGGGTCAAAGGTTAAGGTTGCGACAATTTCAATTATAATAAACCAAAAAATTTACTTTTTGAACTTGAAACATTTTGGTGTCAAATGAAATTGAGTTGACCTCAAGGAGTCATTGCCAAGGCTAAACAAAAATCATGTAATCCGATTGAAGTAATCACCAAAAAAAGTCTCAAAGGTTTTATACTAGGAGTCAATGTCAAAATAAGAAATTGTATTGTACTTTTGACTATTTGACTCTTTAATGGCCCCAAGGCTTTAAAACAATATCTATCAATTGAATGGAGGTAACATAAGGGTGAATGGCTAAGGTGAAGTGCGATGGCTCTTCTTGTTTCAGTTGGAATGTATTATTTTATATATGAATTTGCCTTAATGACATAGATAAGATATCACATAAATAATGAAAAGTTTTTCAAATTAACCCCTAAGCATTAAAGAACAATGCAAATAAGTTAAAAACTGGACCAACTTGGTCCACTTTAACGAGTAGGGGTTAAACTTGTTTGTTGTTTACATCCAAAAGGGTTCTCTAAATGAAAGCCTTGCTCACTCGTACATCAATACAAATACATCTCTTAATCCTCCAATTGCTTCTAGACTAAGGGTATACATTGTCATGAGTGCTTTACAATGTTGATGAAGTTCATGTTGTCACAATGTTACAATTATAATGATAACATGTCAAATCATTATGGAAAATACAAGAGTTACTTCAATGACTGTTGCCTCTATGCTCATCTGTGGTGGTCTGATTTTTAAGGCCAGCTTGAGAGGGGGAAGCAAATGCAAGGAAAAAAAAATGACAGTAAGAAAGAAACAATGAAAGCATAAGTAGAATTCAAGACTTGCTACATACCGGCAGGCCTTAAGGGTTTTACACATGAGTTAATTGGCCCTTAAAAAATCATTATTTTATTAATAACTTGAAGCCAAACAAATGACCCAAAAGTGCTTAATTCCATTCTACATTTGCTGCCACTTGTTGCAATTCTATTGTGAAAACTTTCAGTTTCATGCGGGATTTGTCCAAGTGCAACTTTTGATGAATGAAACCTAAACCTTCTAGGAAATGTGCCAATCTTCTGAACTCTCTCTACGGTATAAATGAACCCACTGTACATAGCCTAAGGAACTACCAAAAAAACCAAAAACCCTAAAGAGTAAAATCAAACAGAGAATGAGTGAATAAACACCATTTGGTCACAATTTGACACCAGACCAAAGATGATAATCTCATCCAGCTAGAAATATGTATTCTGTCCATAATGCAAATGCACAAGAAAGTTTTGATGTAGCCACTGTGTCACAGAGCAGCTTATCAATTTCAGCCTGAAGGGAAATCAAGTCTGTTGTTTTGTATAGAAAAAATCAACCCATTCTGAAGCACAAGATTAGATCTTTTTCAAGTGGAAAGAAGTCTCCCTTGTAATTATTGATAAAAACTGTTTTATGGACTGGAAAATTGAAGTCCCTGCATCAATTCTCGAACAGTACCCACGATGCGTGAGAATTCAAAAAAGATGTTGGATTGTGGTCCCTCAATTCCACAGCGAGTTTTTTGGTTGTTTCCTGACAAATTATTACATGGACTTCCCCCAACAATCAAATCAAATCCCTTGTACCTCTTCACAAGATCCACAAGCTCATCTCGTCCGAGAGCTGTGACATCATGATGGTTTTGATCCAAGGTCCCTGTCTGTTTTGTTGCAGCCCACCAAGCCTCAAGACACCTTCGGCTGCCTTCAATAATCTCCACACTCACCACTACTTGCAACTTCACACCTATTTTATGGAGTGCTATTTCTGCTCCCCCAATGCCTGAAAACAGTGACAAGATCTTCATTCCCCTCGGGTACAGTGGCTTCAGAACAGAGAAATGGAAGGCGACCGTGAAGACTGAGAAGCTGTTCCCCAATGCCTTATATCTTGCTCGTGTGCTATAACAATTGCGGGTGTGATCCTTGTCAAATCCTAACATTGCCTGGTTTGTTGCAGTCATAAAAATTAAAGTCTAAGTCAGTTTTCACCACACCTTTGAACCTCAAAAGGTGCAGGTCATCAGTTTTCAATAGCAACAGCAGATTTGAATCAAAACTGGTAGAAATCGCATTGAAGCAAAAGCATCAGCTGCAAAATCCTCTAGTACAGAAGAGTGAAAAAAAAAATCAAATCCCTGAGAATTTCAATTTCCACTCTTGGATTACTAGTTTTCAACTGATGAGATTGGAAACAGAATCTAAGTTTGATTCGAAGTGGGGGGCAGAAACAAAGAACCTCCATCTCATTCTCAGCAATGGGTGTCGGGATGTTGGGAGCTGTCCAGACCAAATTCCATTCCCGGCACCATTTGAGAATCTCTTGTTGCATAGCTGGGCTGGGATCTGCAGTCTCTAAGCAGGAGCGAAGATCAAGCTGCAACTTCTTGGATAAAAACTCAGATCCCTTCCTGGTATTGATGCAATTCAGCTTTGTGCGAGGATCCCATGCAGGCCAAAAACTTTTTGTCTGCGGCATCAGCTCTTGGATTGTCATTGGTGGATCTGGCAAGATTTTCTTCCTCCCTTCAATAGGCAGATTGTGGATGTAGCCCCTCGGCCGTCGACATGCAGAAAAGTGTAGTGAATCAACATATTCAGGCTCAATATCATACAGATGTAACTTGATTCGGTTCCAGTCTTCATTTGGCATACTGGCAACGTTTTCAAAGTAGAAAAATGGTGCACCCTTGATCTCATCACTAAGGTAGCGCTGCTTTACTGGCTCTCCAGGAAGTCCGAACCCCTCTGACCGTCTTGGTATTTGGAGCTTCTCAATTCTTTTGCTGGCTCTTGCAACTGACCTCTCAAGGGGAGGCTTAATTCTTGATCCTTCTCCTCCACAAACTCCATCTGTTCTTACTGTATGAGGCGCTCTCCTGACTCCTCTGCAAGGAGGTGCATCATCAGGCTTTGGCATTTGCAAGGGTTGTTTCAGAGTAGTGCATCTTCGAAGTCTGGTTGAAGATGAGATGGATGATTCCAAGTTGACTTCTCCAATTTTGCGTTTGCCATGTCTTTTTGCTGCCACATTATTTGCAATCTGCTCTCTTAGTCGACTCCAGTCTGCAGATTCTTCCATCCATTGGGGCATTGTGCCCAAATCCATCTCCTAGTCCTTTCCAAAAACCCATCACACACAATTGAGTCAGAAAATGTCAGTGGTCCAAGATTGGAATGTCCACCACCCAAGTTGGCTCCAACACCATCACGAGAATTCCCATTCTTTCAGTACCTATATGGATTATCAAATAAGGGAGAAAAATACTAAGACCTTGAAATTGAACTCAGAGGGGAGACTCAACATCTGCCCTGGAGACATTAAGGCATCAAATAGAGGAAGAACTTGGACATAAGAGTTTATCAAGAAATGTAAAACAAACATAATGCAACAAAATGGAAGGAATACATCCTGATGGTTGCAAATATACCACAAGTGGTCAATAGATACTCACTTCCTCTAATGCGTCACCATGTGCTGCGAGAAAGTCTACAAGGTCAGCAATCTGCTCCTCATCTGCATTCCATTCTGGTGTGTCTGCCAGAAATCATTGTAAAAATCACTCACTGTGATTAGGTTTAAGCCCAGTAATTTTTTCTGCTCTTGTTTGGTTAATAACCAAACAAACAATCGGGTGTTTTTGCACATGGTCCCAGCTTCTAGATCAGGTTTCAAAACTAAATGATGCTTGTGAACACCCATCCCCATCATCTTGTGGGGGGTTTAAGCAGAGTGTGGGGTTTTTACCACAGCGCTCCAAAGCCATCTTAACCGCGTGTGTGGAAAACTTGAACTCTGTCACAAGCTTCTCCACAGTGTTGATCCTCCTCTGGCAGGTGATATGTCCCTGCCCATAAAACCAACATACCATAAATGTTTAGGGCTTTACGGTTTTACACCTAGTGCTTGTGCAACATAGTATTAAACTGGCAGAGTGCACAGCAGAGATTCACCTGACAATCAATCTTTTACTACTACACACCATGTGTGTTTCTTGCATTATGATAGGACTGTTTTTCATTCTAGTACAACCACTTTAAGCATTTAAATTCTGGGAGTATGAATTACACATATGAAACAATTCAGTCACAGAACATTGGGAGTAAAATTTACTCCTGGAATTACATCCACTCTTTCTCAAAAATTAACGAACCGAGGTTGATGCCAAGCCATCTTGCTCAGACATGAGGTATAATGTGTAATCCAATAGCATGTCATACTCAGCTCCTCCTCCTGTACCTCAAAGAGGAAACCATTAATCAAAACCCTAAAAACTGCCACCCACCACTTAAGGTTTCTCACATGTATTTTGCTAGTTTTGCCACATTTTTGCAGAGAAAAAATTAGAATAAAATCCTTTTACCTACACTGCAGAGTTTGGATGTCTCATACACTAGAGCAGTAAACAAGAAAGACTCCAGCAAGCAACTCTTGTCATTATTTTTATAACTTGTTGCACAGACTGAGTAAGTGAGTTCTAGGGCACAAATTAATCTCTGCAGTGCTAACAAGAGTCATGAACACGTCAAGGGTAGTACTAATACAAACTCTGAAATGATGTTGGAACCAGCAGGTTTTGCAAATTCAGAAAGAGAGAAATTTCAATTCTTGCTTGAGAAGTGTGAGTCTACACGACACTACAGAAAAGCCGGTTGAGGAATCAGCTGCAGCTGGAATATTACATATATACATACATACCCAATTCTTGGAGGGCTTGTTCAACTTGTCCTGTGGTGAACCCCTGAGTTAACAACAGATTTCGATTGTGTTGTTCCTTTGTTTCCGGTCTTGCAGTATTTGGAGTTGGACAAAAGGGAGTAACTGTCGAGATGACAGAATTGGTTGCTGCCTCCACTAGCACCCATGAAAGTCTGCATGGAGGATTCTCCTCCTCCTCCTCCTCCTCATCCTCCTCCTCCTCCTCTGTATCACTCTCATCATGATCATCATAATCATCTTCTTCTTCTTTGTCTTCATTTGAGGCATCAATGTCCTGCTTGCCACTTTCAGCAAATTATCACACCCTCACAACCTCTGCCGCCTTGACCATACTCCATAGATTTGACTGAGCTACTTCTAGCTAGCTGTGTTTTTTTGCATACAATATATAATCTTGTGACATTTGCAAAATTATTCCTCTGAAAAAAACTGCAACCCTTTTGGAAGACTTTATATTGAGGAGGAAGTTCAGGGGTTACTATTACATGCACATACCCATCTTTGTTCATTCCGGCAGCTTTTGAGAGAGTGTTTGGATAGCCAATAGTTTTTGGTGTCTTTGTCCTCATCATGTGTGCAAGCAGCAATGATGCTATGACCTGCAACCTCCAGCTCCAGACCAGCTGCAAACAAATCACCATGATTGTTGCCTTCACCACTTTGTTGTTGTTGTTGATGGTGATGATGATGGTTTTCATGCCAATCCAACAGAAATTGCACCAACACCGATTCTGCTGCCTGTGTTCCTGCAATTCTTACATCACTCACATTCATAGCCATCATTACTGGAGTCCCTCTCACATCTACTGGAAGAGCTGATGATCAATTTACACAAACCAACATTTTGATCTTGATCTTGATCTTCTTTTGACAGACTTGTTTGGATTTGGATGTTTCGTTTTTGATTCTGATTCTTTGGGTTCATGATCAGTTCGCCATTGATAGATAGATAGAGAGAGAGATAGAAAGGTGGGTCATAGGGAAAGATCAAAGACCATAGATGAGGAGAGCTCGCTGGATGAGGTCTGTAGTGAAGCCCATGTCAAGCAGCCGGGACTCTTTCTCGGCATAGTGCAAATCAGCTGCCACCACAAGCTGCTGCTGCTTATCTCCTCCTTCCTCTGCAACAACAACAACTGAAGATCTGATGTCGCCCCCCATATCACAATGATCTTTCATGTGGCTGCAGCTCCTTCTATGATCAATCGGATGCTGGTTTTCTTCCACTGAAGTTGAATCAGCTGCTGCAGCGCCAGGTACATATTCGGTTAAGACGTCGTCGTCGTCGTTGTCGCTGCTGCTCAAAGCCGCCATATATTCTCTCAGCTCCTCCTCCAGCTCCTACACTGTACACATGAGCCAAGAAGCACGAGCTACCCAAAATCATCTTTCAGCTCCATAAGGCAAAAACACAGCAGTAGCAGCAGCTCCTGTACCAACTTACAAGACCTAGAAGAAAGCATAGCCAAAATTGCTCTCTTCAATATGGAAATCTTCAAAGCAGTACAGAGAGAAAGAGTGTTACAAAACGTGCAAGGATCGAAAGTAGTACGCAGAATGTGATCAGGACGGATTCTCCACACAATTAATTAATTATTTGCTTCTGAACCTCAGCTGCTCATCACCATACCAGCACACTAGTGTAACCGCAATCCTCAAAACCTGAAGCTCAATCGAGCATCCCTACTAGTACAGCAAGCCTCCAAATTCTCTCGAAAGCAATACTTGTTATTAAATTTGTTGCTTCTTCATCCCTGCAGGCCGTGATCAACAAGTGTTCATGTGCACCGACATGCCTCTCTCGTTCTAGTCGACACATATTTATACATACATACATATATACAAGCATGTTGTCGATGATCAAGCTCTTTGGACAAAATGGTGACAACAACAGCCAACAACAGCATGATGATAGCATCTCCTCATCATGCTGTTGCTGCTGCTGCTCATGAGATCCAAGATCCTTAGAGACGTCGTCTTGATTGTCTCCCATATCTATCTTCTTCTTCGAATGGGTTGACCAAATGAACGAACAATGGGAAGAATGGATTTCGGTGGATCATGATTCCTTTCCAAAGGTGACATTCAATTAATTGTGGGGCGTATTATTCATGCCTCACTAATAATTAATTAGTGGTGAAGGGATAGAGGGGTGTACTTACAGTTCTGTCTTTTTCCTCCATTCGGGTCCCCCCCCCCCCGCCCCATCATTATTCGCTTCCCTCACAAAAATCTAATCATATTAGAGTTTTCCTCAAACTTCTACCCAGTCCAACGCTTTGTATATTCCTTTTCATTTTGTCACGTCCTATTAATTCTTTTTCTTTTTTCATTCATAAGGTTCAAATTCTTTTTTTCATCAAATAACAAAACTTAGCATGAAATTGTTTAATTTCGGTATGATTTCTATTTAACGTAATTTTGCTGGTAGCCTTCATATGGTTGTCTATTTCAAAATTTGCATTGGGAATCATGTCTGAGATTTTTTTTTTTTTGGAACACTTTTGAAAATGCAAAAAAATTTTGATCTTGATGTGACATCCAATACAAATTAATTAAAAAACTTATTAGTCACCTAATAATTTCGACCTGTTTTAAAGTTTAATGGACAATTTCATCCCATGTTTGATATACTATATTGAAAAATTCTATTATCACTCTTTTTTGCCCTCCTCACTTTACAATTTATATAGAAGGAAGTTGAATTGTGATCAAACAATAAGGGATGAAGCTCCTCTTCCTTAAAGAAAAAAACTCAGGCCTAATGGTACGTGTTGAGTCTTCTCATTGGCTGCATGAAATTTCTATTTCCAAAAATACTTGCCACGAGTTCTTTTGGCCTTCTTATAAAAACACCTTGTCGGAGCAATTGCACTAAAAAAGCAATTGCTTGTCACCATTTAAACCTGAGCTAATACCCCCATCATAAAATTGAGGGTACTTATGGGCAGAATTTTGCAAATTTTCTGTACAGATGATTTTTTTTTTGTAACGCAGGGTAGATAGGCTGGTGAACAAACATTGAAGCTCTTAGAAAGCATGAATTCATTCTCTCATCACTTTCAACCTTGGATGTTCAAAGGGTAGACCTTTACATGGTGCCTTTGTGGTTGTTTAATAAAGTTCCAATTGTGTTTGAAATGAGGAAAATAAAATCTCCTAAAATGAACAGGGTTGAAAAAAAATAGTCCAACCTTTTTTAAACACATATGCTTCCATGTGCAACTGCAGTGTATTCTATAACTCAAAATGCCACACTTTTGTACACAAACAATATCCCTGTTATTAGCAAACATTGTGAATTTTATTCCAGACAAAAGTTGGCCTTTGAAAAGGTTTATTTATAATCAAATGCACAATTTAAATGTCCAAATCAATATTTCTATTTTGAAAAATAATAATTATATAATGTTGAATGGTTCTTAGAATGATGGATAGATACCCAGTGGTTATAACCTGATTATATTCACACTTACCCACTGGTTTAAAAAACCTTCAAACGACTGATCTTGGTATATAATCTCAGTTTTCAAAATATATGAAAAGTCGAAGAATTGACTAGAGGATTGCTAGTTCTTTGTCAGTTCTTTCATTAAAGAATTGAGAATTTTTTATTTTGATTGTTTTTCATAGAACCAGAACTGACAGTTCTTTGATGAAAACTGCTGAATCTTGAAGGTTTTTGAAATAACTTGAACTGATGGTTCTTTTTTTTTTCAGAAGATCCAGAACCATGATTTTTTAAAAATCAAAGACCCACCCAACACATGTAATTGCCCATTACCAAACCAAAGAAGGATTTCCCTGAGTTCCACATTATTTGGCTGCTATTATTCTTCATCTAAAGTAAAATATCCATGTCATTTTAATGCTCTCCTTATACATGTTGCAGGCTAGTAAGTTGGAATAACTTCACCAATAGCCAATATTGGGGCCTTCAAAAGCATACATTCAAGAAAGCTTACTTACTATTTTCCTAGCCTCATTCATAAACATGACAATTATGCCGATTAAAAGTCAGAAACTACCAATAGCAAATCACCTGAACCAATAATATTATTTGAACCAATCAAGAGCAATTGTGAGATTGTGCAGTGCCTTGTGTAAGGACCGCAACCTGTGCACACATAATATTAGAGTTATACGTCCAGTCATGCCGTGTTGGGCCTGAGTTGTACTCCTCATTTGATGCTTCATCCACTCCTGGCTGTTGTCCGCAAAGTCGTGAAATTTTATTAAATAAGGGTATGAAATACTGAGACTCAGGATTAAGTGCACGAGGCTCGAGAACATATATAGCTACTGTACAGTGCACATAGCAGCAGCAGTGATTAGTTGAAAGCGTTAAAGGCCAAGGCAAACTCAGTTTAGCACCAAATTTGCTTCTAAACTGAGTTTCATGCCCCGTTGAACACCAGCGCACTTTTTTCCCTGTTTTTTCAAAATCTCGTCCCCTATGTGACCAAACAGGGGGTTCTGGTGCCGTCTTCGCCTAACTTTATTGACCCAAAGTCATTTTACTAACCCCTACAGGCATCAACTTTACAGTTCTTCATCCAAAGCAATCTTGTAATGTGAGAATGGGATGCAAACTTCATCCTCATAAACTTTTCGCGTTTAGGTTGATGTGTGATTTGTGCAGGTGCTTTTCATTACACCTGGGCTTGTCTTGGGAGGTTTTTGGATGACCGAGCAAAAAATTGCTCATTTTCTTTATTACTTTTGGGAGTGTCGTGAGCATGTCTGACAAAAACTTGCAATCAATTTTTTGGCTGTGTGTCGTGTCAATTAAAGTGTTTGCTGGATTTTTATGGTTTTAACTCAAACCTTTACATCATCTTTACATCTTACTTTAGATCTACCCAGCCGTAATCCAGTGCCACTTGGCTTGCTTTCAGATCGCTTGCATTAACTGCTGGACAAGTAATTCCTACATAGCTGCAAGAGATGCCAAAGCTTGCTAGCTACCCACCCACCCCCCCCCCCTCCCTTAAAATCTACCTTGCCAAGCCTCTTCCATACAATGTGTTCAATTTTCGGTAACGTTGTCTTGGCTCATGTCACCCAGCTCATCCTGCCCCTGGAATTTTCAGAAAACGAAGCACTTGTGTTATCATGAACTCTATTATTCTCCCCCAACCTCACCCCCTCCCTCCTGCCCTCTCTCCCTCCCTCCCTTCTCCACCCATTACATCCATGAAAGACCTCATGAAAAGAATTGGATTTATTGGGAGAACAAATGCCTTGTATATTATGTTGGACGAATGTGTTAATTCCCAATTCATTGGGAATTGGGAATCAAGAATGTCATCCAAGAACATGTGAATGTTTGCCTAAGCCACTTATTTTGGGACTGCTCTCACCCATCGATGGGGGTTAAGTTTGCATAGAGCACAAGGTGAAATGATGGATCAAACAATTGTATACCATGAAGTGATGATGGATTCCTAGATCATGAGGTAAGGTCACCGCTTCAAATGTGAAGGCACCTTATGCTTAATTTTTAGGCACGCCTCTACATAGGTCTACAAGAAGCATTATTCAAAGATATAATGTAAGACGCCATCTTCTAGCAGTTACAAATTTTCAAAAGTGCTTTACAGACCCTTGACCATATTGATTGTGTTCATGCATGTGAATTTTGGGGTATTAGGTTATTAATGTACTTACTCAGCAACTTACAAGATTGCAATTGAGTGGCAAGATGAATTGTTATCTATGCTGTGTACCTGGTACAACGTGGGGCTATGACTTCACTTGCGTCCTGGGCTCCTTAATTTTTTGATTCCTTCTAACATAGGTGAGAAACAACTGAAGTAGATAAGTCCTTTCCTATTTCTACTAAAGGAAAATGGACGAATCATGCAGCATTCACGCTGCATCCAAGTACTGAACAATCACAAATAATGAAACATTATTATTATTACACAATAGTTTCAAGTATTTGAACAATAATGTTTCATTACACACTAGTTTGAGTGGTGCCCGATTGTATCATTAAATTCTTTTAGGTTTGACACAACCAATTTGGTGGCTTCCTTGGAACATGTGTTCAGTTCTCCACACATATAAAGTAAAATGAAAAATGTCGACTTTCGTGATTTGATTTTTTGCTGTGCCCTCTGCCTTCATTTCAGAGAAAGTAGGGCTGCAATGAACCAGCGCGTGCAGCCGCATCAATGAACGAATCATCAGATTTACTCCATCTTGGATGCGTCCCAACTCTATCAGAGTGGGTTGCACCCTATCAGATTTAAAGGGGTGGGAGGTACAATTTTTTTTATCATATGGTGTCTTCACTGTCTTTCTTTAACCTGCAATCAGACTTTCTGTTAAATTTCATAGTGTTAAAATTCTTCTCTTTATCTAATATGCTCCTTGTTATTTGGGGGGTTGTTCATGTTCCCCTCACAGGAGTGTTTTTATTTTCATTTGTGCGAAGTAGCCAGTGTTGCCACCTCTAATGTCCAATTGGTGCTGCTCTGGCTAAAAGCAAGCTGGTGTAAGAGTTCTCTATGGCCTCAATAGCATATTATTTATATAAACTTGGCTGTCACTTCAATTTCTATGCTGAATTATTTGACCCTTTCACAAAATTGTTGGGTGAAAAATGATCTAGCTGGCTAGATCTAAAATGAACGTAGAGTTTTTTGGTTATTAAACAATTGTATTTGGAGCTTATATGGTGAAGTGTGCAATGTTGTTGTCAAAATTTCGCAGCTACTTGGGGCAGATTGTAGAATTTTCAAGGATATTGATTCATTTAAATGCCCTAAAAGCAACTCCTAACATTACATGACACAAGCACTTGTGGGGGAATTGGACCTCCAAATCTAGCCTTTCTAACACAAGTGACCTATAATGTCAATCAAGTTAACATACTATTAGAACTTCACAAATTAATGCAAGAAGAGGAACAATTGCAATTGGAGTCCAAAAAGTTGGTAGACTTGTAAAACAACCATTAAATTCAACACACAAAACAACACATTGAGAACATCCCAAAAAAATTACCTTCACACAAACATAGCCCGCAATTTGACAAACCACAAATGATTTTGCCGTTGTAAAAACACTACTAAGAACTCGACAAACAACTGCACCTTAACCATCAAAGCAATAGCAATGTCGTGTTACTCTCCATTGCTCAATACATTTAACATACGAGAAATTTTCCAAAGTGTAGAATTGTAATGCAAACATGCACACAACAATTGGGAAATGGATAGTGAGCTTGTTGTGAAACTTTGATTTCATAAAAGCCAGAGTTGACAAACATTTCTCATCTTCCACCCTCCTTATTATTTGTACCATGACCAATTCAGCTAATTTGATGTACTTAAGGAAATTGGAGACCAATATCTGAGATGCTATCACAAGGTGCCACATCATGGTTAATGGATTAATGTCAAAAGGGGGCACCATACAAGCTACCGCATTTGACCTCATTGTGAGTGTGAACATGCCTTGTTGGCAAGCAAAATCAATAACATTCAAAAACTATTGCACCTAAACCTCTTGTTCATCCACCTTGTGCATTGTTTTGCCATAGTAGAAAATTACTTTAAAGACTTGAAGGTGATTAGCAAAAGATGCATCACAATTCGGTTGTAGCCAATATTGGGGATACACAATCCCAAGAACATTCATGACACCATGGGTTTGAAACTTAATTTCCAACTCCCTCATCAATTTTGTAGCTCTTGCCAAACCACACAAAAACCATGGACTTACATAAATAGGAAAGAAACAAATGAAAGAAATCAACAAAAAAAAACACAAAGAGAATGGAAATGTGTAAAGGAATTATCTTTGCACTAGTTTTTCACCAATGATTCAACAACAACAAAAACATTTTCTATCACATATGATGGAAAACCAAATTTTGATGTAATACTTAGATATGTTGGCCATTTGCTTAAAATTCCAAATGTTGAACACCAAAATTCAAATAAGGTATTCATTGCATCTAGATGTTTTCATGTTTGAACTCGAGTATTGATTTGAAAGCCCAAGCGTTGTTTCTTGTGAACTTGAAGGTTTGATCACAATACATCATGTAGATGTCACCTTAACATACTTTAATCGTTGTCACTAGATCACACACATAGACATTTTTCATTTATGAAAATTTAATGAGGGCATGGACAAATTTTATCAATGGCAAGATGCAAGTAAGCCCAAGCAAAACTTGGAGGTCACACAAGTTTTCATAATTTAGCTTGGCTTATTGATTGGTAGGATTATCCAAGACCATCTTCACCAACCGAGTCTTGTATTTTGCCATCACTCTCTTGGCAATGCTCAAATTAAAATCCATATGGTTTTCACATTCCAAAGGATTTTATTTCCCTTTATTTACATGAGTTTTGCAAGTTTTGTGAACTCCAAATGCCTTTTAAGTGAATGGGCAAAATATGAATGTAAGGTTTGCAATAGATTTTCAAGTTGGATCACCAAAGGAAGTCCTAATAAGGTTTGCATCACCAAATTGGTGTGGTGGGCCACACAATGGACCCCAATAGAATGAAAAACATAAAACTCCTTGATTTGTTTTGTAACACCACTCTTGGTGCTTTGAAATACATTAACACCATTTGCCCCAAAGCAAATCAATTTCTATGTAATTTGGTTTCTTGGCACACCACCACCTATTATCAAAGCCTCCATAATCACCTTGGTCATATTATCACTCCTTAATCCCTCAACAACTTGGTCCAAACAAATTAAAATCGGAATCCTTACCCAATTATGCATTACATAACAATGCATAAATAACCAAGATTGGTTATCCATTATAGAAACTTCATCACAGCTGAAAGCCACATAACAAGTACCCCCACTATTGCCTTAATTACCTTCGAAACCTCTTGATGCACTAATTTTGCTTAATGTTTCATACTATTTTTTAGCACCTGCAGGAACTTAAACAAAGGTTTCAATGCTTCCTATTCCAACAAAAGACATCCTTGCTACAACAAATGTAACACAATGGCAAATTGGGTAAGGACACACAAATGAACCAACAGCTCTAAGGTTACTTTACTTGGGAAGGGATGCCTGATATGATTTTTTTATATTTGACCATGTGGCAAACAATGGGTGGAATATTAAGGTCAATAATGCAATGGAAATATGTTGATGAAATTTCATTTAATTTGTTAATGATCACATAAACAAATTCAAACTATGTGACAAAGTTTTTTATTCGTGCAAATGCGCATGCACCATTTACGTGATACAATAATATGAGAAGATGACTTTCATTAAACCCTAAACATTTACCTTTCACGACTTTCACTAAACCTTAAACACTTACTCAACATTAAGTCTCTAACCATTTTACTCTAGACAATGGGAATCCAATTGGCTTGTCAAAGCTTTAGATGCAAATTTTGCGAAGCATTTTGTTGTTGTCTAAAACTTGTGAAGTTCAAGCTTGAGCTACTTGTCCATCAAAATCGAGATTTTGAAAATAGTGCCAAATTGGAGCTTGTAGTGATCAATGTAACATAGTCAATGATGTAACTTGTTGGTTTTTAAAAAAGTAGAGTAGAGTTATAAATTGTAGAGGTGCAGCTAGTTATTGTAGAGTTGTAGAATTACAAATTATAAAGGTGTAGCTTGGTACGAAGTTGCATATTGTAGTGTAGAACATAGTTGCAAAGATCTAAAGTTGTAGATTATAGAGTAAAGTTGTAGAATATTGGTTCAAGTTTCTATTACCTTAAAGGTTCTCAAGGTGTGTGGTGGCAACCCAACTTTTCAAGCGTTTAAAGACAAAGTAAGTTTAAATGCTTTAAGAACAACTTTGTGCATGTATAAAAGATTAACAAATATGCATAACATAGATTCTAAAAACTCATGTTTAAGACTTAGTTCTCCATATTTTTGCAAGGTCAATTATTATGCTTCTATACACGACCATTCAAAGTGCAAGCAATTGCACATGGTCATGACCTAATTCACAATGTTCTATGCGTCTAACTTTCGATGTCTATCAATTGAAACAATGCAAAAACACAAATGTGAATATAAACGCATAAATGATGTCATGTGGGAGACATTAAACAAGTGTTGAAATGGTGATGAGGAATTAGCATGGGGAGGAGGCACAAGTATAGAAAACGAGCATGATGAGTTCTTTACTCCCCCGGAAAGTCCAAAAAGATGTGAACTTGAACCTCCAAAAGTTGATCACAACCTTAAAATCAATAATGTGTTTAGGTTGTCTAAGCTTTCTACATATCTAGAAGTGAATTCTTGCTCTCATGCTATTGTGGTTGAGCAATTGATGAACTTAATTAGAACTCCAAAGCAAGTTTCCACATCCAATCAATTGAAAGTTCAGAAAACATGTCACAAGAAACTACAATTAGGCAATGCCCATAGTTCTATGAATAGTAATGTGAACAAGGGTTCTTTACATAAATTTGATAAGAGTTTAGGTTTAGATGCTAGTTTGCATTCTGCTTTTGAAAGTTGCCAAAGAAAATGATGGTAGATCCTAACTTTTCTATATACTCTTAAAAGTCCAAATTTGCACCCAGAGAACCAAGATGATCATCAAAAGACCATCAAGCCAACCAAGTCATAAACCTAGGTATTCTTATTAGAATCAAATTTAGTTATACATACTTGATGTTTTTCTTTTTGTTGATGCATGGTCTGATGCATATGGACCATTGTCAAGTTTTTTTGAAATAGTGTTTTATGATGGATTTTGAAAGCTTATCACACGGCTCAAGCACCCTTGATTCAATCTCTTGTGAAATGTAATTTCATTTCTTTTGGAAAGTATTTTAAAAATCAAATGGTTTATTGAAGTAGTACATAGTGTTTATTAAAGAAACATGAAAGATTGTTTGGTTCATGACATCTTGTGGATGTTGTTTAATATGACAAGTTATGGTTTGATTGAACATATTTATTGAAAGATTGACTAATTGTTGTGTGCATTTGCATGTAGTGGTCAAATGAACCTTTGAATTTCTTACCACTCCAAGAAAGTAGGGGTTGTTAAGGTGCACCATTTAAAGAAAGATTGTTTTCCTTAGTAATCCATTAGAGGAAGGGTTCCTTAAGTACAACATTGTGTGTTGCTTAAGGAGTGATTATTTTCCTTAACAATCAATTATTTAGCAAGGGGTTCTTAAGTGCAGCAATGTGTTGTTTAAGGAATGACTACTTTCTTCACTAGTGCATCAAAGCAAAGAGTGGTTGTGAAAGCAAGGCCAAGTGCTTCCACAAAGTAGTAACTACTTTCTTAACCCCCCTTCCTTTAGAACCATTGCTGAGTAATGACTTTGATTCCTTTCTAAAGGCATGGTCCTTTTTTTTAAAAGTTGGAAGGACAAGTTGCGAAAAGCATGTCACTAGGAGAAAAACCCCATTTTTCAACTATGTCAACTACTTCTCAATTCTCATTTATAGTTGAAAACATCACTCTCAATTGTAATTTTTTTTTTGCAACTCAAAAATGACATTGTCAACTAATTTCCAAAATAGTCAACAATGTTGAGTCGACTCTACATTGGAAACAACATACACGTGTCAATTTGTGGGTTAATGTTGAGGTGACAACATTTTAGTTGAAACGACATACATTTTAGTCAATGCAACATTTCAACTATAAAATGTTGATTGGACATAGTTGATTCCATGTTAGCAAGTCAATGGATGAACTTCATCCACCTACATGTCATGTCATTTGGGGGGTGTGGAATTGGAATTATGACTATTTTTCAACTATATTACAACCAATGTAGCATTGGCATGTGTCGTGTCATTAAGGGTGGGCATGATATTTTAGAATTTTGATTATTATTCAGTTATATTATAACTAATGGAACATTGAGATGTGTCACATGGGCATTTGTGGGCCACCATCAAATTAAATTATTTGACGTGTGCCATGTGTATAATTTCAAAATCTTGAATTTATTGATTTATTGAAAATGTCAACATATGATATTGTGCCATGTGGACATGTATGTCACACACTTGCATGACACATGGCATCTTGTTGTTTGTAGGTCATCTAACATATGTGAAATCAAGCCAAAGTAAAGAGATCAACTACAAGGTAATTGAAAGCAAGTTGAAAATATGTTGAAAATAAATCAAAATTTATGTAAATTAGTTGAAATGTAGTTGAGATTACAAGTCTACACAAATTACAATCACAATTATAAGACTATTAATAGATTATGGGGATAATACACCTAGCTAAAATTAATTAAAAAAAATCAAACCATGATAAAAGTATAGTCTACCTATACATTATCAACTAAGAATGCAAAACCTATTATAATTTGAAAATTATGTGAGGAAACATTATTCCCATGTAGGAAATGGTCCCATCTATATCCTAAAGATGTTAATGTTATTAATCAAACATTTGTTGGAACAATGAAATGACTCTCCCATAAGGTGGTTGTCCTATGTTTATGCACCAATGGTGTGAACTCGTTATTGGCATGTTTAATTGGATTATTGCCTTGTTGGACCACATCTTTTTGACTTGTTGATAATTGCACCCTACATTTTTTAATTAAAGAAAATGAAAGTTGTTAGAAATGAAAAAACTTAATAGGAATCTAAGTTGTAATGCATCAAGAAAAAGATTGTGCCTTAGTTGCACACATTAAAAATCAATAAAAACATCATCATTTACTATTCAAGAATAAAGAAGTTTAACAAATAAAAAAAAATTAAAATTTGGAAAAATTAGAATTAAATAATGAATAAAAATGGCACACATCATGGGCTTACGTTATACATAGTTGACAAACATAGTTGAAACCTGATTGAAATCTAGTTGAACCCAATCCAAATATAGGAGAAATTATATAGTTGAAATGTAATTGAAAGTAGCTCACTAAAACAAACATAATCAAAACCTTACTTGCATTGATGGTTGAAAAGGTTCATACGTTTAGCTCTCATTGCCCAAGTGTTTGTTTTGGAATTGGAAAAGAAGAAAAACCAATGAAAGTTGAAGAAAAAAACTTTCATACTTACAAAACATGTTTTTTTTTCCTTCTATTTAGACCCCTCCTACTTTCAAAGCTCATAACTTTCTCATTTCTTCGTCATTTTAAATGATTTAAAGTGCTAGAGGACGGCCACCTTAATTTCTACAATTAATCTTGGAAATATAATAACAATAGAGCAACATTAAAGGAATTTTTTGAGTGTTCAAAAACTGGTTGTGGTTTGTTGTTTTGAGTTCTTGACCCCCCTACTTTGGGGGGCCATAACTTTTTCATTTCTAATCTGTTTTGGACGATTTTTAATGCCTAAGATGCGCCAAGAGGAGGGGTTCACATCTGCTTGGACACCATAAACAAGCTACTAACCATGTAATATCTCTACCTTAACATTTAAAAATATTATTGCAAATGTTATATGAAGTGAAATACGTAGGTCATTATCCTTTCATCATTGTTTTTGCCTTATTATTATTGTCAATATCTTTTAGAGAATTTTTTTTTCCACCTATGTGATGTATTGCAGGATGTAATCTAGGAGTTTGAATGCAAAAGATATTGATTTATGGTTAGTCCAATAAGTTTCAATAACTCTTGACATGCATTATTAAGTGGGTGCATTTGTCCATATGTGATAAATATGGGATCCATAAATTGTTGTAATTTCTTTAGATTGAAGTTTCATTGAATATTGGTCCATAAAACTTTGGAGTTCATATGGTTGTGTTGAGTTTTGATTAAACATGTTAATATTGAAATTGCCAATTATTATCGTGGGACAAGAAATTGGCATTAGATCCAAAAGTGTTTGAAGGTGAATTATGAACACCAACAAGGATAATGTTGAACGTCTATATATTGTTATTATATGAATAGCCTTTCTTGTATTTGCATTGAATGTTGTTGCAATATACTCAACCCTTAAAGATGTAAAAGTTTCATGTGATGTTAAGGTTGTGAAATTATCATATATAATCATTGTACCATTTTGACCATTTACACTAATCATTGAATGTGTTCTTGTATCAATGTTCAAAGATGTATTATTAAACGTTAATGTATTGAAATGTGTTTCATTGAAGTATAATATGTGAGTTGTTTTCAGATTGTAAAAAACATCATTTTTATGTAAAAGCAATAATCTAATATTGAAAGAATAAATTAGTACATGTGAATCATGAAATGTATGTGGTTTGGGGACAAGTACATCCCATTGTGCAATGGTTTGCAATCGACACATTTGCATGTCAACACTTGGATCAATTTGAAAAAAATCATCTGCAAAGGTTGTAAAAGGTAAAAAAATTCTTTGTTTTTAACACGAGAAAGTGTTATATATGTCAAACCATGTTTGTAAACATTAGTAAGATCAAATGCTAAATAATCAAGTGTTAATCCTTGTGCTCAATGTATAATGTGTGTTGTAGCCAATTGAATGGAGAATTGTGTTCTTATTATAATGTGAGAAGAATTTGAACCAATTTGAATATCTTTGGATATGGGTTCTATTGGTGTCCATGTAGGATGTATTTCATGTTCATACAAATGTGCATTATTTATTCTTGTGAATGACCACATTTGGGATTATTAAATAATATCCATATGACTTCTTGTGAGTTGAATACTTTAGTTGATCCCTAGAATATTCCATTTGCACCATTTATAAGACCATCATGTGTTGCATAATTTCCTACACAAAGTTCAACCAACATGTTTTTCTTTACTTGAACCTCTTAGTGTAGTCCTATTGTGAAGTTTACATCATTTTGTAATTGAAATGATTGAGGACGTGTATCATGTCTATCTTACGCACACAATATGAATACTTCCCCTTCACTTTGAAGGAAAACTGATTTATTATGTTTTAGCTTTGCTTCATTCATGTAAAATAAATATGGAAATTTTGGATCATTTGGCGATGTATGAAAATATTGAATATTCATGGTATCCACATTTGATTGCAATTGTGTAGTGGTTCGAAATTGGTTTAAGATGCTAATGAATTGTTCATTACTTTGGCACATGACTTGCTTCAACTCATAGCATTTACTTTTTTCCATCTAGAAATTTGGAGCTAAACTATCAATGTTGTTTGCATTAATTTTGAAAACTCTTACATCACAAATTGGTTGAACTTGATGAAAATCCCTAGTGAAAATTACATCAAGATTTCTAAAGAATTTGGTGGTGAATATGTTTGATTTTAATCGAAGATCAATAAATTTTAATATTTCTTTTCCCTGTTAATGAAATTTCATCTAGTATTATTAATTATAATCAGTTCATATTACTTAACTAAGTTATTTAATTGTTCTAAATTTAATGATGGTAAATATTTACAATTAAGTGGTATAGAAAAACTTGAATGAATTGTAATTACATCAATGTTAAATGTTGCTTTTCATGAGCAAATTGTTTTTTAAAAGGGGTTAAATGAGGATGTCTATTAAAAAAGCATATCAAAGCTTGAATTAAAGCATTAATGTCAAATTTTTACTTGTATTAGCACCTGTAGTAATGAATAAATGAATTGGTTCATTTGGAATTTTTTTTCTATACATGAAATCATTAAATATAAAGCATTTTGTTATTCATTTTTTGAAATAATGAATGGAATTCATGGGTAGGCATCATTTGGTCTTGAACATCAATATTGGTTAAATTAGGAATAATGGAAACACCTATACATGGGTTAACAATATATTCATTACAAATGTTATATGGTTCAACTCTAGTACAATTAGTAATATTTTGTGAAGAAAACCCAATATCTGCATTAAGAAATTTATCCATCCATATGTTAGTGTCATTTTTTGTTGCTAATTCAAGATCTTGTGATTTTATGGTTTCTCAATTTGTTGTGTATGCATTATTATTATCAAAATTATATATAATTATTTTTCTTAATAAATTGATTTTTATTTCATGCATGGTATATGCCACATTCCATGTGGAATGGTCACCTTTGAAAGTATGTTCATTATGAAAAAAAGGAATAAATAATAATAATAGTTTTCTATAGTAATTTTTTGGGTCTCGATGTTCATTATAATGCACATAATGAATTATTTCCTTTTTTTCCTAAGATTTACAATGTCATAATTTGCAACAAATTCAATGAAAGAAATGTTAGATAAATAGTTAGGTCTTTTGATGTATTTATTGATGATTGATAGACACATAATATCTATAGAATCCAAAGGAAGTGTTTTTAATGATGCAACATTGTTTAATACAAATGAACATTCTTGTAATGGGGATGTATTAATGAATTTAAATGTTCTAGATGCATGGTACAATGGTATAGACAACACAATATATGCAGCTAGTTGTGCTGACATTCATTGAACATTAAGAAAATCATTTCCCATCTTTTGAATGCAAGTATGTGTTTCAATTTTGTTTTCATTACAACTAATAATTATATTTTTCTGACTCTTTTGTCATTGTTTTATCTATTTTTGTTAAATAAGATGTGCAACAACTAGTTGCAACATAAGGGTCAAATATGAATTGAACATTTGTGTTTGTTTGCCAAAGATTTCCAACATGAATACCAAAGGGATTTGTTTGTATGTCTTTACATAATCTTTGTAAGAACATTGTTGGTTTTTTAAATTTTACTCGTAATACATTGATGTATGTCTCTTTATCTATAGAAATCAATTTTAGTATTGCGTTAAATGACCTAGATGTTGTTTCTAAATCAATTTTATTAAGTTCCTCGAAAATTCTTTTGTTAATTTCACCTAAATGAACCCTTTTTGAAGGGGTTAAAGATTCCATTGGGAATGGTTCAAGAATTTGTGTTTTTTCCATAGGAGGCCATGGAAAATTAAATTGACAAATGGCTTGATTTTTCTTCCTACAAATCTTTTCGTGACAATGTGTTTGAACTTCACAAAGATTGGGTGTTAGTTTATTATTATCACATGATATATGTTTGTTCACAAAGTTTTCAATTGCATTGTTTGAATCCAAACCATAAATTTGTGCATTTGCAACCCATAAAAGTCCATGGTCATGTTGATTTCCATGACTTTGAAATTTTGTAACAAAGAAAAAATCTAATAAATGCTGAAAAATGGAATTATCTTTCATACACAATGTACAAAAATATTTCATACAATGATCATAATATCATGCAACATGTTTGGGTTTTAATTTGTCAAAAGGAATGTTAAGTCCTAATTTTTTACTATTTTAAGTCATATAATTTTTTTAAGAAAGGAAACCATTTACTTTCAACACTAGTAAATGTAACAAAAAATGTTGGGGGACTTAATTGTCAAATCATTGCAAAGACATCTTTTTTTAATTGACTTAGATAATTAAGTGAAGTATGTATGTCCTAAAAGATCTATATATCCTAAATTAAAATGTAAAATAACATCCAAATTTGGTTTATTTATGACATCACATGCTTGAAGTTAACATCCAAGGAGTTTCCCTTTACATATGTGCACCCAAGATGATGAAATAACGGAATGAATCAATATTTGAATAGTTTTAAAAAATAAATTTGGTATATGTGTAGCAAAATTATGATTTTTATGTAAGAGTTCCCATTGAGTAATCATTTGATAATACATTTTTATTATTTGGTTGCTATGAGGTTGTCCAAAAAACAATGTAAGAAAGTTCAATTATTCACAACGGGGATTTTGAAAATGGGCCAATGGTTTGAAATCTTGGCCTAGTGCCACATTACCACATTTTCAAAATAATCATATATTTGTTTGGAAGATAATATGTTTTGCACCATTGTATCTATTAGTATGTTTTCTTGTTCCTATTCAAATCTATCTTCATTACTATTGCCACATAATTCATCATCATTTACATCATAAAAAACATTAATATTGGTTTGCATTGATAATGCGAACATATTAAATTAACGTGCATAAATTGTTATTCTAGAATTTTCATATAATGGTGTGTTGAGAAGATCGTGTAATGCCAACATAATGAGGTTCAGATGGACATTACCTATTAAATATGGTGATTTATATTCCATTTGTTTTTTAATGATAGACCAATTGTTGCTTCATGATGAAGAAGACAAGGTAATATTGATTGGGTAGAATTGATATTGGATGGAACATTTATAATACTTCCTTTTATGTTATATTGTCCATAACCTTGGAGTTGCCAAATTTGAACAAATTTTAAATTTGGTGATACTAATCGTTCTTCTAGCTCATTTAGTTTTTTTACAGAATCTATGTCATTGTTCAATCTAATATTTGTAGGAACTAAAGCTTTGGTGTTTTATTATATTAAAAAACAAATAACAATTTTTACACAACAATGAATTTTTTCTTGAGGTGGAACATGTAAAAAATATTTTTGAATCATGGATTTTAATATTTTTTAATTTGTTTTTTAAAGCACAATCGATGACAACACACACATGGATGAATGGGTGTATTCAATAATTGTTATTTATCATGATGAGGTGAAAGATTTTCCAATGTTGTCAAAATATTTTCATGTATTATATTCGAAGTCAATGTATCATGAACTTTAATAGTTGAAGATGGTTGTTCAATGTGCAATGGTTCCACAAGGTTATTATAGTCAATATGTCAAATTGTGGAATTTCATGTGAATGTTGTTAAGAAGAATGTGTTTGTGGAATGTCTTTAAGGCCAACATTTATATTTGTTGATATTTCTATGTTGCTTAACCAAGAGTTAATATTTTTTACAAGATTTACATTTTTTTTATGAAGGTGACATAAATGAGAATATACTTGAGTGAATCTTAATTCTAAGGTGGAATTGTTGATAAATTTTTTTTTTACTATATTATTTAAAGTGGAAGATGGAAATGTAGTCATTACATTTTCTAATTGTTCATTGTGCATGGGTTTCCAATGGATGTTTAGGTTTTTCAATCACATTTTCATGTGATACTTCAAATTTTTGTTTTTGTGGGTGCATATTATCACCAATTCCATACAAAGATAGAGATTGTTTTTGACCTTGTTATTTAATGGACATTGTTGTTGGTTGGTTGGTATGTTTTGTTTGTGGTAATGTGTTTTGGTTTATTCATGAGGCATTGTAAAAAGTGATTGGTTCATAATGGCCATTTCTAGCATTTACCATGTCATCATGATAAAGTGGTTGTAATGAGCTATTGCTTATGAAATCATCACCCGCTTGAAAGCATATCACCCAATTTTGTTTTGACCAAACATGGATGGGTCTATGTAATAATTTGCCAAATAGAATATGGCACAATTATCACCCCATAAACCTCCAAAATTAGCACTTATGTTCATTTTTTGAATATAGGTTTGTAAAGAATTTATACCATGATATTCATACAATAAAAAAACATTGAAATGAATATCAATCAACTCTTGAATTTGGGGGTTAATGGGTTGTTGAAGGGATTGTGCAAAATGGGCCATGCATTGAGTTCAGAATTGAAGTGAATTTGGGAATCATGAATAAAAATGTTAAAGAATCAAACAAACAATCACCATGTACAAAAGGATACCTTTGAGTTTGTTGAAGATGTGACCATGAAGCACAAAATCAATGTTCATTATGAGGTCAATAAAAAATAAAAGAAAATAAAAATATTATTGTGTTTATGTAATTTGATTAATGGGAGAAGCTTATTGTTTTTCAGCAAAATAATACAATGACAAATCCAAAATAAAGTTAAAAATCAGTGGCTAGAAAGCTACTTAATGTTAATTAACTAATGTGTGAAGCAAAAACTAAGAAAAAGAAAAGGGAAGATGTTGAGGGGTAAAGGGAAAAAAGAAAAGAGAAGTTTAATCCACAATGTTAGTTAAGTAATCCTTGAGAAAAAAACAGAAAAATAAAGAGAAAAAAGGGCAATGGCCCACTACTAACTAGTTGATACATTACCAAATGCACTATTCACCAAAATGCCATTAATTTGGAGACTTCAATTTCACAAAATACTTTTGAATTCTAATAATGGTATAGTTTTTGGGCAATATAATGGAATATTGGGAAACACAAAAATTAGGGCAATAAAAAAAATCCCTAAACAATAGAGATAATATGGAGTGAGGTATATGCTAGTATGTGGTATGTGGAATGTGGTATGTGATATGTTGGTATGTGGTATGTGGAATGTTGTATGTTAGTATGTAGTATGTGGGAATGTGGTATGTGGAATGGGGTATTTGATATGTGATATGTGGGTATGTGGTACGTGGAATGTGGTACGTGGATATGGATATGTGATATGTGGGTATGTGCTATGTGATATGTGGGTTTGTGATATGTGATATGTTGGTATGTGGTATGTTGATGTTGATATGTTGGTATGGTGATAGTATTGAAAATGTGGATGTTTTTGTCGAATTTTTGGTAAAAGTTAGAAATGAACTAAAAAATCAGCAATAAGGAAAAAATATGATCATATTGAAACTTTAAAGGTGTGGCCTTACAATATGTAGTAAAGACCTATCTACATAAAAAATAGTGAACTACATATAAAATACTTCGATGAAAGCAAAATCTCAAAAAAATTCAAGCACAAGAAGAATCTCCAACAACTTCTCTAACAACCTCTACAACAACTTCTTGAGGTTGGAATTTTTCATTGCATCCAACAAGTTCCCAATTGGACTCAAATGGAAAATACCAAAAACTTTCAATCTTTAAGGAACTTGATCATATACACTCTTTCAATGAAATATTTTGCCATAAAATCCTTTTATGGGAGTTTGAACAAGGGAAACAACCAAGGAGTTTTGACATGGGAAATGCATGGTGGACCATCAACAACTTCAATTGTGGTATTGATGTGAATATCAAAAGTGCATGTTGTGGCAACTTTACACAAATTGTAGAAATACAACTTGTTAGAGGGTTGTTGGAAAATATCACCGAGTTTGCATTTGGAGCAAACTCGTTTGTAAGGTAGAGCAAAAGGATTTATGACCATCAAACACCCATCAACCTAGTGAAAAAAAATGGATATTAGAAAGTTGAATATGTTAGATTAGAAAATTGAATATCTCATATCAGATCAAATTAAATTAGAATGTAAAAAAATTATAACAAATTAAATAAATCAATTCTAACATATTAAAGTACAATGAAAAAGAATAAAATGAAACTAACCTTGCGGGTTACGGCACAATTATGTTTGATATGGAGATTGAACACCTCTTTCAATTTTTTTTGCAATGAAGCTAATAACATTGGGACAATGATAGATGAAATGATGGTGAGCATACGCACATCGCCCTTGTTGTTACAAACAATATTTTTCACGGTGCAAAATGTAGGTATTCCTTTCCAAAACTATTGTGCCAAATCGTGGAATTCATCACGAAATGAAGCAACAAAACTCACCTACAACTAAACAAATGTAGCATAAGTTCAAGTTGGAAGAAACCAAAAACAATGTTTAAAAAAAAAAATAAAATTTAGAAATTTACAATTTGAATGTCTTTTGGATTATTCCCATCAGCAACCAGTAGTTCAAATTTGCTATCAATCTCACCATGCACTCCAATAACAACAAAAGTAGTGGTGGTTGTAGCAAAAGGTTAAAACATGTGGTGGGAAAAGTTACAAATTGTGTATTTTGGTAGAAAATGCAACTTCACAAGAAGATCGGATATTGGAATAGTTGTCTTTTTTGTGGATGTGGAAAGTTCAATCATCTAATCAAAGTCTCCTTTATCATAATCTGTTTTGGTTTTCACAAAAAAAAAAATCCAACCGTAAAAAACAACCTTTTTTAATGAACTCAACATTTGTTTTAATCAAACCTCCTTTGATGCTAATAGTGATTGTGGTGATACCCATAGTATTAATGAATCTACATGAAGATATGAAAAAGCCACAAATTTAAAAGGAGATGTAGATGAAATTGACGAGTTGCCATAAACATTCAAAACCAAACATTTAAAAAACAACATTGTGAATTGTATGATCAATGTCTTCCACTAGAAGAACTGGACGTTCATTTCTTTTGGCCATTTGGACTTTATCAAATCAAAGTCTAACAATATCGAAACAAGAACTCTATTTGAGCACAACAAGATTGAAAACATAGAAATGTGTTTGCAAAAAGATTGAATGAACTTTATTTCAAACCCATTATCTTTCAATGGGTCACAACTTCCAACCAAAAATCATTTTATTTTTGTAGATTAAAATATAACTCAATGAAAGAACCCTATGTAGCCACCTTATAAAACCCTAAAAAACCTTTGGCAACCATAATAACAAAAAACCTTAAATGACGACCTTTACAATTAAAAAGGGGGAAAAGTCAAAACCTATGAACTTGAAAAGTGAAGAAATAAAACCTTTGGGAGTGAAAATTCCATTAAAGTGACCCCCGTTGGAGTGAAAAAAAAAAGTCACTTGAAGTGATCCCCCTTTAGTAGCGAAAAAAAAATCATTTGAAGTGACCCTTCATTGGTGGCGAAAAAAAAAAGACTTGAAGTGCCTCCAATTAGGGTGAAAAAAGATCACTTGAATTGATCCCCATTGGGGTGAAGTGACTCGCCATCAGCAATGAAAAGAAAGTGATTAGAATTACCCCGTTCGACATGAAAAAATTCATTTAATTGATTTCACATCAACGGGCTGTGAAAAAACATTTCACCTAAAGGGACCTGACCTGTTGCGAAATTTTATTTTGCACATAAACTGATTTCATTGGTTGGAAAAAAAAACACATTCACTTGATTTGAACCCCCCACCTGAAAAAGTTTTTGTAAACTTTGGGTAGTTAATGGGTCTTCAATTTTATTTTTTCAACTTTGGGCAGTTTGGGGGGTTTTTTTCTATGTCAAGTTTGGGGGTCTTAGGGTTTGATCTTGTGAACATGCCCAGTTTTAAATTATTATTATTATTTTAAAAGAGTTTTGAATTATTTTCTTTTTATTTTGGGGGTTTTCATTTTATTTTTTTTCTAAGGGGGGATGGGTCTTTGAATTTCATTTTGGCCTTTTATTTTGTATTCCTTGTGATGATTTTGGTCATAAATTTTTTATTATGATCTTTGTTTCCAGAAAATAATTCATTTTGTAAACTTTGGGGGATTTTTTTGTTTTTTTAAGAGAGGGGGGAATTTCCTTTCTTCTTGTGAACTTTAAAAGTTTTTAGTTTTCATATTTTGAAGTTCGAAAGTTTTCAATTTTTCTTCTTCTCATTCTGGAGGTCTCTAATTTATTTTTTTGGTTTGAGGGGGGGGGGATGGGGGGGTGGTGCTTGCTTTGTGGATTTTGAGAGTTTTTTGTTTTACTATTTTGAAGTTTTGAAGTTTTCAATTTTTCTTCTTCTCATTTTGTGGGTTTAAAAAAAATTTATTTAAAGTTTCACAAGGGGAAGAGGGGGTATTTGCCTTTCTTCATGTGTTTTGAAAGCTTTTTGTTTTCATATATTCTTCAATTTTCTTGTCATTTTGGGGGTCTTTAATTTTTTCGTGTGAAGATTCACAAGGGGGGAGATAGTGTATTTGATTTTCTTTTGGAAACTTTGAAGGTCTTTTGTTTTAGTGTTTTGAAGTTTTGAAGTTTTCAATTTCCTTCTTGTCATTTTGGGCATCTTCAAATATTTTTTGTAAAGTTTTCACAAGCGAAGAAATGAGGTATGCGCCTTTCTTCATGTGAATTTTGAAAATTTTCTATTTTTCTATTTTCAATTTTCAATTTTCTTCTTGTCATTTTGGAGGTTTCACATGGGGGGAAATAATGCTAGGGTTATTATCTTAAAATTTGGGGATTTTCAAAAAACAATTTATGGAGTTCAAAGATTTTCAACTTTGTTTTTATGAGTTTTAAGGGTTTTCTTAAAAACATTTAATGAACTTGAACTTGTTGTCCCATTTGTTCCTACCCATGACAATATGCTAAGTTAAATTTGGGCGCAAAAGTTGTTTTATACATTTTCCATATAACCAATGCAGGTTTTTTTCCTTTAGAAAACAAACGGGGTTTTAAGGTGGATGGGATGAATAGATATCCAATGGTATTAGGTTATTAAAATATAATAATAATAAGATTAAAGTAAAGGATCTAAGTTGTGAATGTATGGGATTGAAATTTTGAAGGGGAAAAATTCAATTTTGGGTAAATCTTTGAACTTTTTCACAACTGCTAATTTTGAGTTTTAAATATTTATTTATCCTTAATCTAAAATTGTCCAACATTGGAAAAAACACCAAATTCCCAAAATCCCATTTTACCCCTTTTCTTATCAAAATGTTTTATTCATATTTTATCTTCAATTTTTAAAATTGTTCATCATTATTTTAGATTTTAATAATTTATGCTTGAAATTGATAAGTTAGAACTTGAACAATGTGTCAGACGGACTAAATGAAGTAGCCACCATTCCATAGGTTTTCCCCGTGAGGGCAAAACCAACAAAAAAAACCTTTGCCTTGGATTTGGATTGCCCTAAGTGTTTAAATGTACTAAAACCAGCCTAGTTACCTTAATGAAAGTTCCAAAAAAAACCTAATTGAAAAAAAACCAACAAGAGTTCAAAAAAAAACCTAGCTAAAAAAGAATTTAACTAAAAGTAACATGGTGGAAAAACAAAAGAAGAAATGTCTTGGTAAAAGGAAAATGAACAAAAAAAAAGAAAATTTGTAGTTTTTTTTGTATTTATGTAAATGTTATTTTAAAAAAAAATGTTTTGGGTTTGGATTCCTACTTGCTGTAGGTGAATCACATTTAGGTTTGGATGTGGCGTACCATTTAGGAAATTTCAATATTATGTGTTATATGTGTGATGACAATAATAATTATAGGCGAGGACATAGGAATGCATGACAATGTTTTAAATGAATAGCCAATAGCCATAATCAATGGCCAATGGCTAATAGCCATAACCAAGAACCATAATAATTGACCAATAGCCCCATAATATTTTAAACCCAAAGCCCATTTATATTTAGTTCGCCATAGCGTAGGCTTTGGGGTAGCTTGTGGATGGAAAGAAATAATTTGATGTAACTAATTTGGGAAATTTGATCCTAGGTTTTCCCAATTGGGACCTTTATCTAATGACTTTATGGACAACAGAAAAAAAAGATGATGAAGCAAAGAGGAGGTGATAGAGAAAATTTATCCTTGAGTGGCTCCACTAAAAATGTCACACCCCAAATTTTTGAAACCCATCCAATTCTAGAATAACATAGGACTCACATTAAAAAAGCTTTTCATTTCAAATTATTTATCAAAAGGTTACCCAAGTCATGAAGAATTCAAAACTTTAGTTAAATTTACAAAAAAATGTGTTTTGATGTGAAAAATGAATGCATAAAAAAAAAAAAACAAATTTGAAATGTCACATGAGGGACTTTTTTGATTAGGAACACAAAAGTAATCTATTTTTTGGAATTTTCTTTCGATGTTAATTTGAATAATTAAAATGCCAACCTACTTAATGCCTTTTATAAATAGTTAATTGAATCAATTTTCATTTAACTATGAATTTTTGAAGTCATGATCATGAAGTCCTAAAAAACCATTGATGTCAAGAACACAAATGATAACTATTTTCATTTTTTATTATTTTAATGATTAGTTTGGATCATTCCCTTGTGTATGTCCTAAAAAACAAAAAACAAAATCTAATGTGTAAGTGTAAGGACACTTAAGTTTTTTAAAAGTTAGGAATTGGGTAAAGAATGGATCAAGAATCAAAATGTTAATGCACAATATAAGTTTTTGGGTGCTCATTATTTTTCATGAGTGTGTACATAAGTGGGGAAAACATAGCCCACTAAGTCCAATCAAATAAACCAATCTATAAATAGATGGATTTAATTTTTTTAATTGGGTCCAACTTTCCTATAATTTTAGCAAGGCGATTCTTCTTAGTGGTACCACCCAAAGAAAAGTTTGTTGGACATTGAGGCCCAATAAGGGCACCACTTTATTGAGAACTTTAATATGAAACAATTTTTATCTTAATGCTAATATTCAAGTTCTCATGGATTTGCAATTGAGTAAATGCACACTACACTAAACCAATTTTTTGACTTTTAGAGAAGTTTTACAAAGTGTTTGTCATTCTAATGACCATATTTGATAAGTAAATATTATTATTTTTTCCTATAGGGACTTAAGGAGGATTATTGAACATTTCAGAACAGGAAAAAAAAAAATTCTAATCTAGCTACTATAATCATGGCCGAAAAAACTGAGTCATGTCAGATGCGAGTCTTATGAAGCTGAAACTTTAGATCAACTATAGAAGATTTTCATTAAAGTTCTTGTTCAGATTATTTCAGCATCCTCATGTGCAAGAAATTGGAGCATATTTGAATAAATTGATTCTAAAAGTGGAATTGCAAATGCCTTCATCTACAGCAATTGATTTAGTATATGCGACACTTGAATATGAGAGAAAGTTGATGACCTTGATTATAAAAAGAAATTTGTAGAATGATCATAATGAGCAAGAAACTTGAAGCCTATACAAATAGCATTTAGAACTTTCAAAAGTTTGATGAAACAAAATTCCTCTATTGTTCATTCCATTTATTACATTTTCCAATCCCCTAACTTTTTTCTGAGAACCTTCTCAAGATTTCTTCGGCAAACTTGTTTTCCATTTCTGGTGACTATGAAATTGAGCTTGACAAGTTCCCCCACAACATCTTTCTCCAAGACTTTCAAGATATTGCTCTACACCCTCTAATGCATTCTGACAACCATGATTTTTAATACGATGTTATATATATCTTGAGACATAAGTATATATGATGTTATTGAGGATTCACAATTATGACATGGAATGAAAATTTTGCAATGATGAGAAATCCGAGCACTTGTGAGGATAAATTGAATGAGAAAGAAAGATCACAATTGATGTAAATTGAGGTCTACTTGAGATTTCCTTGTCACAGAGTTCACAAATTATCATCAGTTGACAACAAAAATCAGAATTATTGACCATGTGAGAAAATTCTGGCAATTTAAGATGTTGGCAGATTCTACTTTGCAGGTACTATATAAGATGTATGTGACAAAAGAAAGCTCGGATCTGACCTTGCAGTTGAAGATTAGGGTTGTAGATATTGGATCACTTTAGTCGCCTGCTGACAAAGAGGGTCTTGAGATTGGTCATGTATCTAGAGCCTGGGAAGGACTGTGCAGCATTTGGATTGTACACCCTTTAAGCTTAAGGACCACAGATGAATATCAGTGTGCCCCAGGCAACAGTATGTCACAACCAATTTCTTCTTCAAGATGAATCTCAGATCATAGCTTCATTGAAGCAATTTAAGGGTGAACTCTTGAGATTCAAAGCAAGCAGATTTAGAGGAGTTTAATTTAAAGGAAAAGGAGTTCAGATCCAGAGCTTTAAAGGTTATTTAGAAATTCGTGAAAAGAAAACTTATAAGGTGTTGAGAGCCAATGCTTTTGTGCGGTGAACATGGATCCATATTTGGGATGCTTGCAGATGTTTTGCAGAAGTAGTCATCAAACACCCCATGATCCTATCAGACAAAAATTATATCTGATGATGATCATCATGTATCCCACACCAGAGCTAGAATGCACACGAATCATGCCAAGCTTCTGCTTAATCCCTGGAGCTAGGACAAAAACAAAGATATACTTATTGCGTATATTTAGATATTTGAAGTCTACAGGATTCGCAAAGCTTGCAATTGAATGCAAAATCTGATCTCTAGAGACGTGCACAGTTCTAGCTAGCTAGAGAGCAACAACTTCCAACAAAAATCTTAACAAATTTTAATGCTTGGCCAGCTTCGCCTAAAGGATTATATTCATATTCAAGAGAAAAATCCATGAGACATTCAAAGAATCTCAAGCTTATATGCATGCGAGCTACCAACTACTTCCTACAAAGTAGAACTAGCAGCAGCAACATCAGCATCTGAGAGACATCAGCATGCACTAGGAGTGCAGGAATGATGTAATCCAAAGTCCGAATAGCATTTGTCAAAAATGGAAGTTACGCTAACGCAGCCGGTTGAGATCAGTTGCAGCAGCCTGAGCTGAGATTTCAATAAAAAAAACAGAAAAAACTAGTGTCGAGTGTTCGTGGACGCTCTAGAACTATGACGACGAGTGGGTCTAGAATGTGTGCAGAGCTAGCTAGCGAGCGTGGGTACTCATCAATATAACACATGCTTCAAGTAGTTGGGATTGGTTATGATGGATTCATGGTTGTTGTATGCAGTTTGTCTATAAGAACTGACGTTGTTGTTGTCATTCCAGATATGATCAACATGATTAGGCTGCTGCAGCATCGCGTAAGTCTCCACCTCGGCCTGATCATCACCTGCAATAACAGAGTATGAAGAATTGGCGAAACTTGCAGCGAGAGATGTGGATGGCAGCTGCTGATGCATGAACTGCAGGCGGTTGTATGAAGTGGTGTAAGAATCGACATGAGGAACAGCTACACCAGCAGCAGCAGTAGAGCTTGCGTGATCAGATGCACGCCCGCGAGCTGCTGCTCGATAGAACGCCTTGTTGGATGGTAATTTCGTACTCATGCTAGTCTGATGATCCGGCCTCATCTGATCCGCGACGACGTGGTACGTGAGGTTTGAACTAGTGCTAGAGCTGCTGCTGCGCGTCCAAAACTGTGACCTGGTCTTGATCCGCTTCACCTTCTTCAACACACGCAACGGGTCCAGCAGCTGGTTTCCCGTTACAGTTACCTTCTGGTTGGATTGGTCACAGATCACCCCTGCAACATCTGCAGCATATGCAGCAGCAATAGGGCCAGAAGTTGAACAGCATGCATCAGAAGAACTCTAAAAGCAGCTTATAGTGCATGCATGCATGCGCAGGAGGCAGTAGTGGCTAACAAGCAGCATGAAACCAAGGAGCAAGCTTGCAGCTAGCTAGCAGGCAGTTCACAAAACACAAATCCACAGCTATTGATCATCCCTGCAGCAAGCTGAGCAGCTTTAGCCTATGAGCTTATACGACGAGCCTGATGGCGCACCATACCATCCATGTCCAGCACTGCTTCCCTGACTTTCTTCTCGCATTTCATACAGCAAATGGGGACGCACAATTCGACCGTCTGCAGTAGGCACAGCAAATCCACAAAAAGGCCACACATGATTGATTAATGCCCTGCAGATCAGCTATGCAGTACCTGCAACGCAACGATCGATCAAGCTGCTACACACTGATCTGGAGCTGCTCATGAGGATAGATCATCATATTTATCCAGTCATCAGGATGAGCTAACACATACCGGTACGGGACGCGGCAGCACCGGGGTTGCAGTTTCTCTGGTCTGATGATTCGTGTGTGCACCTCCGGCTCGGTGGCTCCTGATCATGCCTCCAGCAGCAGCTTGATTATAAAGCTCCGGGGTAGCAGTTTTGCTATAAAACATCTGCAAGCCCATCGTTGTCGGTACAAACAAACAAAGGTCGTCACAGCTTCTTCATTCCGAGGCCCCGGAAATCACTGACAGAACAGACAGGATCCAATAGAGAGAAAGGCAAGCGTCTAGAGATCCCCTTACCTCGTCCATTGACAACATCTTTGAATGATTCTCCCCTGGCCGGCGCGCCTTTCTCTTTGCTGTAATTGCGGGTCACGTACTTCCAGCTCTCTCCTCTCGAAAATCTCCTTCAAGAAAGCTTGAATCTCTGGGAGGGGGACTCGTTCATCAAGAGGTCGATCAAAGACTGAACCAAACCAAACTGGAAGGAATTAGGTGATATAGTCTTGGGCTCTAATATAATTTCTTTGAGCTTGTTTACAAGGACACAGATATAGCTTTCATGTTGGAGGAGGAGGAAGCAGAATATAGAGAAGTCTTTTAGCAAACTGATATATATCCAGCAGCTGCAAGCAAAAAAATACAAGTGCTTTAAAGATCAAGACTAGAGAAGCAACAGCTCCAGAAATTACTGTAAACTGCAAGCTTGAATGGGTTCTCTGATTGCATTCCAGACACATATATCTTTTCTGATGGAAGCAGAAAGCTGTAACATATGTGGTCAGTACAAACACAGAGAGAGAGAGAGAGAGAGAGAGAGAGAGAGAGAGCTTGGAATTCTAGTTATAGCAAGAGAACTAGCGGCAAAGTGTGTGAAGAGCTTGGACAGAGAGTGAGGAGTTATATAGTTTGGTGGTTCCTGGCTATGGCAGAGCTTCCTGTAAGCAAAAAGTACATACTAATTTCTTCACGTCATCAGCAGCTGCCAGGCCAAACAGCTGCTGCTGATCTGGGGTTGCACCACTTTTCAGGCAGCCCAGTTCTTCTTCTTCTTCTTCTTCTTCTTCTTCTGCTTCTGCTGCTTCTGCAAGCTTTCATTAGACCTGTCTGCAATTTGGTTCAGTACTCTGAATTCATCAGTGCCACCACCCCCACAAAATATACATTTCTGTGTACCGGATACTGCAGGAGCTTTTCTTCTCTTGGATCATCATGAGAGTCGGAATTCTAAATCTCATGTGATGATCAATGCAGGAGATCAAGCATTTCCTACAGCAAACCCAAAGACCATCCAAATCTTTCTACAGTTCCAATTTCCCAGCTGCTAATGTATGT
The DNA here is from genome assembly GCA_963920785.1 of Sphagnum contortum. Classification (NCBI taxonomy): domain Eukaryota; kingdom Viridiplantae; phylum Streptophyta; class Sphagnopsida; order Sphagnales; family Sphagnaceae; genus Sphagnum; species Sphagnum contortum. The sequence continues at coordinate 5,374,923 of OY987287.1, read as the reverse complement.
ACTATGTACCTACTACCTACCAGGCTAGTACCCCATTCTTCTACTGTGCAAAATCTTTCTACAGTTTTCAATCTTCCTTAATGCTGTATGTACTATGTCCCTCACCCATCATTGTAAGACATAGTGTTGCCAAATCTTTCTACATTTTCAATCTGCCTACCGAGTACCCATCATTGCTAGTAGTATGCAAAATCTTTCTACAGTTTCAATCTGCCTGCACTGTAGGTATGTACTGTGTTCCTACCCGCCCATCCTTGTTGCATGTAGTGTGCACAATCTCGCTACAGTTTCATTCTCCAGGTTGCCAATGTTTTTGGAATCCTGAAATGTAGTAAATGAACAAAGGTGTGAACTGGTCTTTTAAATAATGATGTGTTAAGTAAATTTTCTGTAGTTAGTACTTTTTGTTGTTTCATTTACATAATTGTCACAAGAAAACATGGATTTGATTGATGTAAGGTTCTTCTTCTTCTTCTTCACAGGGAGAATGTTGGGTGTGAGTGAACCTGCAATGCTATACAAGAAAGAGGTATTGATGATGGCTATGGTCTGCTGGCAGCTTTTTGGGTCTTTTGAAATCATGTCTTGTTTACCACATCCAGCATAGGGTGTAAATTTTTGTTTCATCTCCAGCCATAAATATGGAAAAGTGAACAATATAATGGAATTATCTTTAAAAGCATACCTAATCCAATCCTTATTTCATAAGTTGTTGATTTTGTCATCTCCACTTTGTTATTATTCATTAAGTGTCAAAAAAAGCTTAATCAAAACTTGTCATGAAATTGCTATGATTAACATTTAATGTGATTATGCAAGATGTGCTTGCAAATAGGGGTGAGTTGCCTACCTCAACATTTGAGTTAGGCATTTTAGTCAAGACCAAGTGCCAATAGAAGTTTGGTTCTAACTACAATAATCAATGTAAATTAATGTACAAATTTAATGCTCACCCAATGTTTCAACCCCAATAGGACCCCTAATGAGCAATTTCATCCCCTATTCGAAACACTTTACAAATAATTTAATGTGAGAAACTATTTAATTTTCACCATCGATCCAATCATTCCATTGAGCCAATCAAAGACAATTGTTTCCTTTTCTTGCTCTCTTGAAAGTTGGTGAGAATTTTTGCTTAGGCATATTTCTAGGCCTAAATGATGTTTCACCTTATTTGATCGCTATTTTTCATCCAAACTATTGTGTGCAGGCCTTTGTTTCTCTTTTCTTTTCATGGAGATGTTGCAAGTACTTTGGACTTAAAAGCTCTAGAAGTGAAAGCAGGTAACACTCAATGAATCAATATTCCACTTTCCAAAAATCTATACCATTCTTGTGTTAAGGAATACAAATGGTTATGCATAAAATAAAATGAAGCAATTTCAGCAGTTATGTCTAGAATTAAGACAGTTACTGTATATAGAGATGGAGACTTAGTTCCTCCAGACTAGTTAGGTCACTAGTTCTTAAAATTTTACAGAGAAATCTAGTAGTCCAAGGAAAGTGTTCAGCATCCAATGTATCCAATGTACCCATTATCCAATATATATATATAATTAAAAAGAGGTACTCCTCAACTGAAGAACATTCAGTTCTCCTCTTGTGTACTACCCCAATGGTTGGGTGGGTGGTCCTCAGTACTCTCTAATAAAAAATGCACAAGCCTTGGCTCTTTAGTCAGATCATGTTTGATTCAAGTTAACACGATTCAAGTTTAGTAACATTATAAAAATTGTTGCTTCCATACCCTAGATTTCATGGTTTCTTATTTCATCAGAGCTTGAGACGACTACAGCAAAATCAATTCATGCAGGGTTTCTCCATCTCTATCAAGGAGTTAAGTAGGGTCTGGGTTTCCTATACTCCCAGCTAAACAAGATTAACATCTTTCCAAGGTTGTCTCCAATAGTGTTAGGTGGGTATTTCATTTGTCTAGTAACTGTCAGTTCCAGGTTTTGAATATTTCAGATTCAGAGAACCACTTCTTCTCTGGTTTTAGATACCGGAATCAAAGACCCACCAGTTCCAGTTTTCAATAATCTCAAAGAACCAGCAGTTTTCAAGGAACTCACAGTTACTAAGACAGTTATCTGACCTTTTCCAAATTATTGGAGAACTGTGCCTGTTTTTGATAACCACCCAACACTGGTTTATACCAGTGACCAAACCAGTGTTGGTCAGTTCTTGATTTCTGAAGGACCCTTCAGTTCAGGTTTTTGTTTTTATGGAATCTCTAATCTGTTGTTGAAATCAATCTTTTGGATTCCTGAAATCTTTGGTTTCAATCATTTTCATAAATAATTAAGACTTGATCTAGTTTAGGGTTAGGTCAAGTTCCATTTCCGTTACACATAACTTAATATTTATTTTCTTTTGCTTAATGTTAATTTTTTCAACTAGTGCACATAATCCAATATAAAAAATTATGTAATATCAAAATCAAATGCAATAACTTGCCTCAAATGTAAGGTCAATCTTATACTTTTTGAAATAAAGTTATACTTATTTACTTAGAGAACTTGAACCCACTATAAACAAGAGACCAAATCTAGCGCTAATTCAATTTTGAAAAACAAAAGTTGCCTAGTTAAGTTCCAAAGGTGATTCCAACAAAATTTGAAGCTTCTAGTTCAAAAACTTAGAACTTAATCCATAGCTTGCACTTGAACCTACCTAATTCCCAAAACCAACACTAATATAAACCATTCATCCAAGTGATTTGCTTCATAGGCGACATCCTTATTGATTCCCATCTCAATTTCATTTTAAAAGATGGGGAAAGAAAGCAAGATGATTGTTGACAACACTAACCCTTAAGCTTGTCCCCAAGCCACACCATTGTTCTGTGGGTATTTAAAATGGCATAAAATCACGATGTGTTTTTGAGAAAAATTAGAATATCATAATGGTTTTTCTTTGTCTAAATCTGGGGTCTTGTGTTCATTAAAGACTTTTCAAGCTAATTCAATTTTATTTTCTAACATTTAAGTAATCAATTTTTTTCTTATGTAACATGTTTATCCACTTGATGTTTTCAACTATCTTATTATTTACAATGTGTGGGTTTTGGTTTTCAAAATAATGGTGATAAACTTCTATGACATGGATTTAGGGCAAACTATCCACTTCAATTGTGCCACTTGTGCTTGTCAACTTTTTGGCTTTCATCATTCATGGTCAAGGAACTATGTGCCTATGTGTGATAGCTACTAGTGATGATGGGCATGGTTTCTTTTGTTTCCTTCCTCTTTTTGTGTTTGGCTTGTTTGTCATTGTTTATGCATGACAAATGGATTCTATGTTTTTGCAACGCTTGATGTTGGAATTTGGGTGTGTATTTTTCCTTGTTGTGTGAAATGGATGTGTTTTGATTGGTTTTATGTGCGCGACTCAAGGGAGGCAACACTATATCAAGGAATGGCTAACATTGTGGGAAAAATGAACTTCTCATGCATTGTTTTGATAATGTTATAAGATTGTTGATTTAGTTAAAAGATTGGATAAAGCCTTATGTTAGGTGTGATGACAAGTTGAAATCTAAGGTCTAACAATGGCATAGAATCTCCACTACATTTATGCCTCATTCTACATAGTGCAAGTTTAGTGCATTGTAAAGGTCAATCCCGGGGAAGTGATGAGAAGTTCTAAGGATTTTGAAAAGAGTCTAATGGCATTGTTTTTGTGATGTTGTTAGGGTGTCATTGCAATCCTATTTGGTTGTTGTGGAATGGGAAAGAATACATGTATACTTGGGAAGTCCAAAAGAAGGCTTGTATTGGGAAGGGTTCATATATTGTTGGCAAATCCTACTACTAAGCCTATAACACAAATCTAAGCTTTGTTAATTCTTTTTTTATCAACCCATACTATAATATATATCGTGTATGTGTATGTGGGAAAAGTGAGCATTCTAATTGTGGGATTATAGTTGTATGATGTGTCAAAAAGCCTATTAACTCCCAAAGTATTGTGTCTAAATTATTACATTATCTGGGTTCTTCATTTATGTATCATAGGGATCTTCATGGCCATGTCAACAAATGAATTTTATCACATGTTAGGATTGCCAGAAAAAGACCAATTGGCTTATGAAAGTGAAGTTGAAGTGGCATTATCCTTGGATACTCATAGGAGAAATTGAAATGTATTTAACTTCATAAAGAATATCATTGCAAGATTATGTTGTAATTTCTAATTTAATTTGTGATTACACCTAGGATTAAATTGTTTTTGTTCCTTGTTCTTTTGTTACACTACATTCAATTATCTTCTCATTATTGATGACAATAACTTGAAGTGAATATGAAAGCAAAACACCACCTTGCCACACAACAATCATTCACAAGCAATCGGAATTCCCAATTTGAAGACTAAATGCAAAAAATGAAAACATGATCTATGATTGCACTAAGATCTCCTTAAGGCAATTCAACTTTGATTCAAAAAGGTCCTACCTATAAAGTAAAAAAGTTTTGCATCCACATAAAAACCTCTAGGGCAATCGAACTTCGACTCCAAAAGGTCTTACCTATGTAATAGAAGAATTTTTCTTCCACATAAAAACCCCCACAAAAATCCCAACTTTAAAACATCCATCTTGAACACTTAAACAACTTGGAATACCATGGAAAAAAAATTCTTACAAATTTGGCTAACATCCAAAATTACATACAAAAACTAAAGATGCATTCTTTGTAAACATATGTTTCAATGGCAAGTCTACCTTCACAAAGAATAGGTAATACTTAAAAGGCAATTTACATTTCTTTACATTACAAAACTACAAAAACAAAGCTTGCATCTTTTTAGTAATCAACTCAATATCTAATTCATATTTCTTTCCAAGTAGTCATGGCTTCACTGTAAAATTAATGACAACATAAAAATTTTGGGTGAACATGCAAACACATAAATCAAATGTGTGGTTAACTGATTATGTAATTCATTCTTCATGAAAAATAAGTTGTTAAAGGGTTTTTCATCTTTCACGAAACCTAGCATTTGCACCATGGTTATTTTAACAACTTTCATGCATTCATTTAACTTGGGAACTAGAATGGGAAAAGATTAAATCTTTAACCACATCCAAGTATGTAAGTTCACATATGATAATTCCCACATCACACACTACAAAAAATCATGGCCTTTCAAAAGGATTAATTTGATTAAAATGTCCACATTAGCCAAAAGGATGTCCGCTTTAACTAAAGGCATGGGGCATGAAAGACACATGGTGTTTTTTTTATTGAATTGACCACTTTAACCAAATGTTAAATCATACATCTAGTAAAAAAGGATTGATTAAAAAAATAGTCCATCAATATGCCCATGGCTTATTCAAATCAGGCATACTAAATGGCCTTGCTTAGTCAAATTGACTATATCAATTTGGTTAATTAGTTTACTTGTTATGCTTACTAAACTACCTACTTACTTACCTATCTACCTAGTTAGGTACTCTCTTATTTACTTATAAAAGAAATTAAAACTCAAATGTTGTTATACACATTGATAAAAAAATTCATTGAACTTCAAAGAAACATATTAAATACATTTTGTATCATATTGTTTTATAAAATGGTGTGGTGATTTGATTGCTAAAACATTGGTGTGGAGCCAAGGAGACCAAGGTTCAATCCCCCTTACCAACATATACTATGTGAAATATGTATATTCATATATATACCTTGTACATGTGTGTAAATGTATAATATTTAAGTGTTTTGTGGATAGGTAGGTAGGAAGCCATGGTGTGTAAGTAGGGTCATGGGTGGATGGGTAGGTAAGTAGGTAGGAATGGTATAAATAAATCAATTTTATTCATAAATATTTTTTTAATTGAGTTTTCCTTTAATTAAATTTTTTTGGTTGTCAATGTTTTTGTTCAATTTGACCAATAAAAAATATCATCTTATGGTTAGTAAAAAAAACCACCAATCAAGTTGGATGTATTCAAAACAATTTGACTAGTATCACCAAATGTCAAAATGAATGGTTTTTGGTCTATTTTTTTCTAATCAAATAAACCATGATTTCTTATAATGATCCCTTTAACATTATGATTCATGGTGAGTATAAAAAAAACACTTCCATATCAAGCTACTTTGAATCCAAAAGTGGTGGAATCAAAACATTATTTTTTATCTTCTTTGCAACATAAAATGCAACCTTAATGAAAGAGAGATGGGAAAGAAACGACCTAGTAATGACATCCTGACATAAGCAATACTATGAGTATACCATGCCAAAGGCTACTATATTTTTTGCATCATGAAATTTTCAGTTTGATCCCATGCACAAGGTAGAAGCAATTTGTGAATATTCACTTTTCATTATTCTCAACATGGTCTTATAATCTATTGTGTGCATTAGAACAAACAGCTTGTCAAGGCTTCCATATTGATGGTGAAGATAAGTCTTGTTTACCACTTGTAATGCCAAATATGGCATGAACATATATTATAAATCTCAAACCCAATGGAAGGGCATTTATTCACTATAGTGGTTAATATTGACTATTAAAGTCGTTGAAAGCAAGGTCATCAAACTTGCAATAACATATCAACATATATTCGATACAATTTTGATTTTGCCATCATAACAACATCAATGAAGTCACAAGTCAATTTTTTTGCTTCTATGCAATTTAATTAATGTATGTATCGCTTCCAACCTAGGAAGGATGCAAGGCAAACCAAAACTAATTCCAAGTCGCATAGAAGATCCAAGTTATCACGAACATGTTTGTTCTTAGGTGAATCTTCATGCATCTTCACCACCAAAACCTTGTACTCCACCAACACCTACTCTATAGGGCTAAGCATGGATATCCAATGAGTTTTGATATTGTGCATCAATTTCAAGCCCTTTGTTTCCAATGTTTTGACAAGGTTAAAGAACTTTAAGAACTTCTTTGGATAGTGTGAAAAAAATGCATACAATGATTGTAACATACTTTCAATATTTGCAACCAAGTTCATCTTGCTCAAAACCAAAACTATTAGGTTTGTTTGATGTGCCGTAAAATGCACACCAAGGACATAAAGGGCTATTTGTTCCTTTACTTGTGTAATCACCCCATTACGATGTCCTTTAAATACAACATTTCCATCACATCCAAAGCATATCCATTTGGAGGTCATGTCTTTATTGGTAAGGCCTACATAGTTGGCCATGGCTTTTAGAATCAAAGCCATGAAAGGATTAGGTGTATCCCTATTTAACTCAACCCTAAAAGAACAAGTGTAGAATAATACAATGAACTTTCACAAATTTAAGTGAAATTTTTACAATTTCAACAACTTCTCAATTGGAATTTCTCAATTACTTCAACATCTCATGTTTGAGTTAATTTATGTTGAATCTGACAAGAATGTAAAGTACTTTGAAATGGACTACCCAAGTAAATGGCAGAGTTTTTTCTTTCTCTGGTACAAGTTGCCACTATGCACATCAACTATTCAGTCAGTCCAAGTTTGGAATTAGAAGCAGGCACAGCATCTAAACTGTTCCAAATGCAACTTCTGCAAGCAAATCATGAGGCAATTGTGATTGTGAAATCCCCAGTCAAAACCCACAAAAAAGGCAGGTGCACATATAGTGCAGAGAATGATCAAAGAGATGAACTTTCACTTTTATACTTTCAAAAAAGAGTTTGCAAACAAATTGGAAATGTTCAAAAATCTGTGTTTGTGTTTGGAGGGTATTTCATGCCCCGAATATATCTGGAGGAAATTTTTGAAGTGTGTATCTACATGGATCCTTAAGTAAGGTTGTTGTTTGGGGTGCACAGTCACACGCATGGGTCAAAGTGAACCAGCACTCCACGAGTGCACCATCCATTTGATGCCAATGATGACTCAATTTTGGATGAACCTCAACAGAGTTAAGATCTGATTTTACCTTCGTAACCCATTTTTGAAGGAAATAGGTCCTATGTCTAGTAGATAGATAGGTAGTAAAATAGGTGAGTATAAGTGAATAGATGGTTTTATACAAAGGTAATGGCTGTTTTCACTAGCAACCAACTAACAACCAGCATGCAGGTTGTTTTGTTAGTTGGTGGTAGCAAACAAAAGCAACACAGCTAACCCACCAGGTTAGCTAGGAAACTGGAACCCAATAGAAAACTGGTTCCTGGCCACTTTCCATCCATCCTTTGTGGTGCCCTGGTGGTGGTGGTCCACTCCGAAGGGGCGGGTGAGGGGAGGTATCAGGCAAGCAGAAGGTGCAAGTGTTTTGGGCAATGGGCGTACATGGAGCCCCTTTTTGACTCAGACCCCTCCGTGTGCACCCTAAATAGCATGTTATGGAACTCTCAACGCATTTTGGCTGGTCCATAACCAACAGAGAAGCCTCCAGTTACACCCAAACCACATCAAGGGATGGGCACACCCTATATTTTGAGCTTGGTGTTTTCATCATGATTCTTGATTTGAATATGCAGCTTCACATCCATGTATACCTAGCAAGTATTGCAATCCACAATTTACTGGGCCACTAGTGTAGCATGTGCTGTTGGCCCAAGGGTGAATTGCGTACGCAACTAATTTTTCCTTTCAAAACCATTTTAGGAGGGTTTCATCATTTTTTTATAATTTAATTGAATTTCCAATGACAAATATTTTTGAGCTTTCAACATGGCCAACACATTAAATGTCTAGCTCCTCAATATGCTTAATGACAACTACTCAAAGTACAACACTTTGCAACTCCACCCCCTTTGTCATTACTCATTACTAATCGCCTAACCCTACTAAAAAAATACTCAAAACCCAGGTACGCATTACAAAGCAAGTTCCTAAGTATCAAAGGCAATACCCAAGGCCTAAGTGTAACACTTTAAAAACCTTAGGTCCTAGTAACAATCACAATATGGTGGTTTGCCAAGATGAGGCTAATTTGTTATAAGTACAAGCATAGCAAATGCAAAGAACAGGTTGGTCTCATATGAATCTAGGTATTGGTAAAGACCTTATACCAAATTGGTATGGTTTTTAATACTAGGGTTCATACCCAAGTTGATACGCTAGTTTAACCGTATATACCCATAGAACATCAGAATAGACCTCAATGGTTATTAAAGTGATTATTAAAGTCATAACCATGGTTCTCACAACATCAAATACCCAATTTTGATATATAACCACAACTTTCAAAATAAGTCAAGAAGTCAAATAAATACCCAAAAAACAACCAAATCTTTCCCAAATCTTTGATGAAACAGGTGATGGTTTTTTGAGATATTTAAATAATTGGAGCCAATGGCTTTTTTATTCTGATTTTTCAAAATACTTAGATTAGTGACTAATTTTAACTAGAACCTACCAATGTTAACAAAATCAAATATGAACCATATTTACCTTAGAAAAATGGGCAATCCTTATTTTTGGTTGGTAATGAATGTATGAAGTATTTATTATTGGCAACTATCATATGTAATGTTAAGTAGCAAAATTGTTGAAGCAACATCTCGTATGTTACGTAATGTTATAACAATGCTTAAACAATGTTATAAATTGTTGTGTTATTCCAAAATTCAAATTCCGAATGTAAAATTTTGATATTGTTTAGAAGGCCATAATTTTGAATTTATAAGTTGATGTTCCATAACAAAATTTTCATCCTTTCCCCACCATTGGCAATGCATCTGAACCTTCCCCATTGACCACCATTGCTAATGTGCTTGTGTTTTTCCTTTCATAGTTATATTCATAATTTTTCAAATTCCACTACCATTGTTGGAAGTGTGCCCCCACCATCGTTAGAAGCATTTTTTTTGTTTCCTTACCATCGTTAAGAACGTCTCTCTACAATTGCCAAATCAAATCTTTTACCATCATTAAAAGGAAGTGTGTCCCTTGTCATCGCACCATCAAGTGTTATGAAAATTACAATTACAACAACCCACAAGAACAATGTGAAGACATGACCTTAAAGGAATTGCACATTCTTTAATTCTATGCGCATCCATGATCTCCAAAATATAATTAAACAAAATGATTAATTGAGTTCTATAACCTATCAAGAAAGTGGATAAAGGCAATCTAACAAAGAAGCAAAACAAAAGAAAGAAAAAAATCTCAAGTTCCAATTTAATCAAAGTTCACATGAAGAAACCAACAATAATGAATTGGGAGTGTGAAGAAATAATTTTATTAATCCAAGGAAAGAGGGATGAACACTTAACTTCAATGGTTAAGGTTGATCTTCATAATGAGTTCAAAACAACTATGATGCAATGGAAGAAAATTTATGCTAATATGATGTCTACAAGTTTTTTTGGGCACCTACAAAATGGTCATGCCTATAAAAACAAATGGGGTTTGCTTATATGATAATTCAATATGAACTATTATTATAACTTTGGAACAATCACAACAAGGTTTTTGGGAAAAAGGCCCATTACAAAAAGTTTTACTACATCAACTTTTCAAAGGTACTCAAGTCAATAATCACTCTAAAGAATGGAAGCAAAATCATCATGTAGTGGGATGGTGGTTATTCAAATGGAGGCGTTTCATGAGCATGGTGACCAGAGGTGACCAGGGAAAAGTCAAGAAGAGATACCTGGACTTGGCTTATGCAAGAAATAGGAGTAAAAAGGAGGGAAGAACTAGGAATGTTGGTTGTGAAACCTAGGAACAAAAAGTAAAGGTGTACCCTCTTGTGAAAACAAGAGAACCAAGAAGAACTAGAGCTTAGATATCCAATAGAGGCAAAATGGGAAAAAAAATATTTTGGGTGTGGTAAAGAGTTTTGGATATATACGTAGTTGGGAGGTAGGATTGTAGTGGACGAAAGTAGTGTAGATACAATGTTAGGGTTTATAAAAAGAAAAGAATGGAAGACTTGGGGATTGAATCAAAACTACATTGTAATCACTTTTTGGAGGTGTGGTACTTGTTTTTTTAAAAACTTGTTGTAATTATGGTTTGATGATATTTGCATGAGGTTGACCTAGTTTAAAAGTTGTAGTTGGTTAAACATAGAAAGAAGGGAGTGGTAGAGAAAAATAGGATAAATGTTTGCAACAAATAAAGGAAAAGGATATAACCAAGAAAGCAAGGGAAGAAAGTTGTTAAAAGGAAAGGTAAGATAATTGTCTGCAATAGATAAGGGAAAAAGATATAACAAAGAAAACAAGGAACAAGGAAGTGGAAGTGGGTAATAAGTTGTGACCCCCCTCCCCCCCTTTGATGACCTCCAAGGGGGTAAGGGGGAGTGACCCAAATCAAAGTGTTAAAAATGCGATAATTTTGCGCTTAACACACACCTTTGCAACATGATGCAAGACTTGCAAAACAAACATGCACACACATTTTCAATGTAAAAAGAATTATGGATTTGACTAAGGTGAAGAAGAGAAGCATGGATATGTACATCCTTGAATAGTTAATGACATGTATGATTCCATGAATGTCACTTTTGGACAAATGTTTTCCTTCACATTCATTAATTGAAACATTGAATGAAACTATGAACACACAAGCAACAATTAGATCCATAGTCCCATTGACAAGTCCTAATATACTAAAATCAATGAATCCAAATAGTTATGATTGAGGTGTTCAAAACATCATAATCCCATTGTAGAAGCTAGCCACTCGTAAGCCATTGAATTCACAATCCCATTGATGAGGTGAATATTCTAGAATCAATGAATGAAAATGGTCAAAATGGAGGTGAACATTCAAGACCTCATGGTCTCATTATGAAAATTAAACAAGCGTTGGTGAACACAAGAGGTTGCAATGAAAATTTTCAAACTATAGGCAACACTAGTGTCACATAATTATTCCACCACACACAAGAATGTGATAGAACCAACACAAAAAAACACACAACTATACTTGATTTCATAGAAAAGATTCATAAATTAAAAATGGCCATCAAGGAAAGACACATGGAAAAACAATCAGAATACCTTAAGTCCAAAGACAAGGCAACCAATGACACATAAAACAACATGGTAAAAACAATCACAACTCTAATAAAAGTTATGGGCATGGTGTTGACAAGAAACAATTTTTTTTTAATGTACAAATTTCATGACAAGATCAAAATGAATAAAATGTTAAGAAGTTTGAAAATTCAACTTGTGCAAATTGAAAATAAAATTTAATAGAGAAGGAAAATTCAACTAGTGCAGATTAAATATCAAATTCAACAAAAAAAAGGTGGATTGAATTGGTGCAAATTGAAAATCAAATTTAGTAAAAAAGTAGGATTGAACTAATGAAATTAAAAATCAAATTCAACAAAATACTACAGATTACAAATTAATATTGGATCAAATTTTTGAAGTTTGAAAATAAACTTTAACCTTATCATGTTTTCATTTCTTTGTCATCTAAGGAATATATTCAAATTTTTGCACAATAATTTTCCAAACCTTTCTTTCCAAACTTCAATTAAATGCAATGTTTGTTCTACATCAACACCTTCATTACATCAAGGGGCATTGTTTGCTTCTGGATTCACCTACACCTCAACCTTGATTATTTTCATTAACCTTTGAAATTTTGATTCATTTTGAAATCGGAAAAAGGTTGTGCAAATGTTAACAATAAACAAAGAATCTAGTAGAAAAGAAAGATGTTAATCAAACTTTGTTGGTAATTCTTTAAAGGTTTTTTTGAAAATGTCAAAAACATTCTCCACAACTAAACATTTTATTTTATGCTTATGAGTGTACAAGGTAATTTCTTGTAATAGAATATTGACCTTCTTCTTTGAAGGGGTTCATTACACAAAAAATTAAATAATACCTTTTGTTATTTTATTATGCAAGGTGAAAACCCTCAAAGGAACCTTTATGCATATCGAAAAACCTGTTGTATTGTGCATTCTTGTATAGAACAGATCTATGTAGAACCCTTGAATTGTTAATGTTTTCTAAAACCCACATTAGTAAGAAAATTGTTATAATCAATTGGTGATCTTAGGGTTCACCCAATGAGCCAAATTTGGTGACAATTTGTTTAAAGCATAAAACATAATATTTTGATGTAATGAAACAAACATAAGAAAATACTTGAGGTTGGTTATTGATGTCAAGTTCAAAAAGTCTACAATTCCAAGACGTTCTTCATGAATGATTTCTTGAACAAAATGGATCAGCATTATTACAAATGTAAATTTTAAATATCTTTTACTTGATGAACCATGACAACACCACATTGATTCTTGCAAAATAATAAATACAAACAACAATGGACCAAAACATACAAGAACAAAATTTCATATAAGAATCCAATTTCCTAAGTTAGGCAAGTTCAACTTTTGGGCAAAAGATATGTGTTTAAATGTGATTTTATCTAAAAAAATCTTGAGGAATGTCACTAGGAATCATTTGAAACATTAAGGGAGCATCCAAATCCAAAAAAGGCCCAACCTCACCTCACGGCAAAAGGCAAAATAAATGAGCCTTCTTGGGTGCATGTTGAGCCATCTCATTGGCTGCATAAAATTTCTATTCCTAAAACTAGTGTCACCATTGTTGGACTGGGCTAATACCCCTTCCTAAGAGCTTGCATACCTATTGGCATTCATCACTCATCACTAGGTGATCTGATTTGCTAGTGGCATCAAAAAGTTCCATGGATGTTATTGTGACAGGCATATTGTATTGTTGGAAGCTACCTTCCACAACAGTCCTCCCCAATAGGACCAAACAGACTAGCTTGAACTTTCCACCTCCCCCCAGACTATCTGTGTTTGGAGAAGGATGAGAATTGGTACAAAACATACAAGGGTACTATTGTAGTACAGAGCTTGGAGCTTCTAGAAGTCCTAGGCACATTTCCAAATACTGATTTGCCCAGCTGAGAAGCTTGCCTTCTTCATTTGGCAAGGAGAAATGACATGTTAACCTGCTGCCTTACCTGCCCATTCCCAGCCTTCATCAATGTGAATCACCAAAAGCACAGCTAAAAATTCACATGTGGCACTTTTGAAAGCTGTGCATATATTGTTATGTTTCCGAAGTCAAGAGAGCTGATTCACCAAAAGCAAAGCTAAGAAATCACATATTGTGACACCTTCAAATGCCATGCATGCATATGTTGTTAAGTAACATGTTTACTAAGTTAAAGCAATACCTTGGAGAGCCTACCTTGGAAAGGCTAATATCCCCTTTCCCCCCACCCCAAAGGGATAGCAACACCTATGTATTAATATCCTTGTGAGGTATTTAATTTTGTTTGAAGGATTGAGATCTTTCTAGATCAAATTCAAGGGTCCAAAACTCCAGGCACTGCTGCTAGGTACTGCAGAGATCTGGATTCTGATCAGACTGTGATAAGCTAATTTCTCACACAAACAAAAGCAATTGGATATTGGGCTAAACAAAAAGAATTGGGAAGGACAAAAAGAAGGGTGGGTTGAAACTTGAATCTATTGTGGAAACCCCAAAATTGGGGCCTCCTTCAAAACAAGGACAAGAACTGGGAAGCATGTAAGCCTTCAGGGTAGTCAACTGATATCAACATCCAAATAAATCAGTTATTGGGTAAGTAAAAATTAAACACCCAAGAAGAAAAATAATCAACTGAAATTGACACCCAAATAAATAATTAATTAATCAGGTAATTATTAAATCAACATCCAACTAGAACAATAATTAGGTGCATATTAACTCTAGTTCTGGTTTAAGTAAGACAACTTTAGATTACATAAGTTGTTCTGTTGGACAATTCAAAACTAGAATCACAAGGTGTCTTTATGAATTTGTGTTCTTTCAAAGCTTTTTTTTCCAACACAGTGATCACAAGCAGATTTTCAATACCTTATGCATTTGTATCCCATTTTTTTCAAATGAATTTGAATTTGATTTAATAAAAATTTGATTTCAATTCAATTAAATCTGAATGGAATTCCAATTCAAGTTACATGCAAATATCATACAATATTTTCATTTTGCATGAAACTTAATTTTCACGAATTCAATTCCATTTTTTTCATTTGTGTGGATCATCACTGGTAGTGCAGAGCCCAAGTTTTGTTGGAGAAAAGAAGAAGGATATGAACATGCATGCTGATAAGCTGACATTATGCCCCTGAGACTAGGCATGGCAGTGAGTAGTAGCTTCATGGTTTTCCGAGGTTGTGAGAGTGAAGCCCAAAAATAATGGTAAACAAGTTTAGTGCACAAAGATTAGGTGTATCAACAACTTGGCAACACACACTTGGTACTTCCAACAAAAGTCAGAGCTGGTGGGACTTAAAACAAATTTGGTGGTTGGAAATATTTTTTATAACTAAATCTCTGGTTGCCTGCTTTCATGGTGAAATGTGTACTATGAATAGTAAAAGAGAGGCCTCTTTCCCTGCCATAGTTGGCACAGGAGCAGCTTTTGCACTCTAGACTAGTGCCAAAATCCTGTCAATCTGACCCCTAAATATTAGAAAAGAATTGATGCAATTTTTCTCTTTACTCTTCAGAAAATTTACAAAGAGAAAATTGTCAGCTTGTTTAAGCATGCCAGAAATCAAATTCAAACCCCTTTTTTTTTTAATTTAAAAATCAAACCTAGGGCTATGTGTAATGTTGTAAAATGTCAAACAAAAATTACTATGTTAGCTGTAGATTTAAGTGGGGAATGTGGGAATGTATATATTTCTAGATTTGCACTTGCTAACAATTCTCTTAATTTCAAGTCTATATCCTAAATTAATTTCTACACCACTCTTGGGATTTAGCCTTATGCAAAGTGGGATAAATATTTTATATAACCTAAATCAATCCCTCACACAAAAAATGTGATCCTTGACTGAGGTACTAGTTTCTAATTTATCAATTAATTTTTTCAATTTTTTCCTAAGTAACTTCATAATATCATAATGAAGCATATGAATCCATCAGATATGAAATGTACTTGTTTCTTTTTTGGAGATTTCCTCTGGATAACTGATGTGGATACAATTGAGTTTGAGAATGTGTTGTATTGGGCAAAAGCAACTGACACTTGACCAAAATAGTCCAAATCCAAAAAAGGGATCAGCTCACACAAACAACCTAAAAGGCATGCAATATGTCAGAATTTTTTAATCTAACTCAATATTGTTGTAGAGGATCTCAAAGTTGAATGATTTGATTAAAAAAAAGGATTTGAATGATAAATTAAAAAAATATTACCATTGAAAGTTTAGTCTTATTAATTTCAAATAACTTTCAAAATTGCACTTTTTTTCGGAGACTTGGACTTAGATTCCATGTTCCATTTCCTATGAAACAAATTGGTGATAAATAGAAGGCATGCATGTGAGTCCTATGACAAAACAATTGTTCAAAAGAAAGTTAAAATGAGAGAATAATTTATAGAAGAAGGTCTTGCTTTGGGGGCCTTCTGGATTTGAGATCCCCAAAGCTAATAGGATGAGGAAGGTCAAAAATCCGAAAGGATCTCATAGTGGGACCTTCCATTGCGTAAAACAACAATATTTTTGTCCTTTTTTTTAAAGTGATTAATCATAAAACTAGATCTTTCGAAATCTAGAAGGCCTTTTCAAATTTTGGAAGATTTAGTAAAATAAAAGTAAGTCTCAGGTAAGTCTCAAATAAGTTAGAGAAAATCAAACAAGATAGATTTAGGCTAAGGAATGACCTGAAAATACAAAGGAAAAAAATTTCTGATGATTTACGAACGATCAAAATTGCTCATCCAATGTAAGTTTCATAAAGAAACATTATAATTCATCCTATTTGGGGCAAACAATTTTTTTGGATTGGTTGCAAGTATTCCCATGCATTGCTCTTTTACTAGAACTAGGCACTCCCTACTCTTTGGCTCCTATTTTCAAAATGCTAACAACATTGGGTAGCAAAATGTCTCATTGACTTGCATGTTAGTACTACATAGAATTAACCAAAGCTTCCTTTCATGCTAGGCACTTCACAAAAATTTCAATAACAGGTAATCAAAGACAATACACTGTCATCAAAAGGGTGAGCCTTACTAGATGGATGATGTAACAACTACAACCCATGTATGTCAGATTTTGAATCCATTGTTCGTAACACCATTGTTGGCAGCCACAAGTACCCTAGGATGGGCAAACCAAATTGGCCCTCTTTTGTGACCGGACACAAAGTCATTTGGATTTCTCTAGTGTGAACAATAGTTTGTTTTAGGGTTTAACTTTTGTTTTGAGCAGCCATCAACTTTCTTCATGCAGGCGGTGGAGTTTATCATCATTGTTTGTTAGTGGTTGTGAGTAGGAAACTTTGTTGTTTGTGTGTTATGTGAAACAAGTTGGCAACCAACAATGGGTGGCCAAGAGTGCTTCAAGCATGCAAAGGAGATGGGAGTAAGATGCGGTTGGACAAAGATAAAAAGGGGAGTTCGACGGCAAAGAAAACAAGTCTATGATTTTTGGATTGCATCTGTGGTAGATCATGTAAAATCAAAAGCTTGCAGAAATGAATAATTTTGATTTCCGTTGCGCCAATAACTACATCATGGTAAACATTCTGTTCTTGTTAGTGTTAGGCTCTATAAGGGACTGATGTTGAAGGATGATGATGCACAAAGGGGGTTCGAGCTATAGAATCAAGAACATGTAGAAGGATACATTTGTATGGGACTATGGTGGAAGGAGTCATGAAATAACACATCTGTGATGAATTAAAGCCAAAAACCTTAACAGATATCCTTGGGTTGGGCAAAACATGGGTACAGAATCGGAAAGATCATAGCAAATATCTATAGACCCATATTTTGATCAGAACTTTGTTTGTCCCAAGTTGTTGCAAGCCAACGTTGCATATGTTGTTCATCTTTAGTTCGGAACCAGAAGTCATTTTGTTTGTGGAACCAAGACAAGTATCTTTTTACATTATGTCATAAGGGAAAAGGATGGATTAACAACTCACAACAAACCAAATGAACACAGAAGGTGCTGACCTCAAGCTAAATCCCACTAATTCATGTACTCACAATACCAAGAATTGTTCCTAGTAGTAGTTTGACAGATACTACATAGAGATCCAGAAAAGACTTACAGGTATGGGGTGCCTAGAGTCTCATTTGGGTATAAAGATTTATGTTTTATTGGAACAGTAACACCAATGTGTTGTAACAATGCTTGAATGGCAAGATATAAGTTGTGTATAAGTTGCAAAAATTGCAAGTACAAAGTTTGGATTTGTGATGAAGAGATGTTTTTCATACCCCTTTCTTTTGGTATCAGAGCATGGTTAGGTTTGAGGCATCATTCAAACTTGTATATGGGTGGGTATCAGTAGTTAGGATAGTATGTCATCATCTGGTGCAAATGAAGTCGGTACATATGAGGTCACATAGGAAATTCGTGAATAACAGACAATTATCAAATTCGATTATCCAAGGAGGCAGGATGGACCCCAAATAAGAACAATAATTTTATGTTTGTTGGGATTTAGCATAGTGACATTTGTAGGGATAAATCTTGATGAAGCTCAAGTTGGGGATGTGACAGTAAAAATAACTCATGATGGTTTTTATACACATGCTCAAGTTTTGTTGAAACTAAAAAATGGAGCAAGGGGATGTGGGTCAACTTCAAAGCTACAGAGGCAATATCACTACACCTCATACCTTGTGTAAAGTGTCACCTTTAGTTCTTAAAAGGCAACGCAATGTACCTATAATAAGAGACATTTAGATTCCTAAGCTTTTTGCTTCACCTAACCACTTTATCATATTGTACATGCTTGGTGTGGAAGACTTGTTTCAGAATGGAAATCACTTTATTAAGGTGGAGCACAATGGATCAAGATCCTGCATCACAAGTTGGAGGATATGGCGAAATCCAAAGGAAAGGTGGCAATTCCAACAAGAATCCACAGATGAGCAAAGTTTCTCCACTTTACCATCTAATATTGTGGCTTTAAGACCAATAGGAGAGGGAAATCAATCTGAATTTTTGAATTAAATCACAAATGACATAGGGCTATTTTTTGAAAGGAGATTCATCACACCCAGGTTTGATGGAGTCACAATTAAATTCAACAATCAATATAAATCTTTAGTGTTTATACATCTAAAAATGAATTTTTTTTATGCTTCTGAAATAGAAATAAAGTGGTTGCCAATGGTATTATTTCCTTTTCCAGAATAATGGTGTGCTTGAAAGATAGGGCGGGATCTATGAGAAAGAAGTAGTGCATCATACATACACCTAGTGAGTGCCATCCCCATCCCAATAGAATTGGGCCCTTTAATTCAACAAGAGTAAATAAGGGTGAGAAGGTGATGAGGACTATGTTTGTATGAAGGTGGTATAAAGACATTTATGCAGAAGACGTTATAATCTTTGATTGAAGTTGAATTGGCAAAATGACTAGCCCATAGGGGATGGATGAACTGTTCTAGGGGTGAGACCATGAGGATGTCAATGACTAGGCAGAGAGGCTCACCATGGTTGCTGAAGTGCAAGATCCGAATGCAAATAAACTTTTCAAAATTGCAAAGCTAAATTTGAAGGGTAGGGCTAAGGAATGGTTCAAGAGATCTAGCCAACACTAGTCGATTGGGCTAAATCAACGACTTTGATAGTACAGAAGTATGGAGACATAGATGCTGATGACATCAAGATGAAGTTTGATGCCATTAAACAAGAACCCAAGGAAAAAGTTTTAAAATATTTTAAACATGTCAACAAACTGTTTCTAAGGGGCAAGATACAATATGATGAGCAAAGAAGAAGATTTATGGCCAAATTAAGGCTAGAAATTTAGAAATTGTGTGTGGTGAGGACGTTTACAAATATTGAAAAATTAATGGGTGCTGCAACATAATTGGAAAGAGTGTTGGGTGAGCTTGGAAAAACTCCCTATGAACCTTTGAAAGAGGAATAAGAAGAAGGGGCCTTAGAGACCATGATAGAGAAATAGGACACTGCGTTAAACAACAAACTTATCAATTTTTTCAAGGGGACTGTGCACAATCCAAAGGCATCATCTTCTTCCATTGCATTTAGAGGATGCCAAATCTACAAAGGAAGAGACCATTTGTCCACCACTTGTTCGAAATTAAATGAGCCACGGCCAAAATGTGCCAAGTGTGGCATGTCTCATAGGATAGAAAATTGTGGAATAAAATGTTTTTTATGTTCAGGTTTAGGTCATTTTGAAAACAGATGTTGGAAGAAACCCAAGGATGGGAAGTCTCACTCTGGAGCAGCAAAATTTTTAGAAGTATTGTTGAATGATGGAGAGGCGACCATACAATAGCTCAACAAGCTTTGCGGGAATGAAAATTTCTTCTTTTACATTCAAGTGCCTAAAAGGAGGATGCATGTTGATGTAGCACCAAGAGGGGTTATACCGACCCCGAAAGTTGCAAGAGATGGGGCAGGTGTAAATCAGGACACTTCAGTCAGATCCAAGATTCTTTCCCACTTCATAAAAGGAAAGATTTCCCTTTCACCTATGGAAACAATCCTTATGATTCAAGGGGAACTGGAAGACTTTGAAAGTTTGGTAAGGTTGGGTAGACGAAAGAAAGATTTAGAGACAACTGATAATCAGGTGTCTGTGCTTTCCGAAATTCTAACACTTAAGAAGATTTGTATCAATAAGACTCATCGGAGCAAAACCTTGCATTCACTTGTGGAAATAAACAACTATGTTCTTGAGGGACTGGTGGATACTGGAACATTTATGTTTATTACGGTAGTTGTTGTAGTTAAAAAATTGGGCATAATGCATTTGGTTACCAGATTTGAAACTTATAAAACTGAGTCAGGAGTCGTTACACGAGCTTTAGGTAGAATTGACGAAATACTTGTCAAGGTTGGAAAAGTGTAGTGCACTATGACCTTCATGGTAGCTGATATAAATAGTTATGATGAATTACTTGCCTTGGATTTTTTAATAAAGATTGGTGCAATTGTGGATGTGGAATGAGGCCTAATCCAAGTAAGGCATGGTCCAGGGGCCAATGTGGAGGTGTTGCCATTGACTATGGTACATCTATTACAAAAAATGAACTTAGAAACTCTAATGTGGGATGCCATTACTATCTTGAAAAACACACATATCAATGATGATTCTGACATAACTAATTGGATTCTGGATCAAGACAATCTTGTCATGCCCAAAGGTGTAGATGCATCTACTTCAGATTCAAATACTGATATTAATAGTAATGAACATTGTGATGGAAAACCTCATCAAGTTAAGCAATTTGATGATGAGGGTGAGTTTAAGATATTAAGTTTGAAGATCTGATAATGTCAGAAGGACCACAACAAATCCTATTACTGATACTATAAGAACATGTTGATAAGTTCATGGAGGAAGAAATAGCAAATGCGGATGACTACACAAATTGGCTGAGATGGGTGTTTGATGTAGAGCAAAGTAGACATGCCATGTATGAATCCACACACTATGCAACAATTCCAGTACTACTACAAGTTCACCAAGCAGAAGGTGGTAACCTTGACAACAACTCCACTGAGCAGTTGGCATCATCTAACCATGATGAGTTGAGCACAAGATCAAAGGAGATTTGTCAACGAATCAAGGTTGACACTAGCTTGGATAAAGAAAAACAACAACATCTCTAAAAGGTTTTGGAATGTTACTAATATGTTTTTGTTTGGAATAGGGGTGAACTGGGCTATTGCACTATCGAAAAACATTCTATGGATACGCAAGGGTTTCCACCTTACAAGGTATCTCCTAGTTGATTATCATATTGGAAAGAAGCAAAAGTGAAAAGACAAATAGATGTCCTAGTGGATTTGGGCAAGATGAAGCCTAATAATTTTGAGTATGTATGTCATGTCACTCTACCAGTAGAAAAGGATGGGAGTAGGGGTTTCTATGGAGACTATCAACCACTCAACACATTGACCTGTCGACATTCATTTCCAATGCCACTTGTGGATGATGTGATTAACCAGCTGGGCAAATCATCCTGGTTTATTGCATTAAACTTGTAGTCTGGTTTCTGGCAAATTCGAATGGCTCCTGAGGATATGAAGAAGGCAACACTACTCACTAAAACTGGGTTGTATGACTAGACGGTCATGCCATTTGAGCTTTAAAATGCTACCAGTACTTTTACCATGACAATGTCAGAGGTTTTTAGAAACTTGGGAGACAAATTCCTAAAGGTATTTGTTGATGACCTCAATGTACATAGCGAGAGTTGGGAGGAACATCTTCAACATTTTGGATGTTGTGTTTTCCAAGCTCAGGGAAGTTAACCTAAAGTTGAACCCGAATAAATGTTGTTTTGCTGCAAAGAGTATCACACTTAGAAGTCATGTGGTTAATAAAGACGGCACCAAACCAAATCCGGGTAAAATTGGGGCAATTCTACATTTTCCAGAACCAAAGACGATCATGAACATTAGGTCCTTTTTTGGGTCTAACTAGGTATTACCAAAATTATGTTCGAAGTTATTCACGAGTAGTTGCTTTGCTATTTGAATTAACAAAAAGGGATGTTGACTTTGTATGGAATCTAGACTGTCAACAAGCATTTATGGCATTAAAGGAAACATTGGTTGATGTGCATGTGCTTATATGGCTTGCTTTCAAAAAACAATTTTGTCTTGATGTTGACTAGTCACCAAAAGGTGTTCGAGCCATCTTGTCACAAAAGGAGGGAAAGCTTGACAAGGTAATGGCCTATGCCATCAAGAGGTTAACAAAGGCCCAAAAGAAGTTTCACCCCATGGAGGGGGGATGCTATGCATTGATATGGGGCATTATGCATTTCAGGCAGTACTTGCATAGGAACCATTTCATTTTGCGAACAGACCACAAACCACTTGAATGGTTGGCAATAGTATTAGATGCACATGGCAGAAGAGGTAGGTGGATTGATATGTTGCAAGACTTCAATTTCAAAATATTGCACAGGTCAGGGCTCAAACATACAAATGTTGATGCATTAAATAGAAATCCAATGGGACCAGCCATGGATGATGATGATTTCAGTGAAGAAATCTAGGACATTGGAAGTATACAAACTAATACACATGGGGGAGAAGATGAAATCCTTTTTGTTCAGATTGGCAAAGGTTCAAAATGGTTTGGTTATAGGAGACAAGAAAAAGGGCTTCTACAACATGATGAATGTTGTTTTGGCATCAATCACTAGTGTTATGCCAGGAGTCATTAGCTCTATATGCTTGATATTGTACCTGAAGATGATCAACAAAACAAGCTAACTCCACATGTTGAGGAGAATGAGGCAACAAATACAAAGGGAGGTGAGATTCTGAAAGATAATGATGTGAAACAGGCACTAAAAAAAAGGAAACTTCAGTACTATGATAAACAATAGAAGTTGGAGTTAGTATTGGCAGCCCAAGAATTGTTTGAATTTGGTGAAGATGATTTGATTTCTATACATTCTAAGGAGAAGTGTTGGACAGACACCAGGGACAGTGACATTTAGAAAGACATGAATTGCATGAAATTGTTGCATGAAGGGACATTACTAGACACTTGATCCTAAGGAATGCCAGAGGACAAGGAAATGGACATTGAACTATCACTGGCAGGATGAAAGACTTTATTTTAAAAGGTTGTTTGTTCTAAGGCCAAAAGACCGAATGGGCTTGATAATCCAAATGCATGAAGATTTGGGGCATTTTGCAAAAGAAAAGACATTAGCTGAAGTTTGCATGAGGTACTTATGGCATAATAGGACATCATATGTAAAAATGGTTATAAAGTTGTGCCAGTAGTGCTAAATGGTGAGGAAGGTGGGTAGTGTCTGCTTTGAAAATGAGGAGTTGAAGAGTATACTGACTTGTGAGTTATTTTATAAGATTGTTAGGGACACTGCAAAACCATTACTTAAAACCAAGTCGAGAAACAAATACATTCTGGTGGCCATCGACCATTACTCAAAATGGTGCGAGGCCAAAATAATTGTTAATCATGGTGAAACAATAGCCAAATCTCTAGAAGATGATATAATATGTAGATATGGAGTTTCCAAGTTTGTACTAATTTATAATTGAGGATAGTGGGCAACAAAGTTTGATGTCATGTGCAAGGACTATGGGATCACCATTTACATCAACTCAATGGCCACAATGTAATGGGATGCTTGAACGTATGATCAAGACTATTAAACATGGCATCATAATGTTATTTGCAACACCTAAAAATGCCAATTGTTGGGATGAGCAACTAACTAAGGTTAGGTTTGGATATAGATGTGGGATTCAAACCAGCACTAAGTTTTCCCTTTTATGATATTGAATGGGTGCACCCCACGCCTTAAGGCTGACAACTACCTACATTCCCTGACTATTGTGGTTCATGACATTGTTAATGCAAGAACTACTACATAACAATTTCTACAAAAGATGAAGTTGATAACAAGCATCCATGAGAACCTTCTGCTCAATGTAGAACAGGCACAACAAAAACAAAAGACAACCTACGTTACCAGAAGAGGGAAGTAAACCTTTGAATGGTTGGTTGATGGACAGATAATGGTTAAAATGAAAAAGCCAGGAAAGAAAAAGGTTTTAACTTCCAGCTAGGAAGGTCCATACCAGTTTGTTGTGCATGTAAATGGAATTGGAACTTTTGACAATAATAGAATAGCATCATTAAAAATGTTGATGGAAATCAATGGGAAAGATCCTATAGGGATCTACAAATCAATTATATTTTATCAAAGAAGCTAAGGGACTCGACTTTTTAAGGAAAGGAGGGGTTACGTATGTGACCCGACAGGAAGTCACTTTGATTTCTCTAGTGTGAACACTAGTTTGTTTTAGGGTTTCACTTTTGTTTTGAATAGTTGTCAACTTTCTTCATGCATGCGATGGAGTTTGTCATCACTGTTTGTTAGTGGTTGTGAGTAGGAAACTTTGTTGTTTCTCTTATGTGAAACAAGTTGGCAATAAATGATGGGTGGCCAAGATCGCTTCAAGCATGCAAAGGAGATGGGAGTAGGATGTGGTTGGACGAGGATAAGAAGGGGAGTTCAAGGGCAAATAAGATAGGTCTATGGTTTTTGGATTGCATCTGTGGTAGATCATGTAAAATCAAAAGCTTACAGAAGTGAGTACTCGTTATTTTGATTTTCGTTGCGCTAATAATTACATCATGGCAGGCGTTGTGTTTTTGTTAGTGTTAGGCTCTATAAAGGATTGATGTTGAAGGATGATGATGCACAAAGGGGGTCCGAGCTGTAGAATCAAGAGCATGTAGAGGATACATTTATATGGGACTATGGTGGAAGCAATCCTAAAGTAGCACATTTGTGATGAATTAAAACCAGAAACGTTAACGAACATCCTTGGGTTGGGTAGAACGTGGGTACAGAATGGGAGAGATCACAAAAAAATCCATAAATCCATATTTTGATTAGAACTTTGTTTGTCCCAAGTTGTTGTGAGCCAACGTTGCATATGTTGTTCATGCTTATTTTAGAACTAGAAGTCATTTTGTTTGTGGAACCAAGATTGCATTATGTCATAGGGGAGAAGGACGGATTAACAACTCACAACTCACCAAAATGAACATAGAAGGTGCTGACCTCAAGCCAAATCCCACTAATTCATGTACTCACAATACCAAGAACTATTCCTGGTAGTAGTCGATGGATATGACATAGAGATCCAGAAGGAACTGACAAGTATGGGGTGCCTAAAGTCTCATTTAGGTATAAAGATTTATGTTTTGTTGGAACAATAGCACCAATGTGTTGTAACAATGCTTGAATGGTAGGATATAAGTTGCAAAAATCGCAAGTACAAAGCTTGGATTTGTGATGAAGAGATGTTCTTCATACCCTTTTCTTTTTTGTTACACCTTGACCTTTAAAGGTTAACCTAAATAAAAACATTTTGAGCCTTGTGAGTTGTTCAAAGTTAATTATAATAAGAATCTCAACACAATTAGCTTTGATCATTGTTTCATTAATGACCTACTACCTAGCACAAGGTACCAAGTACCAACATCAACTTTCATTGGCCCAATAAAACCATAATGTTATCACTTCTGGATGGAAATGTAATAACTATTCTCTTCATGGATGAAAAGAGGTCATCTTGATTCTCATTAGAATCATTTGTGCCCTATAATTGGCAACCAATTACATAGTCCCTAATGCATTGAGTTGATGAAACAATGTTAATTCCACATGATATGTATGATATCTAGGACACAAACATTACAATATTTTCCATCCCATTGACCTCCAAAATATCCTTACCTAAGGTATAAAATAATATGGTGTTATGAAAATCTACATTGTTTAGGCCCAAATGCAAAGGAAATAGGGAGCTATAGATAATAATCTGATTTTCATAATAACATATAGTTTTGGTTTTTTAAAGAAATTGGAAACAAAAGAACTTAGGCCCACTTAGACAAGGGTCCAAGGAGCAAGGTCAAATGGAATCAAACATTCTTATTGGTCAAGTGCTTTATATTGGTCCCAAGGCCATTACACAAAGGTCTTAGACGAAGACAAATCAAATTTTAATTTAACTTACATGGTATCTTTTTAGAGGGAAAACAAAGTGGTCTAGACCAAAAAAAAGAGCTTAAAGGAGAGCTCATGGTTTGGAGAACCAAAGCTAAGGTCGAAGGTTGTTCGTTTTTTTTTTGTTTTTTTTTTCATTGGGTTTTTTTACCCTTGTTGTTTGAATTCTATGACAATGGAAAACATGCTATGGATTGAGGACATTGTGAGAGCACACCAGCTCCCTCATTTTTAATTAATTCTAAAATTGACATGACTAGTTTTGTGCATCCTCACAAGGTGATTGCTAGAAGGAGTGCATTTTCAACCTTTCCAAATGCACAAAATGGAGGTGAATCGGAAGGTGGGGTAGAAAGTGGAAGGTTGAAACATCAATTTTCACAAATGGAAAGGGATATGAATCTACAAGAAATCTTTAAACTAGTTCCCATTCTAAAGAAAAAAACATCAAGGAAAAAGAGGATTATGGTGAAAGATGAAAATGAAAAAGATGAAAAAATTGGAAAACATTAGGTGGATGTTGAAGTTCTACACCTCATTGGTCTAAAAGGAGAAATGGAACTTGAATTTTCCAAAAAATCCAAAAAAAAAAATTTAATTTAACAAAAAAGAAAAAAAATCAAAGGTTAACTTAATTCTCTCATATATAAATCACACATTTTTTATATTAAACTTTCAAATTGGATCCCAAGCCTTTAGACACACTCATTATACCTTAGGAATTTTTATTTTTTTAATGTGAAGAAAAGTCCAATCCAAGGTTCAATTTGCTTCAAATTGGTCCTTGGGCTTTTGGTCCTTAGACCCTTATCTAAAGTGGCCCTTATTCTTCCAATATTCAGAAAGTTTCTTAATCAAACAACCATTCATTCTAGTTCCTTCAAAAAGTCACAATGAATTGATTTTCACAAAATAATTGGCATAGAACCAATAGTTTTGTTCAAGGTTATTTAATCATTATGTACATATTTACCAACATTGGGTGGGCACCTGAATTGTCAAATAGATTCTAATAGTTCCAAATCTAGGTAGGTACTCATAACTGACTTGAAATCAACCCTTAAATCCAAAATTGTTTAAAATTTAAACTAGATGAAAGGGTCCTTATTCTAGAGTTGACCCAAAATTGATCCCTTGGTTCTCACATTTTATATAACCAAAACTAAACATGGGGTCTAGTTCTAACGTGTGTTAAAAACCAAAACTAAACAAATCAAGTTTTGGTTTCAGAATTAAGGCATAAGGTAGGTGTAAAGATTGATGCAATTGGTTCTTGTCTTTTAGGGTTATTTGTTAATTTGTTAGTTCTTTTCACACATGCTTTTGGTATTTTATTTTCATGTTTGAACCTTAAACATTCAAAGCTCAAATTTTGTTGGTTTATTGTTTTTCCTTCATTTCTTGTGGTCTTCTTCAAGTGATCTTCTTTAAGGTGCATTGATAAACCAACTTTCACTCATCATCTTCCTCTTTTCATGTTGTTTTGGTTGTTGGTCGCCTTCTTCCTTTTAAGATTAGTTAATTTTTTATTGTTTTGTTGTTGTTTTGGTGGTGATCACAATGTTTGATGATGAGGAGTGGGTGGGAGCTGCATAGGTCTTCTATAATCAAATAACTTTTTGCCTTCTTCCTTTTCTTGTGTTATTTGAATTCATGTTGTTAGTCACCTTCTTCTTTTTCATATTGTGTTGTTCGTACTATTGGTCATCCTCTTTTTCTTTTTGCATTATTCTTGATTTTGCTTGTCCTTTTTTTCTTTTTGTGTTCTTCTTCCCATTGGTCATTTTCTTCCTTTTCTTGCATTATTCTTGATATTATTCCTCTTCTTGTATTGGTCCTATTATTAGTCCCCTTCTTCCTCTTTTCATGTTGGTTCTAATATTGGCCACCCTTTTCCTTTTCTTGTGTTGGTCCTATTATTGGTCACCTTTTTCCTCTTCTTCTATTGTCCCTATTTTTCTTTATGTTGTCATATTTTTTAGGATTTAGGGTTGGAAGTTGAAATGCATGGAAGATCAAAAATCTCTTCCTACAAAGGTTCTGTATCCCAAGGAGATTCCTTTAGAAGCAAGCTATTATGGTTTTGCATCAATTTTTAATGCTACCCCAACATTTGGAAATGCCATGGCTTTACAAGTGAGTGATATGCTGACAAAACATGAGTTCAGTGTTTGTGTCATTGCATAATATGTCAAACATGAAGGAAAATTTAATCTTTCTACCACAACCTCCACTTTGACTTAATTATGTCTTGTGAAGTTTTGGGGTTGTTGGCACTTTTTGTGGGGTCTTGTCAAGGCCATACCATGTCCAAGTGATGTCACCATGCCATGAAATATTCAAAGTATGTTGATTTGACATCAATATTGATCAAGAAAATACAATCCATTTTGCAAAAGACCATCACAAGGACCAAAAAGAGTGGTAAGGGATGATGAGAGTGGCAAAAGGCATGTTCAAATATGGGGGTGCCTCCATGCAAGCTCAAGACTCTTGTGAAGACTAGATTTGTTTCAAGCATGTCATTGCCCTTTACTATGGAAGGCAATAATCATTGGTGTTTCAAGGTCGGGTGTTAAGTTCACAAGTTTGGGCAATTGCCTAAATGGTTTATGATACCTCAAGGCCCATGGTCCAACAATGTGTGTTAAACCAAAGTCCAAACTACTAGTTATTTTTTAATGCCCTTTTTGCAATAGTATCATTCCTATGTCAAATGCAAATGGATTTTATGCCACCTAGTTCCAATGAGATTCAAGACTTTGATGGTGAACTTCAAATATCTGATCTACACATGAAAAATAGGTCATACAAGTTGTAGATCCCTTCTAGTCATTTACGCTTTCATTTCAACACCACAAGATTGACAACATGTTGCCTATGATGTTAGACCCTTGTTATAAAGGGTTGGGGGTGGTCATTAAACATGTTGGCAAGGATAGAACTTTTCAAGCTATAGTTGAATTTGATAGATAGATATTGTTCTTGCTCTTGATTTACGAATAAAGTTTATGAACCCATTTGATTCAAATGAAAAAAAATATTGTGTTGCATTGCAAAGTTTTCAATCTACAAGTTTATAGACTTGTCGTATTGAGTTAGTCATAGAATGGCATTTTTGGCATAATGATATGACCTCATGGGAACTAATGAAGACATGACATTGTCAATGGCGAAAAAATAATTGAACCATTTCAAAATTAAGAAAATCATTGAGGAGGAATGCAAAGATCCACCCACATGGTGGAGAATGCATGAGGCATAATTTTTTATGTTGCATTCGTAACCCACCAAATTTTTGGTATTGTTAGCTCTCAAATTGAAACAAAAAGAGTTTTTAGTATTCCAAATATTTATACAGACCTTTGAGGCTTTCAATTGGACATTGACAATCTTGAAATGCATACAAGCATCTACAAAAATTGGCCAGATGATGCTCAGGTTGGTGGTTTGACATCCATGGGGCAATTCATGGAAATGGAATAAGCCTTAATGAAAGAAAATGAAGAATTAATTGAAAAGCTTGGGCTTTTGGAATTGAATGAAAGCAAGCTCTATGTAAAATTTTGTAATTCCTTATTTTTTATTATTGTTGGTTCGATTATACTTGGAGATATCAAAATTCTTGTTGTTGTTTGTCCTAGATCTTGGAGCAATGGAGCGACCATGGAGTGCAACCCAAGGATATGATGAATCTAAAAAAAATGCCAGTATTCATACTTTGGTTCTTCTTTGCAATGCCATCTTTAATTTGGGTTTTTTTAAACCTTTGTTTTTAACTTGAGGGGTGTTTTTTGGGCAGATTTGGGGCTGTTTGAAGCTGAATTGGGTAATGAAATAGGGTTGAATTGGTGGGTCTATTTGAGGTAAAAATTTGCGGTAGATTTGGGGGTGTTTCAGGGGATTTTGGAGGGGATATATTTTGACAGACTTGGGGTTGTTTGAAGGCTGAATTGGGCTATGAAATAGGGCTGAATTGGGGGTCTATAATTGAGGCAGATTGGGGATTGTTTTAGGGGAATGTGAGGGTGGCGATAGGGGGTTTGGTTGGGAAATTTTAAGGCATATTTTAAACCATTCTAGGATTAAATTCAAAGGCCACAAGAAATCATATTTCAAGCTGGTAAATACAATTGCAAAAACCCTAAGCATGAAAATGGATAAAATTGATTATGATCCTATACAAACTAGAAATCTATTAGAGTGGTTTAGCAATTAAAAGTAGGCTACTTTCTATGGCTTTTGACATTGTCAACCCTTTGTAATAATTTGTTTTTCTTTGGAATAAAAGTTTGGATTTTCACATTGAAAATATTAATGTTTTGGACTTTGGAACTGGAATCAGATGAGATCTGGAACCGGAGGTTTTTAGCATTGGTAGAACGTGTAACTGAAACCAGCCTAACTTGGAGTAGATAAAAGAACTAGAACCAAATCTGCCTTACCTTGATCAAGAACCACTTCTCATTTTTGGAAAGAAAAAACCAAAACTGAACTCGACCGAGTCCATTGAAAAGCTTAGGAACTAGAACCAGAGGTTCCTCCTAAAACCTAGGAACCACCCAACACTGACTGATATTTACAAGGGAGTTCTCAGGGTTCATAATTGCAACTCTCCAAATTTCAAAGAACTCTCTCAAAAAATTAGAAAACCACCAATTCTTATTCTTCACTGGTTCTGTCATAAAAACTACTTATTCTTTGAGGTTTCTGAAACAACCACAACCCATGGTTGTTTGATCATGGCTTTTTTCTTAAACCAGAACCTGCAATTCTCTGACTTTGAAATAGTTTTTAAATTGGAAGGAGTGGTTATCAACAAAATCAAATACTCACCCACAAACTGGTTACTAGATTAGTACATATCTAACCACTGTGGTTGGCTATGGTATAAGAATACAAGTTCTAGGGGTTTTTTTCCCCAAATTTTCGACCTCAAAAAATAGTAAAAGGACTATTGTGTTACAAATTCTTGACAAATTCTACCAAATTTGGTCACACTATTTAAAAACAGTTTACAATAGATTTGGACAAAAGCTTCTGTTGTGTGAGGCCAGGTTTTGCTGCAAGTGTTTGTGACAGTTTTTGCAAACCTTGTTGCCATCAATGAAAAATCTTTTTTGGGATGATTGTCAATGGTACTAATTCAAGAAGAAGGCTGGATACAA
This sequence comes from Sphagnum contortum, assembly GCA_963920785.1. Taxonomy (NCBI): domain Eukaryota; kingdom Viridiplantae; phylum Streptophyta; class Sphagnopsida; order Sphagnales; family Sphagnaceae; genus Sphagnum; species Sphagnum contortum. Next base: position 5,343,296 of record OY987287.1, on the reverse strand, counting down.
CAACGTAAAAGCGTTCAACACCACCATGTCCATCCTTCATGGTACACTGTTTGGTGCTGGGTGCTGCTTCACTCTGGCCGAGAACAAAGTATTTCCATATATATACCTATATATATGCAAAAAGTAGGTAATCAATCAAAAAAGAGTTTTGAAAAAAGCAAGCCAGCTAGCTACCCAGCTCAAGAGCTTGTGCAGTCTCAGATCCTGCTAAACATAATCTTTATAAGCCCAGGGGTGATGACTTGCTTGTTTAGCCCCTTCTGGGATAACAAAAGGTCTTGGGTTCAAACCCATTGGTGTGCATGTGAAACTCCTGCCAGCCCTCTGCCAATGAGCTTGACTTGGGTTTTGCCAACAGCTTGTCAGGTTGGGTCTGCTGTTGTGTTTTTTTTTTGGGTAAACATAAATTTTTCATGCACTTACTATAATAGCAATACTTATTCAATACGCTTCACCTAAACATGATTAAGGACATCTTTCCCTCAGGCTGTTGTGATCACAGATCTTGGCCTTAAGAGCAGCTCTTCCAATTAACCATGCTTAGACTTACCTCATAGAATTATCAACCAAGGATTGACCAATGCCAAGAGTTATCAGAGTTGTGAATCAAATTCTAAACCATCATGTAATGACATTTGTCTTTTTTCATCAGAACATAATTTTTTTCAAATTCTCTAAAATGTTTGTTACATGTGAGGTGTTTGCAGAGTTCCTAACATTGATTAATTACAGATTTTCAAAGTAATAGCAACTCTCCAACGGAATGCACCTGTCTGAACAACCGAAACAAACAAGGCCCCATTATATTAGGCTGTTGTGATCACAACATACTTCGTATAAGTGTGATCTCAGCAGTCTAATGGAAAGAGACCCAAGTCATGCACAGAGGAGTGAGTGGTTCACTCAAAATCTGTCATGTCCTACAGAGAACTGGCAGGTGGTTGGTACTCAGAAATAGAAACCCCACAGTACACTCCAAATTTAATAATTCCTTCCACAACAATCAATGTAGCCACCAGTGAATCATCTTGACGGCTTTCCAATTGACATATCCAGAGTCCAGACATATGCAGCACCCATCATCACACACAACATTAAAAAGGGTTTTGGTTCTGCAACAGTGGAGCGTGCGTGCCTCTTGTTTCACATAAAAACACAGTAGTACTTACATGTGTTTCTATAAATCTGCCAACCCTTGGTTAGTAGTTAGCGCATGTCTAACCACTAGAAATGATTGACAGTTAATGTGGAAGCTATAATATTGGATTTTGGAAAACAATTTGTCCTACTGACCAAATAACTGTGGTAGCTTGATTTATACATCTTTCCCAGCTGGATCTTACCAGTCCAACACTGGTATCAACTTTTGAACATACCCATCTTCTCGTAGTTTGAAGCATTTCGTTATCCTTTCATATCAGCCTGGTCTGCTATTGGGGGGTCCTTTTTAAAACTCTGATACCAATATGGATCAGCAATTTTTTTCTTGACACACTTTTATGCTTTTCTGTCCAAAAGATTGGGAAATTTGCAGATTTTTTTGGTTTTTTGACTGTAAATTCAACTAACTTTCCTAAATTTTTGGAAAATTCGCCAAATTTTGAATAACACAAACCTGGGGGAAACAAAAATCCCTGGTCCAATTTTTGTCATTTCGTGGCTACATCAATATAACACAAAAGAACAAAATTAATCCCTCATCCCCAAAAAAAACACTGATCTTCTTCAATACCAGTACTCATACCAACATCATATACGTAGGGTTGAAGTCTATATATGGGTCCAATACTGGGTCTCACCCTTGATTTTGCTACTCTAGTAACCCTGGATGATGTTTCCAAACCCTAAAGAACATTGCTGCTTGGTGCTTATGATGAGGCTAAGGGATGATGTGCCCTTGACTTTCCCTTGATGTGTTCATCTATAGATCAAGCTATAGAGCATACACATCTGCTGTGATCTTTGAGTGAGAGCATCTCCACCAGTACGTGACCCTGCACTGGAAACCTTGGATGGGGTTCATCAGTCGATCCCAGTGAATCCACTGGAAGACTCTGGGACCCTGAAGAAATGCGCAAACTTTCAGAGCCCTGGACGACCCGAGCAGCAGTGTAATAAACACAGTCAAATCGTATTTAGTGACTGTTCCCTGTTTCTGATTGGCTAGATAGTTTGATTGTTCCAAGTGGGTTGCTGTTAGTAGCCTCCCACCAACTTGCAGTCCCAGTTTCGGTTTTATGGGTGGGGGTGGAAAAAGTTAGTAACTAAAACTTGGATGTGAGAAATAATTTTTGCAGGGTCACATACAACGTTGGTGGAGATGCTCTTAGAACTCTTCTTCTCTTCTGTAGGGTGATCCTTCATGTGTTCAGTTGAACATCCACTTGTAGACTATACACATACACCTTGATCTCTTCATAAATCCTTCTAAGTTTGTGACCAGGAATGTTACATGGCCTTTATTTACTTATTCATTCATTCATTCATTCATTCATTTCAACCCATCAAACGAAACAAAAGCAGACCTGATTACGGGTTTTTTTTTTTCAATTTTTTGATATTTAAAATACTTACAAAATTTTGAATTTTTTTCCAAAACTTTAGAAAAAATAATCAAACTTTCTTTAGAAATTTTTTTCCCAAAAGAACCCTTTTTCCCAGAAAATGACAAAATTTGTTTACGAAAAGAACAACCAGTCCAACTCCTGATCTGCTGGGAGCTAATCTCTGACACTGCACTCTCTTATAAAAACATTGTTTCTTTTCCATCTCTGGTGTTTTTTCTGGCAAAGATTTTTAAAAGCGCCCCAAGAAAGCTGCCCAAAATCTTCATCTCTGCAGCAGATAGGAGGCAGACCTCAATTAGGACACCGGCAATTTCTTCCTGAACACTGCCTGCTACTGTCATATGTGGTGGACTTCACAAGAACCCATACAAAATGTTTTCAGACAAGCAGAAATACAGGACTTTCCTGGGTAAGAAAGAAGAGCACGAGATTGTTTTGTGATACCAGCTTGTTGTCAAAGACTGTCAAACTCCCGCATAAACATATATCATTTTCCCTACCGTGCTTCACTCTAATTTCTCTAAATGATTCAAGATATCTTTTGCCTTTTGCGTATATGATCTGCAAACTCTCAACCAGAGTGAATCAAAGAGCCACCAGCAGATTAGTTATCCATTGGAAGCCCAGTATGACTCAATTGTGCATGAACCCCCTACTGAGTTGAAATAGGCTTATGCATCCCAATTTTACAAGAAGAAAATTTCAAATCATTTGGTATATTTTGTGTTTCATATGTTCTCACTTACATAATGTAAATGTAATTTCATGTAATTAGATTATTACTTATGTAATTATATTAAAATTTAAAAAATGGGTGTCTGCATGCTATGATAAACACACAAATGAGCCAAAACTAGATGTACATAAATTACTAAAACAATTGCACCTACTTATTTTGAATTTTTTTAAAAATTATATTTAATTGCCTTGGGCCTTAAAAAAATAATATAGTTAAACCAATCGTGAATATCAAATTATTTTATATTTATTTCTTTGAGTAAACGTACACTAATCTCATTATAAAATTTATTTGCAACATTGTAATTGACAATAATATACCCCCTTTTACTAATTCAAAAAACTCTACTTGAACTTTGTGGATAAATAAAATCAACACTTAAGCCATGTACACCTTCAAAATAAGAACATTTTTACAACATGTACAAACATCATAATCATTGTTATTATTATAAAATGATGTACAAAAGAAAATTTTAATACAATTTAAATGTAAACTTCATGATTTTAAAACAATTCGAATTAGCTTAGATGAAAGATTGTTCTTTGTACATACATATACATTGATGTGAAAATTGTCGTTAACAATTTTCAACTAAAAGAAAACATTCTTAATCCTTTTATTAAAACAATCATTCTATGACAAGCAACTACATCATACATGTTACAAATTAATTTCACGTTTTGACCATTAAACCTTTTCCAAATCATTCAAAAAATTTGCATGCAATGAATACTACAACATTATGACAATTTTTTGTGCCCACTATACCATACAAATGTGCTCAAATATTACAAGATTATTCTTCAAGAACACAATTATTAAAATAAAGGTGCAAACCTGCTATTGGGCTTGAATTAACTATATCAATTAATGTCAAATGTCTCATAATTACATAATTACCAATATTATAATAATATGATTTCTGGAATATATTTTTGAACTAATGTAATGTCTTCAAATTTGAAATTAAGAACATAAAAAATATAACTAAAAATATGTAATAAAAAAATATGAATTTTAATTACATAATTTCATAAATGGAATTCATCCCATTGGGGAATTTTTTAAATAATTTTTGATATAAGTATTATACTTGAATTTGTGGCCCAAATCAAAATACTATTTTAGTGTAATTTTTTTCATGTGGAGTTTAAGATGTTACAAAATTTAATTAAATGAAAAACTGAAATAAATTGGATGTATTAAAATTTTATATTGGAATTTTGAACTCGATTCATTTAGTTAAGAAAATTTCATTAATTTTTTTTAATTTTAAAAAATAAAATTTTCAATGTAACTATGCAATTAAAAATTGAATCATATCAAATAATAGAATTAAATACATGTGAATTCAATTTCATTATGAAGCTAGTTAATTATGTAATAAAGTCATAATGCATGAAATTCAAAATATAAGTGTGTTTATGTAATTTGTGATAGCATTTTTGTGACCACATGAAATGTAGAATTGAAATTAATTTAATTTAATTTAAATGGTACATTCAAACATAAAAAGAAATATTTTAAATTAATGTAATAAAAATTTTAATTAAAAAATTAAATACTTCAATTTTAATTATGAAACTTAAAAATCAAGTAAATCAAGTAATGAAATCAACATGTGTGTAATCAATTTCATTCTGAAACTATTTAATGATGTAATAAGGTTATAATGTTTAAAATTCAAAATGTGTGTGTGTGTTTGTGTGTATTTTGCAATGACACTTATTATAACCATGCAAAGTGGTGGTTGCCTAGTAAAGGCCTTGGATTGTGACCAAGGAGGCAAGAATTCAATCTCATTTTAAACACATTATCACCACAATTAACATGAGTGAAAACAATTGTGATGATGTGACAAAACATAATAATCATAATAAAAATAACACATATGTTGAACACAATTATAGCCATTGCAAGTTCAACAACTTGTTGAAAACAACTAGAAAAAGAAACAAAACTAGTAATTCAATCATTTTATATACAATCATCACAAACTTAATCAAATTTGTGTCAAAAATGACTAGTTCATTTTTATTGAAACCATTTTTCTCCAATGTCCATTATGATTGAATTATGATTAAAGTTAGTCATAAAAAATAACATAAAAATCATGATTTTGTAGTAATGTTTTCTGTGTCAATAGTTTCATGTAGCAAAAGGATTGATTGTCCATAACAAGATGTAGCAAAAATTGGTTATTGTCAATTACAAGATGAGATAAAAGTAATGGTGTTCATCCATAACAATTCAAACATCCTTCTCTATTTTGACTACCTATTGAAGAAAATGGGGTGACCTTGAAAAAAAATCTTGAAATCACAAAATTAATGGTCTTCAACATTTTTTTGTTACTTTGCAATGATGTGAAATTTCCACCAAAATTTTAACACCTTATGTTATATCAAAAACAATGGACTCATCTTATTGAAGTAACATTCACTTTGATAAATTACAAAATAAGTACTAATGCAATTGCATTTACAATAAAAGAAATAAGAAATATGTCGTTTAGTGAAGTTAAATTCCATCTACCTTGAACACAAACTAATTTTCCCTAAAAACACTTGGCTATTACTTATTTCCACCAATACATCAACAAAAAACCACGCATGCTTTAGTTGGGAATTTCTATTAAAGTGTCATTATTTGTGTTGGCTAGGTAAATGTTCTACACTAACATTTCAAAAGATATTTACCAAGGTAAATATATACACAAACTGCTTTCCAAATCGAAATCAACACAAATATGCAACATGTGATGATAAACATGTAGAAAACCAAAGTGAGTGTCACAAGCAAAAAATTACAATAACCAAAAGATAAATTATTGATGGGCAAAAGGTCATGATAAAAAAAAATTGTAGCAAAAAAAAAAAAAAAAACTAAAACATGATTCCAACCATACATGGAAAAAATGTTCATGAACAAGGAATGAATGTGTGCCAAAAAATGACGACATGGGATCTTTTGATCAAGTTTATATCTTATATTAATGTTCGCTAGACGAAAGATAATGGGTTGAAATCATTTTATTACTTATATAGGGAACTAGGTAATGGAAGTTTACATTAAAACTTTAGTCATTTTTTAAAATGAAGGAGCCCCAAGCAAGGAGGGGGGAAGCAAGATCCTTTTTGCTAATGCTCACAAAGGAAAAACAAAACGGAATCAAGTTCCATTTAGGGAAAGGTTCATTCCTACCAACAAATGCATGTCTAACAAAATTTTGCAAAACTCCTTTTCAAAAACCTATTGCACATGGGGGGGGAGGGAGGAACTCCATGTCCTTCTAGATGTTCTCTAGGTGATGATGCCAACTTGAACAATCATGGTCTAGGCCCTATGCAAAATGTGGGCACACTAGTGGTGCTTTGTATATTTGAGTGCATATTGTTTGATCCAAACAAAGTAGAGGATGAAAGATCACAAATGTAATGTTGACGGGCTAGTCTTCAAATGTGAAAGAATTGAAAGAGTTGGAGGCAAGAGTTCCTATGGATTGAAACAATAGATCCCTTAAAAAGGTAGGGTACCAAGACTTCGGTTGAGGGATGCCAAGTCAATTGCAGAAATGTTAATAAGCTTCCCGAACAAACTAGGTTTCTAGGCACTCAAGGAGGCAATGGGCAAGCATCCCAATGGTTTAATTGTTGCACATATAGCAAAAGGGGTCAAGGCCCATTTTGTTAAATTGAAATGCTACTATAAGTCCACCATTGAAAACAACCCAAATCAACATGGCCGCTTCTTGGGCTAAGAGTTATGTCAAATGTGTCTAGGAAAAGGCTTCAATTTTTCCCCTCATTAAGGTGAGGATTGAAAGATTCTTAAGGAAGGGAGGTAAACCCAATTGTTAATAGACAAAATATACATTTTTAAAAGATGACATGTCGACAATAATTTCATTATTCCTATGCATGCATGTTCAAATTAACCACAATGTATAGATTCAAATTCAAAAGATAACAAAATAACTCTATGAATGTTATTGCAAATGAACAAGAATAAGAAAGATTCAAAATTGCCTCCTTAATAGGTTAGGTGGTTTTTATTAGTAACTAAAGTAATTGTCTAACACTAATTCAAATATGGAGCACTAACTAGTAGTTAAAATAGTTATTAACTAAGTAGGAATTAATATATTGACTAATAACTAGTTAGTTAACATTTATTCAAATTTTGACAACACCTACAATGGTAAAATTTGTATTTAATACATGGTAACATCTAACTAATAAGATAACTACAAATTACACTTATAAAAGTCAAATCTATGTTTAATTCATGTTAATATTTATTTACTATTTACAAAATTACTATTTACAAGGTTAACACTAACTTTGTTGCATGCTAAGTCGATAGCCTTGTTTCAAGGAGTAACCAAAAAACGTGATGGCACTAAGGCTGTTGTAATCATCCCAAATTCATTCATTTGAGTCCCAAGTGAGTCGGTCAATGTAACCTATGTTATGAAGTGCATGTTGGATGGACAAAAACCCTTCCTTTCCTTGATTGGACGGTTCGAATTGTTGGTTCCTAATTTTAGACCAAAATGAAATGAACAAAATTTAAATGAATGTTTATGGTCATGAGTGAAAGTCACATATGCAAGGATGTTATCTTGTGAGCATGACCATGAACAAATGAACCCAAGGGAATATTTTCAAGAATATCTTGTTGACATAGATGGAATATTAATTGACACATAGGACAAAATATTTAGTGATGTGGAAGAATAATTTGATATGTGTCATGGATGAACGATTTTTTTTATTAAAAAATGAATGAACTTTCAAATAAATGTTGGCAACAAAATTGTTGCAAAAAACTGAACAAAAGAAAGAAGATGGAATAATTTCATGTTGGCTTATGTTGAGACATACAACACATGAAATGTTAATGTAATACTTTAAGTTACATTTCATACTTCCTTAATATGAATTTTTACAACTTTTAAACCATTTACAATTTTAAACTAAATCTAGATCAATGACATATAAACATGTTGAACCACCAATAGATATTTGTCAATTCATACTCTACCCATTCACCACGAAAAAGCATGTGCCCATTAAGAATTAAAACAATGCCTGACTATAAACCAAGTGACCCACCAAGAGGTGTGTGCAAAACCATACACTACCCATTCACCATGAAGAAGCATGTGCCCATAAGGAATTGAAACAATACCAAGTAGCCACTAACACTTTACATTATTTATACCATTTCAACTTAATTGTTATTTCATTCACATTCTCAACTTGTTGTATCTAACACCATTCTTGCAACTTGTACAATCAAATTATAATTTCCCTCTTTTACTGCTAATTTTTCCAATCTATATTTAAAGTTGTATTTACTCCATCCTTATGACCTAGTTGAATACTTTTTACCTCTACCATGTGTTTACAATCTTGAAACCTGAAACCTTTATTTTATAATGGAAAGGAGAAAATTGACATCAAATAGACCAAACACTTTGGAATCAATGATTGAATACACATTAATGTCAATCATATTAAATAGAATTTGCAAAATGACAAAAAAATCATTGGAATATCCAAAAGATGATACCAAACTAAACTGCCTCTAGCATTTGCTAGAAATTAGAACATGGGGAACAAAATGGAAAAGGGTAATTGACAAAATAGATGAATGGGCAACATGATGATGGGCTAATGCAAAGATAGACAAAGAAAGTATTTCATTGCTTAAGCAAATAGTAAACATTTCCAAGGAAGATATGGAAGATTACAAATTGGTAATGTTTACACATGCCATGAGTTTTTCCAAAGACCACACGAATTTAAAGTGGTCAATTCCATAACATTTTTTCACAAACTTATTGGACGATTTGTCGATGGAAGACTTAAGAACCCTTGTCAACTTGCTATCAACAAAATTCATGAAACCCAAAAGACCATTTTATGCAACTCCAAGGCAAGCCTAGCTGCCACAAGAATTAAGGAACAAAGTTTTAAACCATCCGGTGAACCGTCAAATGATAGGGCCGGCCCAAAACCACGAGGGGCGTATGATAATCGAAAACGACAATGTGTTGAGAAATGATAAACTAAAACTTAGAACTTTGCATTAAAAGTGTAGGTGCAAAGTTCCAAGTAGAGGTTGGATATTGGGTGTCTACTAACCACTTGCAGGACTACAAGATATATGGGACAATAATCAAAATGTTTAAGCCGGAGTTTCTAAGTAGCTTGCCACAACCACCTAGAGACAATCCATGGCCAACACACTCGATGAATCAAAATTTTAAACCAAGATTTCATCAACAATGCAATTACCTGTTAGGCATCTAAATGCCCAAAAAAATAAGCAATTCAATCTTAGAAAATAAATGGCCAAGAAATGAATTACATGTAGAGGATAATCCATATGAAACACGAACACTTGCATATAGCAAGGAATTGGACTAGTTGGTGGAAGAAGAGGACTCCATACATGCGTAAATGCTAAAATGATGGAGTTAGATGATGAAGAAGAGAGCACAATGCTCGAGCCATGAAGCCCCGAAAAAAACATGACAAATGAAAAAAAAGAAAACACAAAACCAACAACACCAAAAATAGAAATGAGTTCCAATGATGTGAGCAACACACCTAGAAAAATTGGCTCTACACAGTATGTCCGCCTTAGAGAAAGACAATACCAATGATTGTTAGAAGAAAAAATAACATAATGCGCAGAATAGTTTATAAACCAAAAGGAGAACTATGGACTCAAGAGCTAGGGCTTAAAACTTCATAAAATGTGTATACAATATGGCATGTATAGATTGTGGGTGCACCCATCCACTTGTTGGGTTTTTTTTTTCAAAATATGAATGTTCGACAACCAAATTGATAGTGCCTCCATTTTATTTAAGGTTTTGCACTTGCATTATTTCATTCAAGAAGTTTCATATTAGTACAAATTGAAAAAAAAAATTAATATGACCAATTCACAAATTAAAGTTTTTTTTTGAAAAAATCCAAGTAATTGGCTTCAATTCATTGAAATCTAAATCCTGAAAATTGAATTCAAAGTTTATACAAGAATTGACTAAACCAAACACAGAAATTTGAAAATAAATTATCATTCTAATAAAAATTACTTTTTGAAAACAAAATAATGTTAACTAATTAGTTTACCTAAAAAGCTTCAAGGTTGATTTCATGAAAATTTATAAAAAATCAGACTGAAATTTATTTTTGATTAAATAATTTCTTTGAAATTTGTTTTCAATAGATTAACTCATCAAAGGCCCCAAGAATTTCTATCCTTGACTCCTAGTGTCAAAGGGGATATTAACTAACTTGCTTAAACAATTGCATATTCTCAGCACTGAGAGTAAGGAAAAGTCAGGGAAAAAAATAAAGACAAAGGATGGCCACTATAAAGTAGTGAGTTCTTGCAATCTTTGCAACAGTGGCTGGTATCAAAGCTCAAAGTTGGCCCCAGGAAATTTCTATATTTCAATCCTCAAATGTTAGCACCGAAAATAGGGAAAAAGAACATGACAAGAACAGGGACAATGGGTGATCAACATTGGTTAGTATGTAGTAGGGAGTTCTAGCAATGTTTTTAATCACCACTTGCAAGGCTAGCTTTTGGATTTAGTAATTAAATATGCCTTGAAAGGGTTCATTCTGTTGCAAATTAAACTTTAGGAGCTAGTATTGATGTAGTCACTCAAATCTTGAAATCAAATTCTAGCAACGATGAAACATTAGACCATATTGCCACCCAAAAAGCTAAGAATTGACCATCAAAACCCTAACTCCTTGAAGCGGGACACACAATAACCTGATTGTATAATTCAAGGATTCTGGATCCTCTACTCTCGGCGTCGAGAGTAGCAAAAATGTTTGCACAAGTTGAAATGGAATCAAACATGGTTGCAATATCATATTGGTTGGTTGGGTACATTGCTTTTATATCCTATTTTCATCTTAAGTTTGTTGACTCCATTTCTTTTATTTTTTCATGATAATTATGGTTAAAATATGATTGTGTAATAACATCCAAAATACTTCTACAAATTAACTACTTTAGAAATTCCGCTTAAGGAAACATTTCTAATGGTGCACATTCAAATTCTAGAGTTATTATCACAAACCAAAATTCCAATGTCACATATTATTCTATGGTATCACAATTTATCCAAGGCATTATAAGCTTTTACAACTAAAATGAAAGTGCTCCACAAGCTACCTAATCAACAATGATATGACCATTAAATACATACATAGTTAGAATTTTTTGAAGCTATATAGAGTTTATACATTAGTGGATTGTTGTTGATAGCCAAGAAAGATTTACCAATTCCACTAGATTTTGGAAATGTTGATTGTTAATGGGGCATGTAATATTCTCCCATGATAAGTATCAAAGATTGAAAAGAAATCCCAAATTAGTTTTTAGGAAAGTATTTCAAAACTTGATGGTTGCCTAGTTTTAACTTGTGTTAACTCTGCAATTTTTTGATTAAGATGAAGGGTAATGAAACAAAAACCTTATGCATTTCAAATTACAATTTTGAACCTAATTATAGTAGCAAACACCAAAAATTTGTAATAGTAACTTCTTTTCTAAACCCAAAAAAAAAAAGTGTTCAATTTAAATTTTGTAATCGGTTCCAAAACAAGCGCCTCTTTGTGCAATGCAACTACCCATCATAGCAAGTTGAAACAAAATCATGAGAGACGATAGAATGATGTGACATGGATGAATTATGCAAATAGAAAAGATGTTTTGAAATAACCTAAAAGCCTCAATTATTCTTAATGCCAAAAAAATAAAAATCTAACATTATGTAATCAAGCTGTGAGTCATATATTGCTGGAATATGATGAAATTCAAGTTTCATATAATTGGCAGATATAAATTGAAATAATTAGGTTGTCTTTGGAGAATGTTATTGGAAGACATTCCAAACAATGTTTTTTTTTCAAGTTTCTAATGTTGTGTCATATGTGAGCATCCCAAGAGGGATTTAGCATTAAATGGCAATAAGTTTCTACAATGAAGTCAAAAAAGCTAATACAAAAATTTGTCCCCCTCTAAAACCCAAGTAGAAATGTGATGAAATCTTTTTCTAAAACAACTACATCAAGTGAAGGATCAAGCCTGAGGGAGAGGCCATTACTGAAAGAAGGGTATGCAAGGCGAGAGTCAAGCACAAGCATGATTTCAGTAATGCTCTCACCTGCAGGCTTTACGCAGCATAAAAATTGATACAACCTTCTGAGAGCTAGGGCTTTACATGTTTGTAAAGCTTGCCATGAAAACAGAATGCTCGCTCACAAGGCAGAGGAATAAATGCGCACTATAATGTGCCCTCCAGCTACACTACAAAAATTCTTAAGAGTAGTTTCAAAATATATAGACAAGCAAGTGTTACATCCCACCAATTTCAAAAATCTAGTCCCAAAAGTACACAAATTGGGATCCAAATCAAGCCAAAGTTTGTATCCTGTAGTAACCTACTTAGATGGATGCATAGTCTCTTGTCTCTTCCCTTGGATCTGAAAAAGAAGAGAATTCAACAAGAAATTACTAATCCCAAATTGTAGCACTATTATCGAGAGGGATTTCAGAGTAAAAAATTATGCAACAACAAAGGACCTCAAAATTCAATCAAAATTTGAGCCAAATTATTGTTTATAGTGAAAAAAAGAAAGGATCGTACCTTTGTCTTTTTCTTGTCGTCTGCCTCTTTGGGTATTTGCTGAGGTATTTGTCCTCAGCACGGCAACAAAACAAGCTTCTAGAGCATAGAGTCATATTATTCTCCGTATTTGACATTTTGCATAACGCTCACAAAACTGACCAATCTCTCTGACCAATGTCCAGCATGACAGCATTGTTATGTAGGTTTTTTTGAGAGTCACAGCCCTAAGCTGTCCAGAGAGCTCTCGGGAAACAAACTTTGTTTTGTAATGGCTGACAAACACTGACTCAACTGAAGGTGGAAAATAATAATAATAATATTCAAAAATTGCAAAAACAACACAAAACAAAGTACTTCGTTCTAAGAAGATGCAAATCATAACTAATCCACAACATCTTATTATGACTAAGTTAATCCTCAACAATAACTAATGGACAACATTTTGTGGTGCTCACTATAGTTGTGGCAAGGCTCATGATAATAATTTGTGTACCATCTTGTCAGGCTCTGTCTCCTTCTCTCTCTCTCTCTCTCTCTCTCTCTCTGTGCAGGCCAACTTTGTTTCTCTCTCACTTCTCTCTGTCTTTCTGTGAAGAGCTTGTCTGTGTGAGCTGCACTTCATTACCAATTTTTAATCTGCAAGAAAAAATATTCAGCTTTAGCAAAATCCCAACATGAAGTTATGGTGACACAACCAGGTGAGATTAGTGGCAGGAGCCAATTAATCAAACCACCTTGTTATCTCCAGAATATCATGATGAATTCACCATTACTGAACATATGTGGATTGTGAGTTGGAGGTGAGGGTTCTTAGTTCTAACATCTACTTCTTAAGAGTGGGAGAAACCTTATGCCTATTGTAGGTGTAAGATCTGTCCCGCTTGTAATGAGTACTTAGGCACAATATACCCTTTCTAGCAAGGATATTCAAACATGTAAGGTGCCCTCCAAATACATTAGGAATATTTTTTGAATGCTTTCTAGCTAGGGTAAAGCCCAAGGCCATGGGCTTCACTGAAATAAGGGCCTGCAAATTCTGGTAAAGTCCATAGCCCCGGCTTTACTGAGCTTACAGACCTACTTTATTTTGTTTTATTTTTTTCCCTACAATACCCAGCAGGTATCCATTAAGTATCACAGGAAAAAATTAAATGAAAAATGGGGGATCATTTTGAAAAATGGAACACCTACTAGAGGTGCAAAAAAATATGGCACTAACATGCCCTCTAAAACAAAAATTGAACTAAGTCTTTACATATGTGAAGACCAACCTGCTTTTGGGACACTTCCTCTCTCAACCCTGGCTGACCCATTGATTGCATAGAGGCCAATTCGCTCGACCTATTTCATGAGAGCTTGAAGTTTTGAATTGTACTTCACCAGCTAGAAATAAAGCATTTACTGCCACAATAATGCTTCTGGGAGCAAAAAGGGTTTGAGATGTTTTGAGAAATGCAAGGAGGTGCAAAAAAGCAAAGAAGAGAAAATGGGTTGAGTAAGCATTTAGGAGTTTGCAAATAAGATCATGGCCATTTGAATTGGGTTTCATAGTTCTCCTGTTTTGCAAAGAGTTTAATACATATAGACTACACATGAATTTGGGGGAAAAGGTTAATGCTTCATTTTCTTAATTTGGGATTTTTTCAGAATCATTAAGAAAGTCCAGAATTCACTAATTAAATTTTTCATATTACAAGGAAATGAAGGCATCTTTGGATGCATGAACTAAAAGTAAACATCTACCAAAACAATTGGTGACCAGGCTTATAGCTTGTCTTCTGAAATAATGTGATATATAATGTATAAACATTCATGGTGATAAAAGCATTTTGAATGTTATCAACAACCCATTTAATATCTGTCCATACAAACAACAGAATTTCTACATATTGATTGTATTATAATTCACACCTGTGCAAATCAAAAGTTGAATTCATTCAATTGCAAATTGGATTTGATAAATCCATTTGAACATGTACTGTAGGGACAATTTGAGAGTTAAATTAAATTGTGTTTAGCAAGAATTACACATTGTTTTCATCTTCGATATTCATTTCATAAAATTATCTCCATCCTTGGATCCATGAACAATAATAGTCTTCAAATTGAAGTACATCATGTCCAAGTCTTGTTCCATAACAATATCAAAATCAAACTTAAACTCAATATGATTAGTGCAATGGTCTTCACAATCAATTCCAACATTTAAAGAAATTTAGAATTTTCAATCCGTTTCTTTCCACTTATAAACCCACCCACATTTTATGACTTTCTACTCAATTGCAATTCCAATAATATCAAAAAGTTAATAAGAAATGTGAGTTTTTTCTTTCTCATATATTGATTCTTTCCATCAATTGGTTCTCATGAATCTTACATTCCTTATGAGTAAGTTAATTTATATTCATTTAGGCCATTTTCATCATTCACACAAGAATCACAAAACCTCATTATATTTTAGGACTCCACCGTTTCTGAATCAAAACAATTGGTATTCTTTTATCATTGTGACTGGCTCTACAATGGTTACAAATCTACATGATCATTTAAACAAATCACCTTTGGGTTTTTTTGGCACAAAATGATTAACACTTGAACCTCATCCTCCGTGACATATCGTGATATACATGATCACACCTTGTTAACATACAAGCATGTGTACAAACTGAATTAGAATTTCTTAAAATCACCTCTAAAAATTTACAAATGTGTCACATTTGAAATATGCATTGAACACACCAAATTCAATTTCTAAAATATACAAATCACCTTTAAATTGTCACTTTTAATATAATCTTATGAGGAATGTAAGGGGAACATAAGTTCAATGTATGGCATGCATCATCACACACTAGTTATGATGATGCTTTGAAGTTATCAATCCAAGCAACATATTAGGTTGTCAAACCTCAAGACTGAAGTTGTTCAATTTGTAAAGGTTGTCAAAACTGTGTTTTAAATGTCCCATGAATAATGTACATATTGCATGTATAATCTAGATTCCTTCATAAATCTCTTGCAAAACAAAAGTATAAATAACAACAATGAGGAAAGTAACAAGTCAATAGGTCCATTGGAATAGCAATTATCATATATGCTGAGCAAAAGGGCATCACTCTTGGTAGATAAGCAAGTTGACCTTCATGAGCCCATGATCACTTTTAAGATTCACAATTGGTGTCTTCAATTCTTGAAAGTTACTTGAAAAGGTTAGACCCCATTGCTTTCAATCATCTTTTCATATGCATTAATGTAGCATGTGCCATTGATCCAAGAGTAAACACATTTTTTATTTTTCACATTTTCAGAATTAAAAGTTTATGGATTTGGCAATGTGAACACATTGAGGGCTCAACTGATTCTTCCTTCCAAACCCAATTTTTGAACTTTGTTTAAAATTTCCAGCAACAAAATCAACTCAAAATTCAATATCTTTCACACCTTAGCTCTAAAATTTGTGAAATAAACTCTATTAAATCTGACTTGCTAAAGGCTTTCCAACAACACCAAGAACAACCCCAAATTCCAATACAGTTTTCAGTTTCAGTTTGTTTAGTTTTCATTCACAAAATAAAATGATTCAATAATCAATACCTTCCACACTGTAACTCCAAACAGTCTCAAACCAAGTTGGTGCACCCCTACTCATCAAGAGCTTTAGGAAGATATGAAGAGTGCAGCATGAAGTGCAATGGTTTGGGAGATCTCAACATGACAAAACAAAACAAACTACCTTGCCTCATCAAAAACTACATCTTGATTCATCATCTAATATTTCAAAGCAATTTCGTTAACGACCACAAACATTTTGGTCAGTTTAATCATTAAATAATCTTTGAAATAGTGAAACAAATTTTGGTGAAAATATGAAGCTGAGGTGCTGAAAACCCATCATAATTATCCCAGGATACAATCTGAATAATATCGCTCCTGGTATCACAATTTCATAGTATATCATGAAATAATAATAATGTCAAATTTATAAAAACAAATTAATATTTGAAAAAAAAAACCAAAGTATTGGTTTTGTCCATGTGGAAACTGACCCGAGGCTATGGTATGTATGTACCAACTTGTGTTGTGTGGTTGCCATGCCCTCATCTGATGTTTCAATCAAGGAAACACAAGTTTTTCTTCAACTTCAACATTATTCACACTGCATTTTGGATCACACTATTCCCTCACTATTGTTGATGATCTACTTGGCAACAAATGCAAATGTCTCAACTCCCATGATCCAAACCAAATGGGATAGCTGATAGATAATTGTATGCCCACTTTTCCTTGTGAACCATCTTCACTTGTTGGATCATTTCTACATTATGTCACATTCTTCATCGGTAAATAATGTGTTACTACAAGAGGTCATGACTAACTTAACTACATGCCTGCATACATGGTAGACAACTATATTAAGCATTTCTCCAGCGAAGCTCTCAAGAAGTCACCTACATCAATTACAAGTCAAGCAAGGTTGTACAAAGCATATTACAACCACATACCAATGTTCAAGCTTCTGAAATACTAAAGGTTCAAGGTTGTACTCTCAAACATGTGAAGATATAATAAACATCTTGTAACCTCACTCCTTGAAATTGTTGTAGCTATGAGCTTCACCTATAAAGGTCTCATTTTCAATGTGCTTTTCATCTTTGTATGTCCAACAACCCACCATTGTCTGGTCTATGAAATGACAAGCAAGGATCCATTTTTAATGGTGGAAGGAAATTAAAATTGAAGATAAACCAACAATGTCAGAGTAAGTAACATTTGGTGAAGAACATTCTTCAAAATGTGCAACAAAATGAAGACTAACTATATAATAGGTCTCAAAACATGAACACACTAACTTCACACTAAGTAACACCTAGGAAAAAACATTCCTAAAAATGTGAGACCAAATGAAAACTGCATCATAGGTCCCAAAACATGAATTCACAAAGTTCATTTTATAATAAGTAACACCTTATGAAGATTCCTCAAAATGAGTGACCAAACAAAGGTCCCCAAATCTAAACTCACAAAGTTCACAATATGTAACACCTAGCAAACATTCCTCAAAATGCATGAGCAAATGAAAAACACATCATAGGCCCCAAAACCTAAACTTCACAAAGTTCACAACAAGTAACACTTGGTGAACATTCCTCAAAATTTGTGAGACCAAATTGATGTTTAGGGTTTAAATTTTAGGGTTTTGGGTGAATTGTGAGTTCATGTTTTGGGAGGTATGATGTACTTAAATATGATGACGTCATAAGCCCCAAAACCTATGATGACTCAAATTTGATGACATCATAGGTCCCAAAACTTATATTGATCTAAAAATGTGATGACAAATAGGTCTCAAAACCCATGATGACCAAAAGATGGTGACATCATAAGTCATAGGTCCCAACACATAAACGAACAATTTATTGTCACTATTGAAGTTTTAAGGTTTAGGGAACAAGGAAAGCAGAGTGAAGTAAAAGGATGATGTCGCCTGTCTGCTGGACTTTTGTAATGCATCATTCTTGCAGCTGAAGGATGAAAAGTGACGGCATACATAGAGAGAGAGAGAGAGAGAGAGAGAGGAATGTTATGACTCGCTGAGATGGCGCCTCATGTCCTTCAAGGAAGATACTTGTGCTTTTGTATATGATGCAATTTGCAAAAAGAAATCCAGAGCAAACTTGATGAGGATATGCTTCACATCAGTAATATATGCATATGAGAAGTCTTCTGAAGAAAAAACTTGGGGGTGGCATCCAGAAGCAAGCAAACAAGCTGTAAAAATTGATCCAAAACTCATACAAGAGTGACTCACCAAGCGATCACGATGGCGGAGCTTACCCCTCCAGCAGCTCCAGTACCGTTGTTGTTTCCATGGGGTGACATGCCAGAAGAGGAATATTTCAAATCCAAGAAGCTGAAACACGAAAGAGAATGGGTGAGAACGCCTCGCGGAATTTCCCTCTTCACCCAATCATGGGTGCCACTAGAGCACCCACCAGAAGCTCTCATCTTCATGGTGCACGGCTATGGCAATGACAGCAGTTGGGTTTTTCAAAACACCGCCATACTCTTCACCCAAATGGGTTATGCCACATTCGCACTGGATCTGGAAGGGCATGGACAATCGGATGGGCTCAAGGGATTCATACCCAATCTGGACAATGTTGTACTGGATTGCTCTTTGGTTTTCAACCGCGTGAAACAGCGGCCTGAGTTTCACAAGCTGCCTTGCTTCTTGTATGGGGAGTCACTGGGTGGTGCCATTTGTTTGTTGCTTCATTTCCAGGAACCGCAAAACTACGATGGAGCTATTCTCATGGCACCCATGTGCAAAATCTCGGAGAAGATGGCTCCTCCTTGGCCCGTGCGACAGATCTTGACTTTCATAGCTCACTGGCTTCCCACATGGCCCATCGTACCTACCAAAGATCTGCTGGACCAGTCTGTGAAGGATCCTGCGAAGAGAGAGATCGCAAGAAACAACCCTCGAAGGTACACAATGCTTCTTCTCACTTCATTCTTCTTCTTCTTTTCTTTAGGGTTTTTTTAGGGACATCTTGCAGCTCAACTCCCATGCTTTGCAACTCCCCATGTGCAATCAACATGAAGACAAAAAGAGTTACCATTTGGATCTCCAGGCAAATTGATGTTTGAAGTAACCTTAGGATTTTGTTAGGGTTTCTTCCTTTCACTTCAGGGCTTTCTTTCTTTCATTGAATGTTAGGTTGGCCATCTGTGACATCTTGCAGCCCAACTCTCATCATGCTTTGGTACTACCCCATGTGCAATCAACAAGAAGACAAAGGAAGTTACCTTTTGCAGTGCAATCGCAGTAATCTTGCAGGCTTTGATACAATGACCTCGAGCATTGCACACCTCCAATTTGGAGTTGCCAAGTTCATGTACTGGCAATTGCAGTGATCCTGCAGGCTTTGATACAGTGACCTTGAAGCATTGCACACCTCCAATTTGGAGTTGCCAAGTTCATGTACTGGCAATTGCAGTGATCCTGCAGGCTTTGATACAGTGACCTTGAAGAATTGCACACCTCCAATTTGGAATTGCCTAGTTCATGTACTGGCAATTGCAGTGATCCTGCAGGCTTTGATACAGTGACCTTGAAGCATTGCACACCCCCAATTTGGAGTTGCCAAGTTCACGTACTGGCAATTGCAGTGATCCTGCAGGCTTTGATATGGTGATCTTCTGCTGAAATGAAAAAGGATGAGTTAGAACACCATAGGCTTGACATCTGATCAATATTCCATGAATATGACCCAGTGTAGCAACATGATCTGCAACTGTGCCATTCAAGATGCAGCTACACTTGGAACCTTGCAATATGCAATTAGGGTACCGCTATTGGTTTTAATCAATTTTTAGGGTTTGAATCAGATCATTTCACGGTTATGTACTGGGTGCAATAACAAGGGTTCACACTCGGATAGCTTATCTTGCACCAGAGCTCTCACTGGGTTCTACTGAAAGTCCACACCACATAAACCTCACAGATACAAAGTTGCTGCTGATGTGAATTTAGGGTTTTCTTTTTTCTCTCTTGCAGAAATATCCAATTAGGTCTTTGTTAGATCCAGCTGTGACATGCTTGTTGGGAAAGATGCTAAGGAGGGGTTGAGTTATCAGCATTCAACTTTAAAAGGTAGACTGTTTCAAGAGAATTGTGCATCTCTCAGATTGCCCAGTTTTCTTCTGTTGTATTATCAACAAAAGTACCATATCCAAAGGAATGTGTTGGGATCATGGATGTTGTTGGCATGTGAATCTGTTGCATGGTGATTATTTGGATATGGATTGTTGTTACCTTTCTCTTACTAGTGAGCTCTTTGTGGTTTGTTTTCAGAAGTATGGAAAACTGTGTCCAGAAGTTGCAGTAGGTTGATAGTTTGTGCTCTTAACAACAAACTATAGTTCTACAATAAGATCAGATTCTTGCATGCTGGGTTTTCAGTGTTTCAGATTTTCTGATCCCTTTTGCCATGAACCCATCAGGATTATTGCTGGAATTTTCTTATGAACACCCTGTGATCTGCATTTTGCAGGTATGCAGGAAAGCCAAGGCTAGGCACAGTGCTGGAATTGCTTAGAGTGACAGCACGCTTGAGTGAGAAGCTCAAGGATGTAAACTTCCCATTCCTAGTCATACATGGGGATGCTGATGTCGTAACAGACCCTGCAGTGAGCAAGTTTCTTTATGAAAATGCAAGCTCTGAGGACAAGACACTCAAGCTGTATGAGGGCATGCAACATTCTCTTATACAAGGGGAGACTGATGACAATGTTGCAATCATCTTGAGTGACTTAAGGGCTTGGTTGAAGGCGCATGTTGAACAAAAGGCTGTTCTAAGTGCTAACAAGAACTCTGATTGACCAACTTGTGAATTTTTAAGAACTATTTCTTCTTCCTTTAATGAAAAGGAGAAAAACACTGCACAGATTAAATTACATTGCATATTGACTTCACATTGTTCTCAGTCCTCTGTATTGGGTCTTTGAAAACGCATCCACTGACAATGTCAGGATTTGTCTGTGATTCTAACAAAAGGAGGGATGCTTGTTTTGAATGCATAGCTAAACTTGGAGGCAATTGATATTTGCAGACTCTGAATTGTGCAGCAGGGATGGGTAGATGCCCCAAGGAACACCTGCACAATATGAAAGGGTGACAGTACTCAGTGTATACAATTCTGAGAGTGAATTGGGCAGTGTAAATTTTGTCCCAGTTTTCTTTTCAATGTTAGGTATGTCCTTGGTGAAGGGTGTCAAGGGCTAAGTATCTAATAGTTGCAAAGTTGGTTCCTTACGCATAGATCCACAGATTAAGGCGTTACTGTTTCCAATTGAGAATGTTAAATTTGGGTGAATCTGGGAATTCTGTGGTTGAGATACAATAGTATGGGGGGATGTTGTTATCTTAATGTTGATGTGCATGGAACAAGAACTCTTCAACTGTCTGAATTATTTTGTTGAGACTTGCTCTATTTGTTGGTTGTCATTAGTTCAATGAACCAAAAATAAAATTAAGGATATGATTTTGGCATATGGGATTATGGAGTGAATGTGGGATGTCATTTGAACTTTGATTTGAGATTCTGGATAATATTTGAAGTCATTATTTATGTCTGTCAGCTTGGTTTGTTGTGAATTGTTTATGTTTGAGTCATTTGTGGAGCTGGGGTGAAGCAGATTTGTCATGTTCAACTGTTTGGTAAAATAAATCAAAGTCTTATGGTCTGTGGCCTGGTTTGTTGAAATGTTGTGAGGAGATTTGGACATTTGAAGTGGGTCAATAGGGTTGAGAGAAGGACCAGAGATTTGACACAAGTGAAAGTTTGATTTCAAAAAACATCCAAATCAAGATTGATGGACTTTGAATGAGGAGATTGATAGGCTTGGTGGCATTGAAGTTGACAGAATGAATGTGATATCTTGGACTCCTGTTGTGGGGGCAATGCAATCTAGTTGATACTTTCTGCACGTAACACAAACTAGAAATTGAGATATTCTATTGTTGGTTATTGTTTGAGGTAGTGCTTACAAGCTACCAGTGATTTATTAGGTAACATTCTTTTAGGCCACAACTCTACTGGACATAAATTCCACTATCAAAACTCTTTCTCTGAGCACACACTTGAATAGCTTTATAACTTTCCTTGTTGAGGTTATGCATAGACTCTGGTACTCTATGCCTAGTAATTCAAAAATGGTATATTACAATTGCAGTTAGTTTACATTGTTGCGCTTTTAATCAGGGTGTCATGTACGAAAAGTTCATGAGTCTTGCCAAGGGCCACCTTCTACATTATTAGACATTTAACATGACACTTCGTCAAACCCAATGACATGTCACATGGACTTGTCTCATGATATCTACTTATATCCTTCATCAAATTAGATATGGAGTAGTTAAACTATCAGGTAGTCGTTGGACAAAAGTATACTATCTTTCCCAAAATGGGATTATTGACATGTTGTGACTGCTGTGTCATGGAAATCATGTTGTGTTATACTCACATGTCAATGCACGGATGCCATAGATCCTTGTAACATAATGCAAACAACATTTATCCATCCAAGTTCAAAAACATCTAAATTGACATCACATGTGACTTGCCATTTCAAACATAGGATTGATCCCACCCATCCACTTGTTTTGTTAAAGTCAACATTTCTACTTCTTTGAATAACAAAATCTCAATCTTGAACCCAATGTTAGTTTCATTGTTGCTTCACAATGTACATATGATTATAAGATCTTCTCACATTTAATTTGTGTGGTGGGCATGTTGAGTAAATATGTTAACTAGTTTCATGTGTAATGGAATGTATATATGTGTGTGTAAGAGCACCCCTAGCAATGCACTATATTTGAGGAGGTATCCATATTAGCACATCCAAAGTTAGTGTTAATGTTTTGCCACTCCCCCACCAATAAACATTGGATAGCAATACATTGAGAGAGCATTTATATGTCACATGTGAACCAATCATTGTGGCCAACCAATCATTGACAATCAATGTGTGATCAATCATTAACACCTAGCAACCAAAAATATTCATTTAAATTTTTTCTTGTCTTTTGAAACCTTCACCATCTCAAAACAAGTTTATAAGAGCAAACGCATTTTCACACCATCTGAAATTTGGTGCATGGGTCATTTTGGCATACATGCCACTAATGTAAATGCCATTACATCATTTTGAAAAATACATGAAGTGAAAAATGAAACAAAACTTCAAGTTGTGTGGCAATACAATACATCATCCTATTAGAACTCATATGCAATGTAACTGGCAATCTGCTAATATGATAATCCATGAGAGACTGAATACTTTGTGATATTAGACAGTAAGTGAAAAAAAAGTGTAGATTTGTTGAAGTTTGCTGAGGTATACACCAGGGATGCAAAATTGAGAGATGGCTATCGAAAGTGCTTGTTGAACTGCTGTTGAGCTTCTTTCTCAATTGCATAAAGCCATAGAATGTAAACCTTTTTCAACATTTAAATGCTTGCTTTTGCATTCTAGAGTTCCAAAGGGCAACTGTAAATACTTAAACTTGTAGAACTGTTCTCCAAGCAGGGCAATGTTTGGAGTTCTAAGGGGATGTGATTAGGTTGACTGCTTTATACCCAGTTGAATCTACTTTGCAGTTTTGCTATTGATTGATTGTCTTCCACTGATAACTTGTTCACTACTGTGGTGTCATTCAAAAGTAGAGTAAGCTCACATAAAGGACAATGGGTTTAGTCCACCACAAACAAACATTGTTACCCAAGGCGAATTCTTCAGGACTCCAGTGTACACATTGTTTGTGACAGCCAGCACAGTATTTCCAGTTGCAGTGCAGTATCTACAAGCAGTCCTGCAAGTTACCCAAAAAATCCACTCGAATTTTTAGCCACTGTCTACAACTGCAAACTATAGATGATGGAAAAGCTTGAAGAAGAGAACATGACCATGATGACATGCATGTGGAAATACGCTACTGTGAAGCACATTTGAAAATGATATGAAATTGATAAGAAGTTCAATATGAGCAAATAGCTCCCAGGTTAAGCAAAAACGTCACCCACATACAAAGTGGAGCAAGCCACTGAGATGGTTATCAAAAAGGATCTGTGGCTTAAATTGGCCTCAGACAAGCTAGCCATGCCTCCCATTGAAGACAATGTTACAGCAAATGATGAAGCTCTTGAGCAAAAGATTCAGAAAAATGAGAAAGTGTTTTAATAAAGATTTGACAGGGAGACCTAAGCTACCAACAATATATATTTGCATTCATCAACCAGATCAGCACTGGGAGGATTTTTCCTGCATGCAAAATGCTGGATACAAACATGCAGAGGACAAGTCAAAGGAGGGAGGACTCCATAAAGCACTGCCTTGAGTAATTGAGAAGGATCATGCAATACAAAACATACATCTAAATTCGTAGCTCATATTCACCAGCTGTAGTTATATATCGAACCCATGGCAAAGCCTGATATCCACTCTTCTCAATGATCTTCAAGTAACGGACCTGCAACAGCAACCAAAAACTTCAGTCAACACCCACAACAAATAGACCAGAAAGGACTTGAGACATACAACCTCTGTTGTTCCCATGAAGGGTTTGGAATCAGTGTTCAATTCAAATATCAAGTTCAAATTTCAGGATGTTGGGGTTGAGACACCTAGTATTAGCAGGACTTTGGCTTGATTGGGATCAAATTGGTCGCCACAAGAGTCAGGGTTACTTGCAAATGGAGTCTACTTAAATAGAGCCAAAGACACCACTGGAGGCCCAGAAAATACAGTTACAGCCATCAGAAATTCACCTGAATTCCAGAGACAGTAAAATATGGTATCTCAAACTTGACACGAATTGGTGGTCGTTTCTCAACCACAGTTTCCTCAGCTTCAATGCTTGGCAGTCCAAACTTAGCTTTCAACATATACTCCTGCAAGCAACCCGCATGAACATAAACAGACATGCCAAGCAAATAACACTACCCATACACTCTGCAGCAGATAAAATACAGAAATCCAATGATGCCAAAAACAACTTGCTCTATTTAATTCTTCTTGGTCTGGTGATAATGATGCCAAAGCTTCCAAAGATCTATCACTAGAAAAAAGAATAAAGAGAAGATTCACATCCACTTTGTCAAAATGCAGAGAACCAGAATGACATACCTTTCCTCCAGGGAAAGACTTTATTTTCCACAAGAGTGCCTCCTTTTCAGGAGCATAAACAGCAGTTCCCATTGATGTCCTTACACTAGGTGTTGAGGCATCTGAGGGCACAGGCAACTCAATCTCCACATTGGACGCTGTACTGAAATCACCCAAAAAACAACTCAACAAAGTCACAACTATGAGATTACAGGGATATCTCAACAACAACACTTTCAAGGTAACATGACAATGAGGGTAGTCATAACCTTTATGAGAGTCACTCACAAAGTGTCAGACCATAACACAGAGAAGTGATGAGTTTCCATGACTACCCACTGATTTCATCAGCTCCTAATGGTGGCTGTAGATAAGTATATCACAATCCACCCAAAATTCTGGGCAACCCATTACTCAATATCTGTATCCTGAGTTTCTGTCATGTTTCCAGAAGCAATCTGAAGACTCAGTCATGATGTTGGTGAACACTCAAGAGTTGCTGCTAATCAAAAAGTAAATAGTATGCTCATTGAAGCCATAATAGGCTTGTGAGGTACAATTCATTTCATTTGAGCTTGTCCCTGTACCATAAAGCATCTAATCCTAAGGCATACACAGGCCTACATCTGAAAAAGTTAAATCAAAACCCAAACCAAAATCAATGATTGATCCAAAACCCCACAGGCAATGTCTCAATTGAAAGGGCCCAGCCAAAGGTCTTCCTACACAAAATTCACTCAATACTTAAGCATATTGCTCACTGAGGAACAAGGAAAATGTGCCTGATTTCCAAGTACCTGCGCTCCTTGAACTGGCTTCGAGCTTTGATAGTGAATTCTACACGGCTTCTGGAATGTCTCTCAATTTGTGCTTCCACCCATATTAAGGGTTTCACCTGTAAGCACAGAAATTGAGACATGCATATCAGACAGAAAAAATAGCAAGCCACCAAAATAAAACCCATACAGAACTGCAAGTGGCAGCTACCACTATTAGCTACTCATGAGAGGAACTCAAAAGAGAGAACTCTTGGATATCTGGCTCAGCTTAGCCACTCAAATTACATTGTGATGTTTTCCCTTACAAATTCATCAGTGATGGATTTATAACTTTATCCTTTCCTCACTCACAGCATCTCAGAATTTACCTGACAACCCAGTATAAATGAAGCTACCACTCAGCTGACCATTACCCCTGGAAGATGCACCCTAGGAAGTCATGATCAGAATATATACAATAACTGTCATCAGAAGATTGTACACCAACTCACCTTAATCTGTTACAAAGAGCTATGATAACATTCGTTGGAGTTTTACTGTACCTGTGTGCTCAAGCGGTAGGTCATCAAATCAAAAGAACCATCTGGTGGAATGAATGAGATTGTCCGGTCATTCTCAAAACGGGCCAATCTGACACACCTGCACAAAAGGATTGAATATACATGGATTTGGCATCAGCTGCTCTCAAGACATGCCTGTCAACAACTTCTGAGAAGATCCACATCACAAAAGAAAAAACACTATATAAGACCATTAGAAAACTCCATACAATTTCTGTTCCACTTCTACATAATCGTTTCACCCAAACTGATGAGAAATTGTGAAACAACATGATAACAAGGTTATAGATATTTCAGACCGATGGTCAAGAGACCATAATAGCATGCTGTGGAGGTAGGGAAGAGAACACCAAATGAAAAGAACAAAATAGAACTGAAAAACTGTATAAAAGTAGCAACAGTTTTCTGCATGTTCAATGACTATGAGCAGCAATATGTATGGTATTGACTGACTCGTATAACATCTCACTGACTTTGTGAGATCCTAGCAGTGGCATCGATCAATGTCAAATATCAGTCATCATACTCAGTTTCTGTTACAATTCAAGGAGTGATGGGTAGGTGTACAAGCAGGAAGAAAATGAAGCAACTCCGAAAGATTTATACAACGTTTGAGACCCCAAATAGTTAAAAGGTCCCCACTTGGAACAACGAAACCCCTTCAAGAACCATTTTGAAGGTCCTGAAGGCTGATTATTGATTCAACTCACCAGTTGAGCCAACTCTTCAGAATTATAGACCTTAAGGAACTATCAAACTGACGTGTAGAACTACAAACATATAACTGTCTGGAAGATGGATGACTGCATGTTGTCAAGGGCTTTTATGACTGAGAATGCTTACGGAAAACATTGATGTTCAACCTGAGTCTAAACTATTGCAATATGTAAGACCTTACAAGACAGTCAATAGAAAAACAATTCAGTTCATAGGACGATTTAGGACATATATAGAAAGCCCTGCCAAAGTTTGGTACAGCATCTGCAACTTGCAACAGCCACCAAATGAATGTTTACAACTTACTGATGAAATTTGATATCATCCAGATCTATTGCCTTTCCCTTTGCAGCTCGCCCTTGTGCTTCCAAGAGCACTCGGTCATTAAGGCCCAGCTTGCATTCAGGCATGCCACTGAAAGAAACCACCAGTCAAGTTATTAACACTTCTGCAAGGAATACAATTGACCTAGCCTCTCACCGCCTCCTTCTAGGCAACACAGAAATGGAAAAAAGGTGTACCTCAAATATGTGCGCATCTTCAGTGCACCAACAACATCAGACCTGATGAGCTGACCATTGCTATTAACCAAAATGTTGACACTTTCAACTACATCGAGAAATACCTGGAGAGCAAGACACCACCATTTCTTGGAGGTCAAAATCCAGGATATTATCAATTGCTGTAACTTTGTCTGCCAATGTGCAAACAAGTTACATAAGACTGCTCTTCACATCCTTGGCTCTGACATGATGCAAACATGTCACGAGATAGTATGAAGAACATCATAAAGCACGTGTGAAACTTGCCTCATTCTTCTTGTACTTGATGCCTTCCATCCTCCATGAGACTGCATTCGTAACAGCCATTGGAGGGCGGACAGCTACCTCCATTCTGTATGCATCTGTTTTGATGAACTCACTAAGAATCTTGGCCTCTGTGTACTGAGGATATCCAAAGTCCATCATCTCGTCCAGCAACTCATACTGCAATAAACAGAAACAGAAATAGCCTTCAGTCATCAATGGTGCTGACATCTAATTATGATAACCTTTTGGACATTATAATGGGAACTTTTGGTCTGATACTCCTGTATAGCCAAGATACTTACCACAACAACAAAATTGTCACGCAACGACTCCTCCTCAAGCTCCTCAAAGTAGTGTTTGAACACCTGGAAACATTAAACACCACCTATCAGTCATTTATATTCTGCTTCACATGCTTATATCTTGAAGATGCATAGGCCCACCTGCTACACAACACTCCAGACAAGGATAAATTTTCACTATGCAGGTGAAGCACAGTCATTTTATTGCAGATCTCTGTCCCCCAAAGTCAGAGACTTATGCAGGACTGAAGATATTCAACATGTTTCAGTGATGCCATTCTGTAACTCTGCTATCATGAAACAGCAACTGTGGATTCCCCAATCACCTGTGCAACTATCATCCTCCCCCTAAAAGAATATTGCCTACACAAATTGACCCTCCTCCAATAATACAGCAACATAATCTCTGACCATGTTTTTGTTATTTAAGTCACACACTACAGACTTTTGCTTCAAACTCAAAACAACAGAGCAGCCAAGACAACAAATGAAACATCATAGGACCAAGGAGGTGCTGATGCTGATGCTCAAAATCAGGTTATATGCTGCAAGGGTCTGGATCCTAGGACACTGCTCAATCACAGTCCAGAATTTATTAGATTTTCAGGTTCAGCAGATTGTATCCAAACAGCCCGTAAGCATAACCCTAAACCTGAATACCAAATGTGGGAAAGAAAACTGCTATACAAGGGTTTGTTAGAATACAACAGACCTCGACAACACGGTGGAGGAAGAGCAGGAGACTGGCAGCATTGCAATTTTGTCTTGATGCTGTCATGACATAGACATTGTTGTGCTGAATGAAGAGGTAACTCACACCATTTTCCAGCAATACTGGTTCATGAGAGCTCGGATCACCCTGTTCATTTGGTAAAGCAAAAGGAAAGCAATCGTCAAAATCAAAACCCTTTAAAGCTTTCAATATAGTGGACAAATAAAAAAACCTATGCTCATATATATCACGTGTATTGTGATTGACAATGGATGCAAGGAAATGAAACTTGTCCAAGATCCTCACCGGCAAGTGTGACCTGGCTCACAACCCTAATCCTAATTGGGTTTCATACAAAAGCAGCACACTGCAAAGACTGTAGCCCGGTTCCTAAAGAGCAAGAGGAAGAAAAAAGAAACTAGTACCTCTCCCTCCATAAGCTTTGCAAAGGCCCTTTCTGCTTGCTGAGAGGTAACATCACCCCGGTAATCTCTTGAAAGTAGCACTCGACCCTTCACATCCAAAATAAACAAAGCAGAAGCTGCCCCTGACATGATGCTATCGTCCTGGATAAGTTTGTGTAGTATTAATCGGTGATCACAGCTTCCTTTAGTGGACTAAACTCGGGTGCACCACCTGCCAGGGTCTTGAGAAGTTGAAGCACCAGCATCGATGCGACATCACCCTGCATCAACTCCCATAACTGCAGCATCAAGCACCTGGACTTGATGAGAACTCCATACCCCTGCCCTCAATACATCACCTTGCCCACACTATTGCTCTTAATGCTGCAAAGAACTAAAGGAGAAACAGCAGCCCTGGCTCCATTGACGACATGCTTATGGCATCTTAAACTCACAATTAGAAAAATGTCTCCACAGATGTTCAGCCCTGCAAGCCTGCTTAGCTCCAATAAACTTGGCTGCTCTGCAAAACCAAGAAATGAAAAAAATAAAAATAAATCAACGGAGACATCAGTCTGGAAGCGGACGAACCGTCCAAAAACACAAGGGGTCTCCACATGAAAATAGACACCCTCCCGAATCTCCAACAAAGAGGAATAAAGAGGCAAACGATCTAGAATCCCCGCTACAGCAACAACGCAATTTTCTAGTGTACCCTAATCCTTAGTTCTCATGCTTTCTCTCTCGAGATCCAGAACAAAGTAAGCCACGGCAACAACATGATAGCACGAAGATCTAAAACTTCTCCGTAAAAAAAAACCTCGTTTCCAAAAGCCAACGCACCAGAAGCAAATAACTTTCAAAGCCACCCCCGAATTGAAGTACCGCTCGGACTTCCACATCTTTTGTTTCTCCGATGCACATCAAATAATCAAAAACAAATCAAAAATCTTCCAAAAAAAGCGAATGTAAAAAAAGAGTCGAAAGAATATGAAGCGGGGAATGAAGAAGGGAACCAACGTACCAGTGAAGAAGGGCGCGACAGAAGAAGCCATAACGCCATCACCACAGACAGAGTAGTAGCGCAGACCGCACACACAGCGCAACACAAGAGACACACTAGAGTTGCGCGCTAGGCTGTTCGCATCTTACGTCCTTGGATCTTGCCACCTACCGCCTACCGCCTTGCAGCTGAGCCGTAAGCTGTTTCCTACGTATTCTTTTAGAATTGTTCTTTTTGTTTCAAATGTGACCTTTTGTTGTAATAATCATCCACTTGTTTTTTTGGTGAATCAAGCCATGTGTTGAAGGTTTGGCACATTTTGTTACAAAATCAAGAATTGGATGGTTCTTACCCAATACCATTTTACAAACTTAATGGCGTATTATTTTTAAAAATCAACATTAGACCATTTTTATTGACAATAAAGGTAGTATTTAAAAATTTGGTGCAAAAGGCCCAAAACTTAAAAACATGATTTCTAACTTTCCATGCAAGGATCTAGCAATAGAAATTGTGTGAAATTCACAATTCATAGCTTCATAATTTCACACATCTATGACAAGTATAATACTTTAATCCCTTTGAAATAATTCATCTTTTGAAACCAAAATATTTGAAAAACATGTTTGATAATCAAAATTTTGTTTCAAATCTTTCGAAAGTTTACGCAAATTGAAAGAGAATTATAACTAACAAAATCATATGATTAACAAAAGATTTGGACAAAATGAGAAAAATAATTACAATCTATAGAAACCACACATGAGCAAAACATCTAAACAAGATTTGGAAGGATTTAAGATTGATTCACCTTCATTGATCCACCAGGTTAAAAAAACTAATGCAATGTAGTTTTTTATGGTTTGTTCAAGAAGGTAGGTGAGTAGGTAGGAATATAAATAAGAGAATAATGTGTTTCATTTGAACATTTGTGAAGTAATTATTCATTCCTCACTTCAAGTTCTAATAGGTGACTATATGTGAATATATGTTATAAGGGTTGGTGTGCGCCCAATGTTAAAGATGAGAAATATGAATGTATTTGTAATTCAATGGTTGTTTTAGGTTACAAAATGAGTTGCATAGATATATGTTTATCTTGTATATTGTTTTTATGTTATTTTTTAAAATAAATTATGAGTGAATAAGGTGGGACAAAAGATAATTAAAATAAAGGTAAATTATAATAACTTAGATTAAAACAAAAAATAATAATGTCATTACCTGATAAAAGTAAAATAAGGTGTGAAGTTATGATTTAAATTATCATGAAATAAAAAAACAAAGTGGATGTAAAAGTACAACCAATTTAACAAGTAAATACACCTAGTAAATTCGAATTAAACTTGATATGAAATGAAAAGTTACATGAGGATATATTTGGTCCAAGAATTTAAAAATGAAGAAAATAACCTTCACATGTATTTATTTGGAAGTAAAGGCAACATGCCCCCTTTGTTGAAATGATTGCCATGGTTTCATACAAGTTTCAAATTTGATCATCTTAGGCTTTTTGGAAATTCAACTTGAATAACTTCAACCTCCATGGAAAAAATAGAAATATTTATGAATATTTTTAATCAATGTTAATTCAAAGTTGAAGGTTTTAAATATCAAAAACAATTTACCCTTTGTCATTTAAATGGTTGTCATGAACACTTTGCAATTTCAAATGTTGTGAGCCTAAGCTTATTGAAAAGCCAACAATAAGAGGTTTAAACCAATGTTGTCCAATTATCTAGTTTTAAGACAAACCTTCCAATATCAACATAACAATATTTATTTATTTATTAAATATGTATTTTTTAAATTCAAGAGATCAATTGCATAGACTATTATGTATTCAACCATTTTAATTTCCCTTTGCCAATTATGAATGAATTGGTTTTAAAATGTTGATAAATTATAGATATGTATATGGTTCAGTTATGAACGAGTTATTTTTAAATGCTAATAAACTATAAATATGTATATGGTAAATTTATGAATGAATTGGTTTTCAAATGCTAATAAATCATACATATGTATATGGTCCAATTATGAATGAATTATAATTCAAATGTTGATAAACTATAGATATGTATGGAACATATGAATATTACACAAAAACGTGTAAATGTACTAAAACAAACATGAACACCCTACCAATTCACCCTACAAATTGAAATAACTTGTGGGGAATTGAACCCCGATTTTTGAAATAAAAATTATGCCCATTGCAACCCAAGTTGATTGCAAAAAAATAAAAACCACATTAACACCCAAAATTTAAAAGCCCAAGATAATATCAAAAGCTTGGGCAACAACATATGACATTAGTGAGGAGTGAAATGTGAAGTTCATAATCCATGCATAAAACCTACACACAATAACTAAAATCAATCACAATCACAAAAAAAAATTAAAGTGCAAGTTTTGGATTTTAAAAAAACCAAAATAAGATAGCCATTTGACTTACTTAATTGTCATCAACTTCTAGTTGTTTAAAAAAATCAACCTCTTCAATTAAATCATAGTTATCTTCAACTAGAAGACATTCAATTTTTCATAGAATCCTTAAAAGCAATAGTAGGTGTGCAATTTAATTGTGGATCATCAAGCCAATTTCTTACAAGCATGATTATTCGGTCTAAATTTTCCACTTGCATGTGATAATGCCACAAGGTTGTAACACACCAGTAGGTTTAAAACATTTTCAATCTCAATTTGGGACCTTGAAATTCCAAGGATATGCTTAGCTAGAAAGCCAACATTCAAAAACTAGTTTTCTTGGCATTGCCACCAAGATAGAAGATCTACATATGTAGATGCAAGGATAGATAACCTCCTAAATAAAAAAAGTTTTTTAGCAACAAAATCATAAGAGGATTCTTCCACTGATGGTCCAACACCAAACATATTACCTTATTTTTCAAATTGAGAATTGGGCACAACTGCTCATGCTTGGGAAGTAGGATTCAATTGGTCAAAACAAGCCATCAATAGTGGAATCACTACTTTTGCATCATATTCAAAAGTAAGA
Organism: Sphagnum contortum; assembly: GCA_963920785.1. Lineage (NCBI taxonomy): Eukaryota > Viridiplantae > Streptophyta > Sphagnopsida > Sphagnales > Sphagnaceae > Sphagnum > Sphagnum contortum. The sequence continues at coordinate 5,309,334 of OY987287.1, read as the reverse complement.
CAAAATATTGATCCACCACGATTCACATAAATTTCTATAATTCGTAGAGATTTGAAATCAAGATCCAACATGATGGCAACTATGTTGAGAACATTATGTGGATCAAATGTTTTCAAAAACAAAAAGAAAGGTCTAGTCACCTTAATGACTTCCTATTGCATTTTTTTGCAAGGTGAGGAGTTTTAAATCAAATTCATTTAAAATTTTAGACCCATCACCAAGTCCCACAACCTTAACTTCCATGTTGAATGAAATATTAACAACAATAGTCAAAACATTTGATAGGAACCAATGCCCTCTTGATTGATTCATCACACACGCACTCACAACAAGGTTTAGGCAAGAAGTAATTGCCTTTGCAATAACCCAAACTTGGGCTTTTGGAACTTGCTAATGCAATGTTAATGTCTTCTACCTACCATAACAAAGAAAGATGGATTTTAAAAATTAAAGACATTATTCAAACATGATGATTTTGCTTGTAAATCTTGTTTTGAAAAGTGTCTTGAACTTGCAAAGTAGCAACCCACTTTCAACACAAGCTTTTTCCCACTCTTGCCTTTCCTTCTCAAAAATTTTTATCCAAGTAATTATTTTTGTAAACTTGATTGGGCATCTTTCACATTCACTTGCTTTAGCCCCATTGAAATTTTGTCATCATTCGTAAAATATTGGCATGCTTTAAATAACACATGACCAAAACAAGTGCCTTCGTAAACCTAGGGAAGGTTTACCAACTCACAATCAATAATGGAATGCAATGTTATAACCATGGAAGCCAAGTTGTTCCCCTCATCTTTGACAAAAATAAAAATTTGATGAAATGAACCAAATTTCTCAAGTAAATATTAACAAGCCAATAATAACATGCACATGCTCCCAATTTTCAGAGAGATAATTGATATCCAAAACAAATGTGTCAATGCCTCCTCTGAACATTCATAAATCAAATGAAACATAAATAATTGTTATAATTGTTATAATTTCAAGTTTTGTCAAAACATGAGTGTCCATAGATTTGGTAACCATAGTAGGATGCACTTCTTCCACAAGTTGTGAATGAATGGAAATAAAACATAAGGGCATTGGCATAAAACTAACCTTTTTAACTAGATATTCCACAAGTAGACAAAGCCTTATAGCCCTTACAAATATACATGACTAGATATTCAAAAAAAAATTGTTGTTGTTCAATGTGTTGTTTGTAAGGATTTGAAGACCCAAAAAAATCTATGATTGCACTGTTAGTAATTCCAACCCATTTGTTTGCTAGTTATCAAGTGTGATTTAAAGGAATCAATTTAGGAAGTTGTTTCTCCTTGCAACAAACAATTTGGGATGTGCACAATCAATGTGTGTCTTCTTATAAACCTTTCTACGCTATTAAATTCCTTGTAAGCAAAGATCATCATTGAATTTTATAACTACGTCTACTCCATTTGATTTTTATTTTATTATTAAATTGTCTATCCCAAAGTTCACCAAAACATTAAATTTGCTAAAATAATTTGAATTCACCTTTACTTATTTTCTTATATGTTGCACAATATCATTCATAACTTTATATCGTTTAAAATGTCATTTGGTTGAATTAGATGACAAATAACGATTCTACATCCCAAGGTTCATAGGTTATACAAGTGAACAAATGATAATTTCATGGGTCATCTTTGGATATGAATGTGACTCAATAGCCATAGGAAGAAGAATCAACCATATGAAATGTGTACCCATGGTTGGAACCTATTCAACTATGGCACCATAAGTTGACCCCCAACATTCATTCCCTAGTCAAACATAACCTATTGATGATAGTGAACCCAAAGTTTTATATGTGGTCATTTATGAAGGCAATGAAGTTGTTTTGGTGTGGTATTTAGAACTTGGAGTTGTTGACTATCATTGGTTACATGATCTTATGAATCATATACCTTCAAGATGATTTCATATAATCATAAGTCGTTGTTGCATCTAGGACATGACCCTTCTACTTTGATGGTTTGGATATGTCAACTACTATACTAAGAATATGATATATAATGGAAAGGAAATGATTAAGAATAATATGGATCACAATGTTCATGAACTTCAACTTTTACATATACCTAAAGCAATGATAACCAATATGTTTCATGCATAATTGTTAGTTCAACAAACAACACCAATTGTAGTTTGTAAGGCCAACCTTTGGGCCCCTTATTTATATTCTAACTACTTGAAATCATGTGTGATACTACTTGGGATGATTTAATTGGAGATTACAAAAAGGCATAACATTTCATGACATTCAAAATACTTCCTTCAAATTGCCTATAAAAATCATGATGTAACCATTTTATTTATTTTTCATTTTGTGTTAAATTAGAATTTATAAAAAAAATTCTACCTACATCTTGTTTTAAAATCATCACATGAATCTTGTTGACATTACTATTAAAATGTGATTAGGAGTGGGGAATCCCAAACTTGAACAAAGACAATCATAAAATATCATTTCACTAAAAGAAAAATCAAAATTTGTGATTAGTGTTTGTGACCACTTTTTAGTCACAAATGCCTTTGACCAAATCATTCAAATACAATTTGTGTGGCACATTTTTTATGATGGAAAAATTGGTCTACAAAAAATATATTCTTAATAAAATAAACCTTTCTTTTCCTTTAAGCTATCTTCACATGTTCAACTAATAATTGGGGATCTTTGCTTAGGTTTTCAAGTTTTTCCAACCTATCCATCAATGATTGTGAATTATCTAAACACTCATTAATGGCAATCTTCAAAAATGGTACCTCGAATTTCACTAATAACATGGATTCCATTCCAAATACCAATGAAAATGTGGGAGTACAAATTAAAAACCTTGTAGTATGTGGTTTCATAGGTCCATAATGTAATGGTCAATTTGATATCCCAATCTTGTTTAAAATCCACCATATATTGCATAAGATATATATAAGATGGAAACAAGATAAGATTAATCAAACCTACCCATGTGAACTCAATCTAATGGACTCTTTTTGATTACTTGAAAAACAATGGTAATGTTTATCAAAATGATGTGGTATTTTACAATTCGTTGCAAAATGTGATGGATTAGAAACCCATGATTTTTGTAATGGTCAAAAATATTCGTTTTTTGGGTCATGACATATTATATTATTGCGTAAAGGTCTAAACAATTATTGCAAATGACTATGTCATTTCAAAAATAAATAAATAATAAATAAGGAAAACACTACTTACAATGTTTTTATGTATGTTTTTAAACATTCTATCATCATTAGAATCAATCCAAATTATTCCACATGTTTCCATAATATATTATAAAATAACATCTTGTAAAAATATTTTGAACTTGCAACATTAGTATGATTTTGACACTAAAAACATGAGAAACCAAACATCAATTACATTTGTTATAATATGAGTTACTGTGACTACACCTTACAAAAGTTTGATTAACCTTTTCAATTAATCCATTAGTTTGAAGGTGGTGAGGAATTTTCTTCTTATGGTTAATGTTGAATACTTTTGTTAATTTAATAATGATGTCATTTTTAAAATGAAAACCTTAATCGCTAATCAAGGCAAACAAATTATGAAATGACATTTTCATGAAGGAAAATTATCATTGGTTTAACATCTACTATTCTGACAACCTTGGGCCTCTACCGACTTAGGTTAAATATTCAATTGACACAAAGATATATTGCATCCTTCTTGAAAAATTAGGATGGAATGGTTTGATATAATCTATGCCCCATTTCTCAGAAGGCAACAATGGAAGAAAAATGTTCAACAAAAAACCCAATGAAAATCATTCATAACATATTGTTGGCATGCATCACATTGTTTAACATGAATGGGTCACAATAACCAATTTTGAGGGCCTTTTGATTAATTAAATGACCAAAAAAATGAACACAAGCACTCTCATGACAAACATCAAGGATGGGAATCTCTTCACATGTGAAACATTTTCATAAACAGACTTCAACCCCTTTATGATAAATTTTTCTTGAAATGAAAATGAAATGGCTATTATTAACTTGAACCTTATGCTTCTCACCTTTTATCATATTTTAGGTAATTGTTGAATATTAAAAAATTCAAATGTATGTTCGTACCATGCATGTGAAACATCCATGACATATAAATTGGCATTCAAAAGATCTTCATTAATTTTAGCCATAGAAGTTCCATGGATAATTGAAAAAGATGGTGTATTTATTATTAAAATTCCTTAGTTTATATTGAACCATGTAATCAAATTTGATGAGAAATAATACCCTCAAAATAAGTTTATCACCAAGGTTTGATTTGTTGACAATGTATTTCAAAGTTATGTGATTCATAAAAAAACATGGTGGTATTCATGAGCAAATGATGTTTAAACTTATTAACATTGAAATCCATCACAAACATTTTGGTTCGTTGGTAATGTAATTATGTTCAACATTTGTGAATTACTTGTTAGCAAAAATTAAAGGATGGTTTTTACCTTTGTCATTTGGTTAACATAAACTATTACCATTTGGAACTTTTGAGGCATCATAATAAACATGAAATGTTCATTTCAATTTAGTGGCAACAAACAAAGGAAGCAAGTTTAATTTTAAAAATATTCAACATTTCTTGAAATTCCTAGGTCCATTCAAAATCATTGTTTTCCTTATGAAGTTGGTAATTGGTAGAATAATCATTGATGAAATCCTTATATTACACTTGATTTTTTACATTTGTTTAATTATGGTCAAAGGTTGAAAGTTGTAAGTTTACAACGTTTTTCACCCTTTTAAGATTTGGTTCCTTACTTTTATTTGAAACAACATACCCTAAATAACAACTTGAAAATTAAATACAATTTTTTTGGTCTCAAGGAAATGTTCACTTCTTTACATATTTGGAAAAACATGTTTTGAACATTCATAGATGTTATTCTTGGATGTTTGTGCACTAAAATCATCAATGACCACTACCATTGACCTTCACAAAAGTTCAAAGAAAACATTTGATGACATTTTGAAAACAAAATGGTGTTTTACACAATCTAAATGGCATCACCAAATAAACAAACATTTCCCCAAGGGGATGCAAAAACGATATTGTGCCAATCTTCAAATGTTATGGGCATTTTACTGTGGTTAAAATGGCCATCCATGAATTGTGTATGGTATTATTTGAATGATTTTGACATAAAATAAACTTTTTTTGGGTTGAACTTTTGAAAACATATTTATTACTTTTGCCAAAATTTCTATAAAATAAAATTTTTGCAAGATTTCAATTGTCATGTTTGAATTGCAAACCTTAAAATTCAAGAACTTAAGACCAAATTAGTCTAAACACACTAGCTTGTACCATAAGCTTAAAAACATTGTGTTTGCTATTTTTTATAACCATTCCCTACTAAAGTTTTAGAATTAAAAAACCAAGTGCCGAAATTATGATTTGAAATTTAATTAATTATTTGACAATTTGTGGCCAAATCCAATCAAGGAGTATGATAATTCTTTTCTTGCTACTTCATCCCCAAGGGGAAAAATGAAAGGTTAAGGAAAATGTTATTTGAATGTGTGGGCATTCAAAATCCTATAATCAACACATACCCTTAATTTGTTTCCACCTTTAATTTTCATCGACACAATGTGTGATAACCAATTTGTGATCTTGACTGACCAAACAAACCTCATTTGTGATAAACATTCCAATTTCACCTTAAAATATGAATTTTACCAAGGATTTATATTTTTCAAGTTGGTTAATGGTCAATTGGGAACCAAACTTGACATATTTGGGATTTTCATTCTCATGATGGATTGGATGTTGTACCCAATCATTTTCTATCACATGTACAAGATTTGTAGGACCACAATATTAATCATTTGGCACCAAAAGAGAAATGACCACGTCTAAACCCACTTGGTAACCATCTAGCATTTGTTGGAATGCAAACGTAGGGGCAATATGAACTTTTTAATCTTGATGGTATCTAAATCTTCTATTTGGGTATCATCTATTTCAAGCTCATAGACATCTTCCATGGAGATATCATATGTCAACATAGCTAAATCCAAACAATCCTCATTAAGTTCACACTTTTGCTACCTTAATGAAAAGAATGGTCTCTTCCTCTTTTTCATAAGGGTTTTCTACAAACCATTGGGCAAAGTACCCATTGTCCTCATATCCATTTAAGCTTGGGCTTGTGCATTTGATAAGCCCAATATCCATGTGCAAATTGAGTTGTATAAAACTAGTGTTAATTACCAATGAATCCAACTTATCCTTTCCCTTTCCCTTGGTAGTCTATGGCCTAAGTTGTCCATGATGTAATATAGGAATAGTAATACAATTGTCTGGAGGGCCAAAAAATATCTATGGCATTTTGGAGGTATGAAGGCACACAAGACACATGACAACCTTCAATAATAGGAAGCTGATTGACCAAAATGGTCTAGGCGTGGGGTGATGGGTTGCTTCAATGATGTTGTTTGGCATCCTATTCAAAACTCTCACCAAACAACAACTCAAGAAAATGGAATTTTAAAGCTTCAAGCTCCATAGATCAGGTACTTCCCACTCCCCACATGAACACACAAGCCAAGACCTCCAGGGCTTGAGAATTGAAGCTCTAAAGAACAACAATTCTCTTCTCCCTATGTCAGTTTGTGTTTTCCATAATGGCCAATGTGTCTTGCAATCTATAAATTAACTAAGAAGGTTCTGCAACACTAATAGTACAATGTCCTGCACTGCAAGTAGTTTCTAAGCTTTCTCTCCATGTTGTGTTATCCTAAAATCCCACTAGGAAAGTACGGGGGAGAAGGGGGTGATTAGGGTATGTTCCAGCACGAGAGTCCCAACCAAGCTGATCTTGTACTTCGAGATCTTTCTTTAACAAACCAAATTCCTTGGGAGGTTCAGGCTCCCCAGCTGCCTCCCACTTCAGCAATTGGAGTATCATTGGATGATATACTTTTGGTTTCTCAATCACCTGCGTGTTTTTCAAGGCAAATTTTTCACACCTTTGCAGGTTTAATCAACTTACAGATTTTTTCCAGTCAAAATCAGAGCGCAATATTCTCCTCCAATCAGGACCTTTCAGTGTTTCTGCCAGGAGCAATATGATAGCAAAATCTAAGTTGAAGACTCTGAGTATAATGTACCTTGTTTATGAATGAGCTCATACATACACTTACATATAAAAGAGGCCGCTCAAAATCAACAAGCTTTGGACAAAAGAGCTCCAATTTGGTGAGAATCTTTGAATCTGTCAATCCTTTAATGCTGGTCAACTCCTCGCTCCAAATGATCAACGTACCCAGCTTTGGGCAGGTGTCAATTATGAGCTCCTTTAGATTTCGGGTCTCAAGCAATGCCTTCTTCAGTTCAAATGATCTTGCTAGAGTCACCCACTCCAATGAGTTGCACTGTAAAATTTCCATTCATGAAATTAACTGCCCAGCAAATTTCCAGTAGAGGGACTCAGCCTTGAAACATTATGGAATCCCAGAACACACCTGATTTTAGGTCATTGATGCTTAGAGTTCTTTCTCATGTCTAAACACGATGACCTAATTGTATGACATGCAATCTACATATTGAACCCTGTTGAAAACAAACAGGGATTCATGATCCATGATGCAGTTCCAATCATGATGTTGCAAGATCCATTTTCTTCATACAAGTTCCTGTGTCACTGTCAGTTTTCTGAAGAATTTGTTTAAGGTCTGGTAGTTCCAAATTGTGACCTTGCAACATCCAATCTGTTCAATGAGTAACCTGCAGTGTTGCCAGATTTCTGAAGAATTTGTTTGAGTTGGTATGGTTCCAAATTGTGATCTTGCAAGATCCAATTTGTTCAGTGTTTCTGCATTGCTGCCAGATTTTATAAGAATTTGTTTGAGTTGTTACAGTTCCAAATGGTGACCTTGTAAGATCCAATTTATTCAGTGTTTCTGCATTATTGCCAGATTCTGAAGAATCTATTTGAGTTGTCCATTGACAAAAGAGAAAGTGTGCAATTTGCCTCTTCTAAATCACTCAGTTTTAGAGGTGAGACCCTACTGCCAGCAACTATAAAAGGAGTCTGCACAACAACTTCACACCTGAATAAGCACATTCTCCAGAACTGCCATGCAAGAGATGTCAAGGTATGTCAGGGCAGGCAGTTTGTCATATGGAGACAGTGTAAACTTCTTTATCAAATAGGTTCCTCGGATATCGAGTCTTGCCTACAATCACAGCCAGGGATTGATCACATGCAGTCACTGTAGTGTAAATACTGAGAGGAACAACATCCATGGAAGAATTCCAGGGTTCTTGAATTAGGGTTGAACCCAGGACAAACCAGATTGGGGCGTGGAACATAGAAAAGCTCCAGATCTATGAAACTCTCATCCATGGTCTTGCTCCATATGATTTCAAGCTGCACAAAGTGAAGAAATCTCTGTTGTCAAGCCTATTGTGCATATGTATACCTGCTGAAAGATGGTACACTATTTTTTATGAGCGGCTTACACTCAAAACCACACTAAGCAAGAACATCATCATGCATCAGCATGAAAAGAAGTATAACAGTATCCAATTGCCTCTCTGTTTTAATATGTAGTCCTCTTAAATTTTCCAACTTCTTCTTGTCTTCCTTGGGATTCCATACACATTGCAAGCACCCACTCATATAAGATGGAAACACAGAATGCATTGCTGAATTTCCAGAAGAAGTAGAATTATTTGAGGCAAAGATCTAACCCACTGGAGAGCCTCAAGCATATTCTCACGAATGGGTGCAAATGCTGGCCACTTCACAGCATCAGGCAGGGACTCATAAGGTCGTTCCCATTTTCCCCACTGTATGCACTGCATCCTCCCACCTTGTGGCATTCATAGTTTTAGAAGCTTGCAACAAGCCAAAAAATGCAAAGAAAGTGTAGGACTGCTTCTAGAGAAAAACTATAGATCACCAACCTGATCGTCTGTGTTCTTTTCTAAACATCAAGGAAAGGTGATTCACAGATACTATGGGTACCAGCAGATGATGCCTCCTCTTCATTCTACTAAAATCAGCAGACAAAATTTGAGGAGCTTACCTTGGCCCATCCAGAATCAGGTTTGGGTTTTTTGCCCTTGCCTCCCTTCTTCTTGCCTCCTTTCTTCTTAGGACCCATCTTCTTGAAAGTCTACCTTGGGTTTTCTCTTTCCTTTGTCACCATCGATGGAAAAACAACACAATTAAAACCAAGCTCCCAAATATGTCTCCGCTATCCTGCATGTAAACCAAAGTGCAACGATCATGCAAATCTTTGTTGTGGATTTTTTCTCAGCTCATCTGCTCATGATCAAATTTCATGACACACATGGTCAGAATCTTGAATCTGCATTGTTGTGCCAATTGATACTTTGAAAATGTACGATAATCTGCAAGACATTCTTTAAAAAGCTTCCAAATTCTGTTTGAATTTCAACTGATGAGCACACTTCGTCTTTCTTTTGCAGTTCAGGGATGCAGGTCATGAACCATATTTGAGGATAAGCAACAGCTGCTGGACTTAATGGTGGAGTCAATCTCAACTGCCTCTTGACAACAACAGCCACAAAAGAACCGTTTCAAAAGAGAGAAAGTGTCAGAAAGCTTGAAAATATACTCCCCATCTTTGACAAATTGCCACTTGATTTGTGTGTCCTTTACAATCTCTCAGATCCAAGAGGGCACAATCTTCAAAGTTTCCATATCTCAGGCATTTGCAGATTGTCAATCAGCAAATCATCTTTCCTCTTTTGGAAAAAAGGGGCCTAGAACATTAACACTTTCAGATTGCAATCTGTGATTGAGGTTCTCGCTAATCCCAAAAGGATTTACAATTGACACCAAATAGCAATCTGCAATAACAAGAAGGATTTACATTTGAACACCAAATTACACCAAACTGCAATCTGCAATAGCAAGGAGCTACACTAGAAAACCAAATTGCAGTCTGCAATAGCAATGAGAACTTTGCACTTGAACACCAAATTACAATCTGCAACAAGAAGGATGATTTTGCACTTGAACACCAATTTGCAATCTGCAGTAACAAGGATTTTGCACTTGAAACACCAATTTGATTAACAAACAAGGATCTACGCTTCGACAAGCATGCATCAGGAACCCCAAATCAGAGCATTTAGATTGAAGACCTCAGTGGCTGAAGAAGAGCAGCAAATCAGATGTGCATCATCTGTGAAGCATGCAATGATGTGAAGAATCACCAACAGCATTTCAGTAACACTAAAAACTAATAAGTAGCCCAAACATGGTGTACAAGTTTCAAGGATCAGATGTGACAGAAGCCAGTATTTTCATACAATGCTAGTATACTTCACATAAAGCAGAAGCCATCAAAGAGATTTAAACTTTTTGGATAGAGAAACCAGAATGGAGCAAAAGTTCATGCAGTATGCTCTTGCATTTTGATGCATTGTTTTTACAAGCATGGGGTAATGATGGTGAGATGCTATCTGGCCCAACTGATGCATTTCCCCCAATAGCAGTGAGCATACCTTGTTCACAAGTGCTCAGATGCACATACCCTTATGTCACCCCTTGGCCACAACATGCCTCACAGGTATTCCTCTTAGATGGGAAAGGTTACTGACAATTTCAGAAAGTTCAATTGACATGGCAAACAAAAGCTGAATTATTACAAAAGCTGAAATAATAATTGCCAAAAACAGCGAGAATAAGCAAATCTTGCTTTTTACATTCCAAGCTTATTAGAGCTTCCATTCCTGGACCTCCTTCCCTCAGCTGAACAAATGCCAACCTAATTTGCTTTGCCCCTTCCAAGTATGACATAGGATCCTAAAAGCATCCTCTGATCCTAAGTGGTCAGAGGCTCCACCCTTGCTGGAACAACCCAAATTGGAAGCTGTAAAGAAAGACAAACCATCTAAGAAGCTTGAAATGAAACCAACAATTCAAAGCAGTTGCAGCAAATCATTGCATAGCTGGATTGAAAAGATGCACTACTAAAATGTTAATAGTGCTCCATGGAACTCAGTACCGCCCAGGGAAGGTCCCATTTTCCCGTTCCTCATTCCACTTGTCAACCTGCACAAAAGAAACATTCAATGTCAATTATATTTTCATCAGCCACATACTGGGACTTTCCAGTGCTTCCACCAAAGACCCATGTTCGGTACTCTTCAAAGTTGACTGGTCACTTACTGGCTGCCAAACACTACACATGTTTGCTTAGCCATAACCATTTGGACATAGACCAAACTCTGCACACTGACAAGAAGAGGGAGCTGAAAGAGGCTGGTAATTTGGTTTGGGAGTTTGGTGGAGCCACTGTCTCTGTATAAGTCTAATGCAGCTGTGAGACATTCCTTCTCAATTATGCTTAGTCCTGCTTTCAGAGCAATCAAAATATTCTCTGAACACCTTTAAACTGTCAGTCTTATGCTAAAAATAACCGAGAACTTGACCAGGGGGGAATTCTCTGAAATCAACCCACCAAAAGATGATAAACAGACATTCATGTGCATCAGATCATGTAAAATACTGACCAATGTATAAGGCATTTTAAATATTCAAAAAACTTGTAATTCACGTACCCAGTCACCAGGACACAAAGAGCGATAGTATTTGGCATACTTTTTACACTCTCTTGCATCATCTCCCTTCTCAGAAGCACACCTGCATCCAATTTGTTTCTGAGTTGTAACTTGTGTACATGTCACATCAAGCAAAGCTTGGTAATTCTGTTGGAACTATCAAATCTCTGTTCCTCATGTGATGGATCATAATGAGTTGCATCCTCCTATGGACCAATATGGGGACCTAAAGTCTATCCCACAGCCTCCACTCCCTTGAGATAAGTTGAATCTTGTCAAAGGACTTTGAAGAAAGGTAAGGAAAGTTGTATTTTAATGTCATAAATCCCACCAGTGCAGCAAAATTGGTACACTATCTGCTAGTTCCTAAAAGTACACACCAAAACCCCCAGATCTATTGATGGCAATACTTAGAATAGAAACTCACATGGGGAGTCTGCAACCAACAGAAAAAGAAAATATACAAATGATGAAAACATGACTTTGCCCACAGGTTGGCATGAGGAAGTATTTTGATCCCCTGCCACACTGCAGAGGACACCATAGCAACCAATACATGAAAAAGATCAAACACTCTTAGGACCATTATAACTTACTTGTGAAATTCATTGTAGCGAGTGTAACAATGTTTGGCCTGGTTTGCAGTAGGAAAACGATAGTCCATGGGTGCGGTCTTTACATCCTCCACCTGCAAGCCACTCCCAGCAACATACCTTGAGATCTAAACTCTCATAGCTCAGCTTCATAAACATATCTCTCAACAATTGAGGATGAGAATTTGCAGGGGCCATGAATAGAAATTTTTTATGTCCTATGCACATACTCAAATGTCTTTGTCCACCCTCAACTCCACGAATGCACACACACAGAGAAAAAAAACAAAAACAAAAACAAAAAAACAAACACGCCAACAAGAAACCAAAAAATTAAAATTTTAAATTTTAAAAAAATTAAGGTCCAGAGACAAATGTTACATACTGTAATCTTGGGCTTCTCTTCTTCCTCCTCAGTGCTGGCTTCCTCAGTCTCCTGCAAAAAGTAGACAACATTCCATGGTTTGAAACAAAATTTGCAACTCCACATCATCAGTTTTGGTTTCAATCCCTCTGGTGATCTAAGTTGCAACTGTCAATTGTCTGATCTGGTCACTGATGCACCAAACTACATTATGTATTGCATAGATGACCAAACAGAATGATTGGGTCACACAGGTATACAAGTTCACATGACATCAAGGAAATCCTATGACACCTCATCTCATGCATCTCTGTTTCCACATAAGAAACCCTCCAATTGCATCATCCTCAAATTCTTTGGATTCACAGCCAGAGGAGAATATCCTCTTTACTAGGTCCTTCAACTGGTTGTTCATTGATACTAAAAGACCCCCTTACTTACTGCTCTTGGTATTCAGGTGGATCACTTATTTTGGAAAGTGACCCCTCAAACCCTAAACTCTGAATAAGGCTACTTCAGTGGTAAGAGTAGATAAATGCCACAAAAGCCAAAAGGAGGAACATCAAAACCAAAAATCACATAAAAAAGGTTCAACCTACCGTAACATTCTCCTGCACTTCTTCACTCGCGTCCTGCACCTGAAACACACAGAAAGAAACCTTGCTGTGAAGAAAATAAACGGGGAAAGCACGCACTATCTGCCGGGGGGCGGGGGAACAAACACTTATCCAGATTGTTCTCCAATAAAGAATGAAAAACCGGACAGTAGAAATGCCGAAAACGGCAAGAAAAACGAAACAAACCGATGACCTAAAACACGAGAAAACGGTTTCCTTTTCCTTTAGGTTGCTTCCTCCTAGAGATTTCTGTATCGGAAAATCTGTCTGCAATTAGGTCAAAGTGCGGCAATTCCCCAGACGACAGGAAATCAAAATCTAGACCAGAAGAAACATACAACGGAATCTAGATCCGGCCACAAATCACTCTAGCAGCACCTCCTCTATTGTTTTTGTATAGCCAGAAACATGAAACCCTGGAATGGAGAAGTAGAACCACCAGCGCTTGTGGAGCGAACAATAAGAACCCTAGGAGAGTGAGATCTTACCGTTTCTTGCTGCTCCAGCACTTGCTCCGCCATGGCTATGGTATTTCCCATTGCGGATCTTGCTCTGCAATAATGAAAATACAAAATTTAAAGTCAAAACAACACAAGCAAATCTCTCTTCTTCGCAGCGAAGAGGAAGAGAAGAAGAACAGGAAGAAGCGCGTCCAGAGAAAGCTCGTCTCCAACGAGGTCGGAACTGCGGTTTTTCAACGGGACATTACACACCCTGGACGACATTCTGCGTCTCCAGAATTGGAGGGGAGGGTGGGAGGCGAGTGCTTTTTCCACAGATGGCGTTTTTTTTACTTTCCCCCATAATTACATCATACAATTATGGAATGCGGAACCTACTGTGTTTGTAAATCGAGTTTGTACATACATACATACATACATAAACCTATGTGTGTATATGTATGTATATCACACATATATATAGATTAAAAACCAACTATGTTTTGGAAAGAGAAATTTCATGCTGCCAATGGGAAAGGTTTTAACATGCAATCATTAACTGTCAAGTTTTTTTTTTCTTTTGAGGGGATTGGGGGAAAAGGCTTTTCTTTTCCTTTTGTTCTCAATGTGTTCCCATCAAGTTCCCAAAGTGTTCCCCAAGATGTTTCCAATAGCACTTGGGTTTTATCCCATATGGTTTGCCCAAAGTTCAACTCCCATGTATATAAATTAAAAAGGGTGAAATCTAAGGGACCACATTTGTTTTTATTTTGCAAATGGGGTGGGTCCAAAGAGGTGATTCTATTGGGGGCATGCACAATGTTCCAATTATTTTTCTTGATGGACCAATCAATATGGTTTGTTTACAAATTTTAAAAATTGAGTTGTAAGATTATGCATGTTTTATGAAATTGAATTTCATAAAATAAAATTTGTAATTGCGAAAGGCTAATGGAGGACAAAATTAATCTTGCAATAATTAATACAATTTTTCATTTTTCACATGTGCATTGTTAGGGTTCACATAATATGCACCAACAATCACTCTAGGTCTAACATCATTACACAAATTTTCCCTTCAATCTTGAATCAAACCTTGCATCTCACCATCTTCAAACTGCAATCCCCCACCCCCCACAAAATTGTTTGAACCAAATAAACCTTAAACCCGTCTATTTTGGTAGGCCTTATTAATTTTCATTATTAAATTTTTGAATTTTTTCTTCTTTGGTTCATTAAATATGGTTTATGTAAGATTTTTGGAAGCACATGAAAAAATTCATGATAGACCTTCTCCTTTCCCTTTCAAAATGCATTAGACATAAAAATAAATGCAATAAGACCTAGGACCACATTAGGTGATAAAGTAGTTTTTGTTGCATTTGAAGAACTAAAGTTTGCGTTGGTATGAAAAGGGTCAATGGTTACAAATGACTAAACCATAAGATGAAACTTAAAGTTTCTTGAAACATGAAAAGGTGCCATAGTTGAGAGACAAAACCTTAAAAACACTTAGGTATGCACAACAAACACAAACATTTAGTTATGCATAATAGACACAAATGTTTCGATTTCAACACAACACACATACACTTTGCACAAGTCACACAACACCCATGATTTGCACAACATTAAAAATAAACTAGGTTTTGCAGAACATGCAAACAGTCACAACATTCATGATTTGAAGACAAGTGGGATTAGATTCAAAAAGAAAGAAAGATATGTTAACAAGAAAAATCAATGAAAACCTAGACATTGAATGTGATATCAAATTACATTTCAAAACTTCATATCGTTACAACTTGCAACATTTTAATTTTTGACGTGTCAACATTCAAAAACCCATAAACATCTTTTGTAGTTGTTGATTGCAATTAAAAAGAAATCCAAGTTCATGCATACCTTCAAAAGCAAAAATATACCAATACTTTGCCACTATGCCACTCTAGACATTAAAAAAGCCACCAACAACAAATATCTAATTTTGAACATAACATCATAAAACAACATGATCAAAGTACAAATAGGAAGATGTGTAAAAAATCATTCATGAGCTTTGGAACCTTACTTTTAGAACAAACAATGCTTTCCCCCTTACACATTCTTCCATTGCACCTCTTGCCATTGTAGCTTTTTCATGGCACTTGCCAACATTACAACTTGCCCAATCTGGACATACAAGATTAAATCTATCAAAACACAAACACTAAATACCATTTGACTACAACACAAAACTCTTCAAATGTCAAATCAATATTAACAAAGAACCTTGTTTTTGAACTTTCATTAGTGTTAGTGATGAGACTCACATTTGATGGATTGGAGTGACATAGAAGACTTGTCACAAATCATATGTCTAACATCGAATGAAGAGGGTTGGTCAATGTGAAGGTGATGTGTGATTGAGATTGATTGTTAATCAACATGATGGCTATTCCACCCATTTGTGTCATCCCCTTATGATAATTTGTTTAAATCCCTTGGTTCAAAAGTTTGAAGGCCATTCATTAACTTTTTTTTTTTTGGTCACCATGTGACTGAAATTTGCCACCAAAAAAACATTGGTTATGCTTGTTTTGCAATGATTTTTGTTAAATTACATCATATTTACAGAAATGATAGCACCATCATTAGTTTTAAAAAACTTAACAAATATTGTTGATTTTTCAACAAAAATTTGGGAAATTTTTGATTTTTTTTCAAATAATTCCAAAAAACAATTTGGAGGGGGGGAATTTTCACCAAAAAAAAGTCATATGACAAAATTGGGGGAAAAAATACATGTCCATGATTGTGGCCTTTTGTTGGGTGTTGTAAGATGGGTTCCATGTGCTACTTGTTGATTTTTTGTATCAATTTTTTAACTTTTTGATATGTTGTAAAAATTGTCAGCATTTAATGCAAATTTCCTCTTGAGATGGTCACATATGTCATGACACTAGCATTATGAAAAAACTAATTGGAACATATCAATAATAACAATAAAAATAACAATAATTCAATTTTGTGATATTGTTCAACTAGCAATTATCTTTAAATACATTTAGCTTAATTTGGAGATATTCAAAATATGAAAGTAAAAAATATTAAGCATGTTTTCATATTGTAAAAAATTATGATTTTTTTTTTTGGCTATTATAAGAATTTCTTTCATTCTTTGACCTTTTTTTTCAAGAAAACGAGGAATTTGCAAAAAAAATATTTTTTTGTTTAAAATATATTTCACAAGATGGAGAAAATTAGTCCCCTCCCAAAAAAAAAGAAAATCCTTGATTCAATGTATGTACATATTTAGTTGTTTATCAACAATTTGTCATAAAACATAAATGTACCAAAGATATAGTAACTAAATTTTAATAGGGATAAGTTGTGGGTATAATAGGGTTTAGTTAATGCAACTCCAATGTCCACCCACAACAATGTGATCACATGTACATTGTAAACTACCCACTATTTATGATGGGGGTATTAGTCCAAGTTTTATAATATGCTTCATTCACTATATTTTGGATGACATATAGTAGTCAAATAAATGTGAAACTCGCTTTGGGTTTGGAAAGTGCCCAAGATATAGTGCATTCCAAAGGGGCTTGTAAACAAAATTAATTGTTTTTGATTGGTCAACAATAATGATTGGGCTAGGTGGTTGTATTTTAAATAATGTGTCATTTTAAATAGTCCAACTATTTCATGCTTATTAACGGGGATGGGGGAATAATTAACAAAAATATGTTGGACATGGTAACAATTATACATGCCCACATAAGGGGTGTGGGATGGAGATGCTCTTCGAATTGCTAATCTCATGATAGCAAAATCATCTTGTGGACTTTTATACACAACAAGCATTTTGTGAATCATGGCTTTGAATACTCAACAAAACCTTGTGTGAGTTGTAATTTAGGCAAAAGGAATGTGAAAATGTATAGATTTTCATTTTGATTTTTCAAATGATTGCATTGAAACGTAATCCACTCACCCTATTTTTGGGCAATTTTTTGCATTGTGGAGGATTTTTGAAAATGCAATCAATAAATTTGTTGAAATGGTCAAACATATTGCCCACACTAGTCTTTATGATTGAATTTTTAAATGACCTACTTATGCCAAATATGAATGCAATATGAAACGTCTTTCCAACTTGGAAAAAATAAATCCATTCTTTGAATTTGTGAATGTGGATGGTTAAGGAGTTTTTGGTTTTGTTTTTAGTTTGGGAGTGGGAGAGAAGTGAATTTAGGGGAAAGCTTCGTAGCTTAAGTACTTGTGCCATGGTGATCATATGGGCCATGTGCAGTCACAATATACGGCCTTTTATTAAATGCCCAATATGAAGTCAAGTTGACATGACATGCTCAAATGAACAAACAAACAAGTGTAAAAGAATAAACAATATTTGATTAAAATTCAATGTGCAAGTGTGAAGAGAATGTAATCAAAATTTGTGAATCACACAAATTCTTAAACCAAGATTTTAGGTTGATTTGATCCCTTTTTATTTGGGGACATAAATAAAGCAAGCCCCTTAAGTTACACAACTTCCAAGTCCATTAAAGAACTCCACAAGGAACAAACATGAAGAGGAAGGTGAACGTTGTTTGACCATTAAGTTCATTTAATTTGGTGTAAATTTGGAGTGGGGTAAACATCCTCTCACGTAGGAGTTGATGTGGACATTTTCTAAAGATGCTTGCAATGACACTTTGAAATAAATTAGTGACAAAATCATGTGTAATCACACAATTAAAACAAAACCCTTAAAAACACCTAAACATTTCAAAAGAATGAAAAGATGACACTTTTACCACCCTTCTAATAATACTATCAATTGTAAGCATTCACCACATGCATACATCCAACTTAAATCTTATGTGAAACAAGTATGATCATATGGGGTTTCACACAAGCAAAAGGTGGTATACAATAATATTATTGCTTGCAACCATTCACCATATATATGCATCTAAAGTTTGAAATTAAAGCAAATGTCAGCATGTATCATCTATATGAAAAATCATTAAGTTTTGGTATGAACTAGTTCTTCTATGTACAAAACATTAGTTTGTTGTACATTGAAAAATAATTTTTAATAAAAGCCTTGTCATCATCATTTTTAAAGCTTGATTTAAAAATAAAATAAAATTTTGAGACCTCTAATCTTCAAAACTTAAGTTGATCACATGTAAAAAGAAATGGCTCGTTTGTGTGGTTGTAAATGTTGTCATGCATTGTGGAAGGGTACTGCAACTTCAAATGACCTAGGCATAAAATGAATGAGGAAGATGGGTTTAAAGAGCAAAGCTTACTCTTTATGGGTAGCAAGCATGATTATGGTGTTCATCTACTTTGCATTCAAACACCAAATTCAATGAACTTGGTAGGTTTTGACAAGCACCTTCGTTGGTGCATGCAACCCATAAAATGAACCATTTTTTGTGTTTCAAGGTCAAATTCTGTTCGCTTCTATATATGAAGAGGGAATCCAGTTGCTATATTCTATTGCTTATCAAACAACAGGTCACAATGAATCCAAGTATTTCCATCACATGTCCCCCAAACACAAAAAAGAAGAATGGAATCAAAAATGAAATTGGACGGAACTTGGACTCGTTGTTCATAGAAAGAATTTGCACTTTGGAACCAAAAACAATGAATTGCAATTAATTAAGTATTAGAATCTCCAAAGTGGTGACATAGGAATTCATGAATTAAGGTGTTAGAGATTTCCAAAGTGATGATCAAGGAATTCATGAACAAAATGGTTTGTAGAGAGAGAGAGAGCCCTAAAAACCTGGAGCAAGAAAAAAGAACCAAGATAAACAATTAAGCACTTAACTAAGAAAACTCTTAAACCCACCCTCTTTTTATGGGGGCTCGTGTAATATCTGAACTGCTCTCTGCTAATGGATCCCCCTGAAGAGAGATGTTGAGAGGGCTTCAAGTGGAGTCGCCGGTGGAACAGTGAAGAAGGTGTTCGCATGTGTACAGAGCATGCCTCCACTTGTAGACTGCTCCAAATCCGACAGTGCTAGATCCTTATAACACAGAAAAACTTCCTGTCCTATCTCCAATGCACATTGGCATATTGGAACAGCTTACAAGGGTATGCAGCAGACACAAGGCCAGAGACATGAAAGCGTCCAGAGTCTAATTACCAAACGTCGAGGGTCAAACACAAGCAAACAAAAACCATCGGCAGACTCCCTCCCTGATGACGTGCTTTGCCACTACTGTGTATCATACAGAACCAAGCGAAGCACAAGTGGCTAGGACGGTTCCAGTATCTGTATTGCATCGTCGGCAACAATCGTCTCAGATATCCAAGGAAGGTTGAAAAGCAGCATTAGTTCTCAAGCCCCCAGGAGGCGAAAACTTTAGGCGGCCACTGCGAATGTTTGAGAAACAAGCCTAGAGGTTGGATCATCATCGACGATTACCACCACAATACCCGCTCTGGACTTACAGCGCACCATCGATTTCCTCAGGCAGTACGAATAGCTTATCGTCATACTCAATCCGAATTAGCATGGTACATATCATCATCGGAAATCGAAAAAACACAATCGATAAGCACTACTGTATTCGCGCACACGTAAAACCATCAACAACAACAACGAGCTATCGATGACACGCATCATTGCGGACAAACACACCTCAAACGCTCCGCAAAAACAAACGCCCCACGACAAGGCAATCCAAGGAAAAACATTCAGAAAGCAAGGCAGAAAAATTGGAAGTCGTCACCACATCCTCAGCGAACGCAGCGTAGTGCTCGAGATGTGAGCTCATGAAATGCCAGGAGCTTTATAAAATGGGAAGAAAAAGAAGACGGTAACGGAGGCGGAAGCAAAGCACGAACTCTCCGCCTAACCCTAACCCTAAAAATTCTGACGCCGCCCTATGCAAGTCTGATTACAGCTTGGGATACTGGATCACTTCTAACGAGATCTAATTCGTGATCGCTTTTGAATTGCCCGCTGATATCTTGCTGTGATGGTGGATAACTTCCGACGAGATCTAATGTGTGATCGCTTTTGAATTGCTTGCTCATATCTTGCTGTGATAGAAGTGAAAGAGACAAGAGTTCATGTCCTCAGGTGTCCTTCTGTGCTCATCAGTCAACACTTTCTTCTTCTTCCATTTGCGGGTGATCTTTGCTTTCACTTCCACATTCTGAGACTTGTGCATGTTGTTCTTATGTTGCCCATGTGCAGATGAATATGCTTGCAAATTCTCACGCACAAGATCTTCTGTTGTAGTGTGTGGAAGATGTTCTTCCTGATTCTCATATGAGCATCTTATGTTCTAGTCTTTTGTAAGAAAGGAGTCATTACAAGGCATTTTGCATGAAGATGCTTTTAGTTTTTGCCTTTCTTATTTGCATTCATGAATTTCTTGGTCATAATTCGATTTGGTGTAAAAATGCGACAATGATTTGTAGACAAACAATAGAACACTCTTGAAGAAAGTTTGGTTGTTCTTGTTGCCATGACAAGCTTGTGAATGTCTTATGCTTGCAATAGAGGACAATGAAGTTATTCATAAACGACACTTCACAAAATCCTCTATTCGTGTCAAACTTGGGTTGGGCATGTCCAAATGAAAATTAGAGTTTGATGCAAAGAACTAGTTTGGTCCCAATCCTTTTGGTTTTGGTTAACCTTAGCGCTCATGAAAAAGTAGAAGTTACTTTGCTTCAAATTTGCAAAGAAACCACCAAAGCTTGACAAAGAAATTGTGAGGAGTTAGGTGACGAGGGTTCAAAATGGGAAAGAGGTAAAAAAGTCTTATTTTGCAAGAACTTGAAAACACAAGAGTTTTCTCAAAAGTTGGGAAGTAAGGACAATCAAAGCCCATACTATTTTCGAGCAAGTTAGGAAAGGAGTTTGAATGAACTTGAAAGCTTCAAATTGGTGAAGTTGGTGTGCATTCTAATTATTGACCTAAGTTGTTTTTTTTTTTTCATTGCTTTTATTTGTACAACTACTATAA
Organism: Sphagnum contortum; assembly: GCA_963920785.1. Classification (NCBI taxonomy): domain Eukaryota; kingdom Viridiplantae; phylum Streptophyta; class Sphagnopsida; order Sphagnales; family Sphagnaceae; genus Sphagnum; species Sphagnum contortum. The sequence continues at coordinate 5,287,723 of OY987287.1, read as the reverse complement.
TTACTTTCAAACCTTATGCATAAAAGTTTGAATTTTAGCATTTCATATTGAAATGTAATACAATTTCTTAAAGTGATGGTTGAATTGAATAAAACAAAGTACTAAGCAAAATTTGAAACCTTGACCTTAATATTTTTTAATACCTCAATAAGGTATCAATGTTTTATAAAAAAATACATGGTTTCAAATGACTAGTTTTCATTCCAATGAAAACTAATGAATGGTTTTCAAACATGTTATTACCCTGGGTAATATTGTGAGGTATTCAATTTGAAACCCAATTTGAAACCTTGCTTAATTTTTAATCATTTTTTCATCCTGCCCAAAATTAGTATAAACACAAATGTCGTACATTTGTTCATATTATTTACACATCATTAAGGGAAAACCCCCATTTTTCAAACTATGTTTTCAACTATTTTTCAAATGTCATTTATAGTTGAAAACATCATTTTCAACTACAAAATGTTTTTACAACTAATTTAAAAATAATTAACAATGTTGAATCAACTTTGTAACATAATTGAAAACAACATACATGTGTCAATTTGTGGGTTAATGTTGAGGTGAAAATATTTTAGTTGAAAAAAACATAAATTTTAGTCGACGCAACATTTCAATTATAAAATGCAAATTGGACTTAATTGATTCCATGCTGGTAAGTCAATGGATGAACTTCATCCACCTATGTGTCATGTCATTTGGGGTTGTGGAATTGAAATTATGACTATCTTTCAACTATATTACAACCAATGTAACATTGCATGTGTCATGTCATTGAAGAATAACATGGAATTTTAGAATTTTGATTATTATTCAATTATATTATAATCAATGGAAAATGGACATGTGTCACATGGGCAATCATGGTCCACCATCAAACTAAATTATTTGATGTGTCCTATGTGTATGATTTTAAAATCTTGAAATTATTGATTTATTGAAAATGTCAACATATGATATTGTGCCACATGGACACTTCTGTTACACACTTGCATGACACATGGCATCTTGTTATTTGTAGGTCATCTAACATCTGTGAAGTTGAACCAAAGTAAAAAGATCAATTACAAGGTAGTTGAAAACAAATTGAAAATATGTTGAAAATAAGTCAAAATTTATGTAAATTAGTTCAAATTACAAGTTTACACAAATTATAGTCATAATTATAAGACTATTAAAATTAGATTGTGTAGATAATACACATAACTAAAATTAAAAAGAAATCAAACCATAATAAAAACATAATCTACATATCCATTATCAATTAAGAATGCAAAACCTATTATAACCTGAAAATTATGCAAGGAAACATTGTTCCCATGTAAGAAATGGTCCTATTTACATCTTCAAGACGTTAATGTTATTAATCAAACATTTATTGGAATAATGAAATGATTTTCCTATAAGCTGGTTGTCCTATGTTTATGCATTAATGGTGTGAACTCATTGTTGGCATGTTTAATTGAATTATTGCTTTGTTAGTCCACATCTTTTGACTTGTTCATAGTTGCACCTTGCATTTTTGAATTTTAAAAAAATGAAATTTGTTAGAAATGAGAAAATTTAATAGGAATCTAAGTTAAATGCATTCAAAAAATAATTGTGCATTAGTCGCACACATTAAAAATCAATAAAAACATCATCATTAACTACTCAAAAATAAAGAAAATTGACAAAAAAAAAACACTTTGAAATCTAAATATATATATAACTAAATAATGAATAAAAATAACACACATCATGGGCTTACTTTATACATAATCAATAAACATAGTTGAAATTCAATTGAACCCAATCAAAATATAGTAAAAATTATATAGTTGAAAGTTAATTGAAATAACTCACTAAAACAAACATATTCAAAACCTTATTTGCGTTGATGGTTGAAAAGGTTCATAATTTTGATTCTCATTGCCCAAATGTTTGTTTTGGAATTGAAAACGAAGAAAAACCAACGAAAGTTGAAGAAAAAAACTTTCATATTTACAAAACAAGCTTTTTTTTTCTTTTATTTGGACCTTTTCTATTTTCAAAACTCATAACTTTTTCATTTCTTCTTCATTTTAAATGATTTAAAGTGCTACAAGAATGCCACCTTAAGTTCTACAAATAATGTTGGAACCATAATAACAATGGAACAACATGCAAGGAAGTTTTTGGGTATTCAAGAACTAGTTTGTGGTTTCCTGTTTTGAGTTTTGAAAGCCCCCTACTTTGGAGGGCCATAACTTTCTCATTTCTAGTCTATTGTTGATGATTTTTAGTGCTTCAAATGCACCAAGAAAAAGGGTTCGACATCTACTTGGACATCAAAAACAAAAGAGCCTTCGCCTTGGATGTAGACTACCCTAAGCACTTAAGTGTACTAAAACTAGCCTAATTATTGTAATGAAATAACAACGAAAAACCTAATTGAAAAAAACTAATAAAAGTTCAAAACAAAACATAGCTAAAAAAAATTTAGACTAAAAGTAACATGGTGGAAAAATAAAAGAAAAAATATTATGGTAAAAGGAAAAGAAAATGAAAAAGGAAAAACATTTTAAGCAGTTGCAATTGTAAAAAACATGTGTGGTGGTGGTTTTCCAAATTTCATAAGTTTGTCTTCTCATGTTTTTCATGTTCATTTGCCTTGACACCATATGACCTTAATGTGCATCATAAAGTTTTTAGAAAGTGCAATGAAAAGAAGGAAAAAAAACTTGAACATGATACAAAAGAAAACAACTTAACAATAACCCCAAAATGAAAAACTTGAAATTCCTCACGTGCAAAAGGCATGATACATTCATTTGAAAAAATCCATGAATTGATATTAAACTATTGATTTAAATTTCCAAACACAAGTTGGGCCTTAAAAAAATCATGATAAAACAAAACAAATTGTAAAAAAAGAGAAAAAAATCAAACTAAAGTGCAAAGAAATCTCATAGCGAATGACAATGTTATATAAGGGTAGTCCCTTCATCTATAGTTGAATGAAGTATGTGATTATAGTTGGGATATCAACTAATTTTCAACTATGCAAATTGACATCATTTCAAATAGTTTTCAACTATAATTCAAAATTTGAATTTCCCACCAACACATTGCCACCATTATTATATGTCATACCATCCATTAATCCATATTATTTAGCACATTAAATTATTCATTCATTTTTGATAGCTAACCCTAAACTCTAAACCCATTTTCATCCATTTTTTAATGTGAAGGTTTATTTATTTCCCAATCAACTCGTGGAAGGGGGTTTTGTGAATAGTCATTGAATGAATTTTTTTGGGAATTTTTATCTCTTTTCGAAGTGAAAGGTTTTGGGTCCCAAGCATTTCAAGCTTCTTCAGCGTCAATGAATGGATTTTACAAGTTTTATTCATCCAATGAATGACTTTCTGACAATCTTCATTCATCTGTTCTCGAGGTCAAGGGTTCTGTGTTGAACGGTTTTAGGGTTTGGGAATGTCACCCCTCCCCGGGCGATTATTGATGACGGTGGTATTTTTCATGTCGGCGAGAAGGACACATGTCTGTCTGGTTTCAGCAAATGTGGAATGCAGTTGGCGGGGATCCAGGGAGCAAGATTTGGATTCTCTCGCACCAACTTGATCAGAATCTGCTGCAATCACCGCACCTCTCGACGATTTCTCCTTGCTCGCTGGCGCGATCGAGCGCTCCTGGATTGCTCGCCTATGAGGAGATAGATCTGCGCAAAATTGGTGAAGAATCCACGCATCAAGACTCAACCCTAGTCATGCATGCTCACCGCGAGCGCATCCATCGTCGTCCTCGTCCTCGTCATCATGCTGATGCAACGAGCATGACGTGCCGTGTTTGCAGCAGAATCACGATCGGGATCTTCGGACACGTCATCACCCAAAGCCACGCCATGGACTGTAGAAAGTAGAAGAAGAAGAAGAAGAAGCGCACTAGAAATACTAAACCCTAACCGCAACAGAAGAGGCCGTGGGATTGCAGCAGCAAACAATTTCGGAGAACAAGACCATCAAAACCATCATCATGGCCATGGGAGGAGTGTTGAAGCAAACCAAGGTGCAGGAATTGGTGCAGCACAAGGGGCGTTTGGTCGAGGTTCCCTACACGGCCACGGTGGGGGACACGCTCAACGCATTGCTGGCCAAGAATATTCTGGCGGTGCCTGTGGCAGCGCCGCCGGGGCAATGGGTGGGAGCGGGCGGGTCCATGATTATGGAGGCGGATAAGAGCACGGGGCAGATGCGGAAGCAGTACATCGGGATGGTGAGTGTGCTGGATATCCTCATCCACATCGTGGAGGAGGAAGGAGGCGAAGACGACTTCGCGGGTCGCCTCTCCTCTACTGTCGCCTCTGTCATCGGTCACTCCCTTGAAGGTCTCAGTCTCTGGACTGTTAGCCCTAATGCCTCGTAAGGCTCTCTTGCTCCCCTGTCCTTTCTGTGTGTGTGTGTGTTTTCTGTTCACAATTGTGATGATTAGGGTAATGCCATGTGATGATCAAAGGTACCCAATCTGGATGGTGGGCAGGAGAGAGTTCTTGTCAGAAGATGGAAAGGGTTCTTGCAAGAAGATGGAAAGAGTTCTCACAAGAAGACTGAATGAGTTTCTTAGAAAAAATGAAGAGATTGCAGTGACTATGAGGGAGGGTTGCATATGAAATGGCCAGTTAGGTCTTGGTGACAAATGCTTTTTTTTGTTCAGGGTATATGAGGTGATGGAGCCCATGAGTAAAGGCATTCATCGGGCTTTGGTTCCTGTGGAGAGCTTGATGCATCAACCAAACCATGCACCTGTTGAAATCATGGAGTCGTCACCAGGCTACCAGATGCTGACACAAACAGACATGGTGCGATTTCTGCTTGTACATGCCAAGGAGCTGGAGTTTGTGACAGGGCTCAGCGTAAGCACATTAGGGTTAATGCAAACTAGTGTGTTTGCTGCTCCCAGCAATATGAAGGTGATGGATGTTGTCAAGTGCATGCGCAACGTGTCTCTTGCAGCTGTTGCAATTGTGGAGAATTCGCCTGACATCATCCCTGATGATCCTATGCTTGTCATTGTGAGTATACCCTTTTCCTTCTCATTAACTGGCTAGAAACACAATGCCTTGCTTCTCCTGTTGGGGATCATGAGTGAGTAGACCCACTCCTTAAAGTGCACATGTTTTGTTAATGTAGCACAGCTCAGCAGCTTCTTCCCTTTATACAACATGATGCAAAGAATTTCTCTTCATGTTGAAATCAGTGGTAGCTATCCATGGGGCTTTGAAGCTTTCCAGGGTTGTCCTGACTCTGATGCATGTCTGCAAGAGTAGGTAGTCAGTCCTGTTACTCTTGTTGCAAAATCATTTGAGGTGAAGAACAGACATGTATGACAATTGAATGTGATTGATTTGGCAACAGGGGCGTGGCAGGAAACTTTTGGGCAAATTCTCAGCAAGTGATTTGCGAGGGTGCACAGCCGAAGTACTTCAGGCCTGGTCATCACTGTCAATCATGGACTTCTTTGGCAAAGCAAGTGTGGCACAGCAGTTTGGGGTGGGAGCAGCAGCAGCATATCACAAGGAGGGCTCTTTTGACTCCCGTGAAATGGTCTCCCCTCCTGTAACATGCTATCTTACTTCATCCCTCCAAGAAGTGATGTCAACGGCTTTGCAGAATCATGTTCATCATGTATGGGTTGTTGATAATCAAGGTCTGCTTCTAGGTGTTGTGACATTTTCTGACATTATGAAAGTGGTGCGTAACTTCCCTTCAAAACAGCTTTTTTAGTGCCACGTGTATGCAATACTCCCATCAGTCAACATGGGGCTTCAGTTTTGGAGGCGAGGACTGAAGCTTCATCTGTACAGGTAGCATCACCTGCCCACTGTAGTGTACTTGTGAACCCTTTGTAACATTCTAGGTTTAAAAAGAAACATGCACCACTGAGTGGTAAACAATTCAGCATGCTCTCTCATCCAACCAAACATAGCAGATTTGTGCAATTTTTCCACAAGCACATTTTACTTACTACTGGACTTGTGCATTGAATTTTCGACGCAGGAGAGAGTGGCTCTTCTTCTACATGGGATGAATTGAGGGTGGCTGCTCTAACATCTTTCATTCCAACTTCCCACATTGCAAAGCCAACTTGTAACAGCATCTCACCAAATTTTCTTGTTACCTTGTTTTATAAAATCGAGAAGATGATTCCCCAGCTTTTCTTGTTTTCCTTATGAGAGGTTATGAAATGAAATAGTAACCTTGACAATCCCAAACACCTCTCTGGTAATAAACAACACCTCACACATTCAATCTTCTTCTGGAGAATCCAATCTGCATGGACCTATTGTGGACCCACTTCCTATCCTCTCTTCTACCTCGGTACTTCCTGTTGTTGGTAGGTGGTATAGCAAATTTATACTTGCTGTTGGTATTGCTGTAGCTGAGCAAGGACTTTGGTCCTTTTGTAACATTTATGAAGGGCATCTTGTATTCATATAATGTGGTAGCTAAGTCTGGCCCCACATTTTCAGAATGCCTCCACAGGCTTTAACTTGTCGTATAGCTAAGTCTGGACAACATTCTTGGAATGTGTGGCAAGAGTACCGCATATCATAAAGCCATGAGGCAAATGTTATCATGAACCTAAATGTATGAGGATCTCTTCAAATGTACTTAGGAAATTTTCTCCAAGAGTGTGATGATGTCAAATCACCTCAACCCAAGTTGTATGAAACCAAAGTGGGATGACTCTAAAGAAGCCTAGTACATTAGAGGTAAGTGTTGGATTTTCTAAAAGTATACTAGATCTAGAGGTTAACCAGGACTAGGTAACCTACAAGAGTGCACAAGTTATTGTGAATAATTGAGGTGAGTGACTACCTGCTGAAACTATGAAGGGTAACCAGCTTAATAACCAGTGCGCTTGAGTGGTTACCAGCCATAGTCTACAGTTCAGAGGTTTGAGAGTAACCCTGGAACTATCTTGTTTTTGGATGAATGTTTTTGGAACTTACCTTGTAGATGGATGAAGAAAAAATGTAACCCTCCTCTCAATGGATGAGAACTCATATAACCTTATGTATGTTTGGATGAAGTATGCGAAGAAGGAAAAAAAACATGTGTTTCTCATGGTAGTAGGTAAAGCCTGAGGCTGTGGGCTCTACCACACACAGAAAGACCCTTTATACCATGAGTGCAAAATGGGCTAAGTAAGATGCAATTATTGCATCTAAAAGTTTGTGCAACAAGCAACCTAAAATTTGGTCTTGGTGGTGGAGAAATTTTGTAGAAAAGTGACAAAAAAATAGGTACACACACACAACTATCAAGAGTCGGTGTACCAATTTGGTCGGTTGGGTTTTCATGTGTATTTCTGAATTCTTTGATGTTTAGGGTTTAATTATCACCTCTCTAACAACGGCTTTTACTTAAGAATGTGAAGGTAACAATGAATGTGTTGGTTCACCTTGGTTGCATTGTTGTTATGTTTTTCTTGGTTTAGGGTTTAGGGTTTATATCACTTTGCTTTATTGATCACAAGCTTTTTTAGAAAATTGTCAAAACTGTAAAATACTGGCCAAAACCTTTGTTGAAATGTGATGAAATTTTCTCCAAATATGTTTTTTTTTTTTCCCTCAGAAATTTGACAATATTATTATTATTATTATTATTATTAATGATAATAATATTCTTTTCTTAAATTTTTGTGGTTGAAAAAAAAATTCGAGAAAAGAAACAGGTTAGGGGAATGGTAAAAGTTTTTTAAGGGATTAATTCCTGAATCCCAATAGTGATCTTAAAATCTTGTCAAAATAAAATTATTTTCATCTTATTATCCCAAGGCAAAATATTTTAACAAATCATGGAAATAAATTTTAAAAATACTTAGCATTTTGAATGATTGTGATTTTTTGGTAGTTTGAGAAACATTATTTGGAAGAAAAAAAAACTTGGGAAAAAAATGTTTTAAAATGGTAAAATCTGTTTTCCCAGCAAAAAATCATTATTTTTCAAAAATCAAGAAAATTCAAAAAATATTACTAAATACTTTCCATTGACAAAGATATAGTTAAATACATTGATGTTTAATGATACTTTTGATCACTGCCATTTAATATTATTGCTGGAGAATTAGATTTATATCAAAATTATCATGCTTAGAAAGTTTAATACTTGTCTTGATTATATATATATGGCTACAACTATTTAGAGACACAAAATGTTGTCAAAAAATATGGCTAACAATATAAAACTAGCTTAATATTTTTGGCTAAAGTTGCTTTACTGGAACTGAATACCATAATACATAGTACCTTTGGCAAACTTTGGATAGTAATTATATTATTTTTTGAAATGTTTGAAATTTTCAATGGTTTTTGGTTTTTTGTCCAAAGTTCAAAAGAAATTTTTAAAACTTTTATGAAAGGGGAAAATATATATTGAATTTCAAGGAATATTTTATTTTGTTGAATGGAAATTTCCAAAACTAATTAATTGATTAGATTAATTTATTGTTTATTGTTTACAATTTAATGTCTATTTGGGACCAAAGATTCTAATAGACGAAAGGTATATCATCGAGGATAGATTATCCTTCGATATTGGCAGCATGCCACAAACTTGGCCAGGGTGATTGTGTTCGTGGTTTGCATGAGCTCAACAAGAGTGCTAGTGTGGGTGAAGGGCAAGGTTGAACAAAAATGTTCCTTGATTTTTTGTGTATTTGGACAAACAAGGAGCAAGTGTTCTTCATTGTCAAGCTTCCCCAAATTGCACCCTCAACAAAGTCTCTTTGTGTATGGCACACCCTTCCACGCACCTAACATTACTTCAAGCCACGAGTTACCACACCGAAATCGAGCCAGAGCTTTCTGCAGTTAAACACAGTTGATGTCACACAAGTAACTTTCGCTTTTATATAACATACCCTTGAAACATAAATATCTTGTTTGCACACTAATCCCGATTTCGCAATTGGTGAAGAGCTTTTTAATGAAAGCCAACCGCATATTAGGTTTCACCCTTTTTACATTCAACATTGTGTGGGGAAAACATGGAGGGTGGTGGGGCCCCAACCTCCTAGTTGATTAGGCCTCATGTCGTAAATCTAGCACCAACCGGTTGCACTAATTGTAGCATGGCTAGGTTGGCCATCCTAACTCCCACTTGTACATTGTGCATGTTGCACCAAAGCACTTGGCTCTCTACTTAGCCTCTCACCCCTACTAGATGGGTCGGATGTATGTGCGTTGTCCCAGGAGCCATTTCCAATGGCAGTTAAGCAGTCTTCGCCTAGAGTGCACAGGTTGTTGTAAGTTGAGACATCATTTCCAACGATAGTTGAATTGAACATAGAAAACCTGCCACCTCTTAGGGATGATTCTTGAGTAGCCACTTTTTCATGGATCTAGCCCAATATTTCTTTCCCACATCAAACATAACGAGCTAGGCTTCCCATGCCTTTCCAAAATGCGATCTTTTGTGACCATGCTCACACGGTTATAGTATAACAACATTTGTCCCCATGCAAAGTGTTCAAAGGGGAATTTGCCAAATTATGCCAACACGATGGACGTGTTGGTTGTTTTTCGCACCCCGAGTAGGGACTTGAGGAACCATCGGTACATTACTTCAATAACTTCTATTTTCTTGGAGTCCACCCAAACCTCACATGCATAACTTGTTGTGGAACGCACCAACGTGTCAAAGAAATCATAGCATAACTTAACATCCATAGTTTTGCACAATGGTGGTTCAGTGCGAACAACGAACATCTACTAGCAATTGCTAGATGTTCCACTACACTGTCCAGGTTCAGGGTGGTCTCAAGCAAGATCCCTAGGTATTTGAAGGTCTGCACACATTCAATAATGTCACCTTTAAACATAAACTTTTGGCATGGGTCAATAGAGTTGAACACCATGACTTTATTTTTTTCACATTCATGGTAAGCCCACGTTTAACACAAAACTGTTAAAGTGTGTCTAACTATTGTTGTAGTCCCACCTCTGACTCTAACGTTAGAACGAGGTCATTTGCAAAAAGTAACAACCATACGTGCATGTTTGCTAAGGCCAGTGCATCCCATTTTCTACCATCCAAGTGCCCCTCCAGGGCATCCAAATATAACCCAAACAGTAGGGGGCTAAGAAGGCAACCTTGCTTCACACCTTGCTGGCACTTAAAGCTGGAGGTGACACCTTCGCTTGGGTGGTTGATGAGTATGACATCCTTGGCATACATTGTGTGCAAGCATCGCAAGAAGCATCCTTCCACCTCGAGGCCAGCTAACACCTACCATAGCATTTCACATGGCATAATATCGAACGTTTTTTTGAAATCCACAAAGCAATAATAGAGTGGCTTCTTTTTTGCCTTGCTTTGTTCTATTAAAGTTCCTAATATGAAGAGTTAGTCAATAGTGCGGTAATCTTTGCGAAACCTAGCTTAACTTTTGGCACGCAACCCATGTTGTTCAACCCACTCATTCAACCTTTTTTCAAGGATCATAGCGTATAATTTTGCCAGGATAGGCCCAAAGTTATCCCTTTATAATTGTCAAATTCGGAGGCATCACCCCCTTTAAAGAACGCATGGACCACCCTAATGGAAAGGGATTCTGGAAAGCCTTTTACAAAAAAACAATCGAACGTTGTTAATAGTGGCATGTGTAGTAGCTCTCACGCATCCAAAATGAATTCAACTTTCATACCATCCAAACCAATAGCCTTATTCCTTTGTAACTTTTTCAACATCCGAAATAGTTCAACAAGTGTGATATCGGTGTTCAAAGTGTGGTTAGGTGGAGGTTCCATCATTTGAGCCGAATGATTAAATCGGAGCCGTATGGGTGGCGAAAACTAGCCAACTAACCCACGTAAGCCTTCCAAAAGCATAACTTCACTAATCTTGTCCGCAATGGGTGCCCTTAGCCGATATTTTTTTCCAAAATGAAAGCGCATCCACCTTGGCAAATGTACATATATGTTGAGTTCTTATAGTTTCTTAAAACAATCTTTTCATTTTTAATAAATTTTTAAGTTTACTTTCCTGATGTTTAGCGGTATGTGAATTAGGGTTGACTTTCAGCCAGAGCCTCAGCTCACGTTTCGCTATATGGTAGTCAGCATTAAATGAGGGTTTATGGCAATGTCTCTTTCTATAACTCTTTCCCGAAGGCTTGTTTGACGCGCTCCCAAGTTCCTTGTAGACCCACTTGAGGGTCTAAGTATGGGGCAATGCAGAAGGAGTTGGAATTTGGAGCCGCTCCCTAGCTCACAACACTTGGAGGGGTAGAGGGGCGTGTTGGAGCTTCGGGATGGGACTAGGAAGAATTGACAAGCTTATTCACTCACACGGGCCTGCACACAACCCACACAAAGTGGTTAGTGCATAGTTGGAGCACCTTTGGTGCTAGGACGAGCCACGGGCAACACGGACACACAAGACTCACCACGGCCCGGACTTGGGGGAAGCCACCATCTTCCCCCTTATAGTATACTCTGCAGCTCTCCACGGAGGTGGCATCCAAATGGCTATTTTTCCCGGTACTCCCGCGTGGGAGTCCCGAAATTGTCCCGGGTTGGAGTCCCGGGACTTTGGACGCCGATATCTCCCGACAACAGAGTCCGATCGCGACGCGGTTTAAAGCAAAGTTGTAGCACTCGTGGAGAGCTTTCCAACGCCGTGTCGTACTCTCAAATCGGATCTTGGGAAGACCTCTATTCTCGACTTTTAGTGGTCGGGTGCCAGTTTGACTCCCGGGCCTTCTTTTGGCCATAACTTATGTTTTAGATGTCCAAATGAGCAATGCGAACCCATTTTAGACATCTACGTTTCAAGAGCTTTCCAACGGTACCAAGAGCGCAATAATCCATTGAGATTCGACCCTCCAACTCGCACTCTGAAGTTTTCGGGAGTCCACTCCCTCGCACTTCCTTGGACTCCCGGGAGTATGTGATGACTCCCGGGCTTCCTCTTCTTGGCCCGCACCCTTCCAATGCCTTTGCCCTTGCTCCCAGGCTTCCTTCCTTTGACTCCCGGGCTTCTTTCCTCTTGACTCCCGCAACCTTGCAACCCCTTGCCTTGGTCGCGAGCCCAAAGCTAGGGTTGCGACATTGTTGCCAAAAGTAGACTCCGTTACAGCACCCACGCACTGCTACAATAGGTTAATTAACCCATCTGCCCTTAGATGGCCAATTGAGTTAACCACCCATAGGTTTCCAAGATTTGTTGTTAGGGCAAATTGATATTATTCAATTTTTGATTTATCATATTTGAACCTAGGTAAGAATTTTTTTGTTACAACTATATGTTGTGGCTCAACAAAGGTATAATCGATGCTTAATCGTATGCGTAATGGCCTATGGTCAGAGTCTCCCCTAATCGCGCAGTAATAGGTGTTGTCTATTTTCACCTCGAGGTGTGTAGCAGTTTGCCAAATTGCAAGTGAGCCAACAATATAATCGACAGTACTATGCCCCCCATTTGTCAAACAAGTGAACTCCCTTGATTTGTTGTCGGGTGTTTGGCCATTAAAAATGAGCAACCCAACGTTACAACATAGGTCCAAAAGCTTGTGGCCCTAGCTGCCAACACTGGTGTTGTAGTTCTATCGCTTAGTCACAACGTTTAGTTGTTAAGTCTTTGCAAGTTCAGGCGCCTATAACAGTTCACATAGGTGGCTAGTGTTAATGGTATATGGTAATGCTACAATACGCGCATTAAAGTCCCTCCTAATAATATTATGCCCCTTAAAGTTTGAACTTTAACAATTTCTACTGCAAGATTTTGGAACAAGGATAATTAATTAATTAATTATTGGACAGACATGTGTCGAAGTTTTGCCAAGGTTATTATGGTACTACTAGAGAAATTTGGCAATTTTAAATTAATTAATTTAAATTATATCTTACTTTTAGATCATTTGAAATTTTTGAAACCCCTAACCAAAAATCACTTTATTATTTTTTAAAATTTTATTTCAAAATAATTTCATTTTTTATTTCACCAGATTAGAAAAAAGGAAACCTAGTTTTTTTTTTTAATATTTAGAAAAATTGAAAAAGAGAGAAAGAGAGATTTTTCCAAGTAAAGTAGTGAAGAAAGAAAGAAAGAAAGAAAGGATGTTTCTAGCATTGAGTTGTTTGTTTTGTTTTTTTCCCTTTTTTTCTTTTTCCTTTTTTGTCTTTTCTTTTGGCCACCTATGTTTTGATTTCTAGAATTTGATCTATTTTTTTTATTTTATTTTTAATTTGTTTAAAAAAATTAGCTCACCCATGTTTTGTTCTTGAAAAGCAAGAAGAAGAAGAGTTTTGCAATGTGAAGAAGAAGAAGGAGTCAACAAGAATATCCCATGACCCAAGAGTTTGTTTGTTTTGTTTTCTGGTTGTCGGTCTGCTGACAAATTAGCTCCAATCCCCAAACCTCGAAGTTCATTGTCTTTTTCCTTTTTTGTTTTTTTTTGGCTATGTTTTTTTTTTCCAAGGTTTTTTTCTAGGGTTTCTTTTTCCCCCCACTTTCAGCAAAATCCTGAACATGTTGCAGCTTTTTTTATCATAGATCTGATTGCAGTCTAAAACTCTCATATCCATCAACTTTTTTTTTTCCCTCTGTGCAAAAATTGTGACTGAAACAATCAAATTCCTAGAATCATCACCATCATCATCAGTTGCAGCAGCTCGAGATGATCAAAGACTGGCAAACTGGCACTTCTTTTCTGTACTGAAATAGGTATACCTTGAGCTTGCAAAAACTTTCCTGCAGAAGGAAATCTCCCCAAAAAATTTCTTCTCTTGTCTTTCTTGATCAGCAGAAATAGGACAAATCTGCTTATGCTTTTAGCTCATGATCTTCAGCTGCTAGTCTAGTCTAGTTTCTCACTGAATCTGCCACTGACAAGTTTTGGAACTGAGGAAGAAGAAAGAGCTGCCTGCCGTGAGAACTACGAAGCTGCAGGTCAAGCATGGCTCCCTTCTTTAGCTTCCTCCAGAGTCCAGCAGCTACTAGAAGACATGATAGACAGCTTTAGGTTAGATAGAATTAGGGTTTAGTGCAATAGTTGAAGAGCTTCCAGTACATCAGCTGCTCCTCGCTGGCTGGCTGGCTTGTTCTTTTTTTTGTTGCCTGGGTCCTTTTTTGATGTTGATTTCAAGCAGCAGTTGGGAAACTGGGTTCATGTGAGCTTGTCTGCAGTTGCTTAAAGCAGCATTCATACCTTCACAATTGCACCTTCTGCTGCAGCTGGAAGCAAAATTGAAAAGTTGCAGAACAAGAGTGAGAGCAAGCAAGCAAGCAAAGCTCGCAGGGTTGGTGGGTTGGTTCTTCTCATCAAGAGCTGCACTCATGTTGTCATGACAGTACTCATGTGGTGGCTACAAATTAGTGGGTAGAGTGATCAGAAGAGGTGCGGAGTTGCTGCTGCAGGGAGAGAGTAATTGTATCCATCAAGACATCAGATGTCCTCGAAGATGTGGAAAGAGAAGAAGGAATGGGTTCGGCCAGATGATTCAGAGCCTCCTCCAAGGCTCAAAGGAAAGGCAGCTTTGCGATCTGTAAAAGTGAGAGAGCTGCTATCATGCTTATATTCAGCTCATATGCAGCATCTTTTGTTTTTATAAGATGATAATGTGTTGCTCAGCTATCAAAATGATGATGGGTTGCTCAGGTATCAACATGAATATGATGTGTTTTTTTGCTGCAAGGAGTTTCTGAAGTTTTTTGCTGCGGCTTCTGTTTTTGCTTCTTGGCTGTGTAACTTTGTGCAGGTGCAGCAAGAGGAAAGCATGATGAGTCGAGTATACAATGCATATATCTACACATTGCGCTTACCGCTTCATCTCTTCTTCCTCATCATGTTCTCAAGTCCAATTCTTCTGAGTATTATATTCACAGGTCTCTATTTGCTAGACCTAGAGGGCTTATATATTCCTCAAGATCACCAACCTCCCGCTGAATCATTGCAGCAGCAGCACCAAATTCACATGACATCTACTTCTTTGAGTTTTTGGGAAGTTTTCTATGTGTTGTGCGGTAGCGAAGATCGATTCAAGATCTTCATCTTCAGTCTCTCCTTGTCAACTACATTTGGCGGCACTAGGGTTGAGGCAAGATCACCGTATACTCTTCTTTTGGCAAACCTGAATACCTTGATGGCTCAACTCATCTTTGTCTTCCTCAGTGGTGCAGGTGGTCTTCAGCTCTCTCTCTCTCTCTCTCTCTCTCTCTCTCTCTCTCTCTCCTCAAGAGAACTATAACATTGATTTTGTTTGTGAACTTTGACATCTTTTGAATGGATTGCAATATGATTTGCACCTTCTTCTTCTACTTCTTCTTCTGCAGAGTTGAGTTACTCATGTGTTTTGCAACACAATGGCAACATTGAATGCAGTATTTCACAGGTTATCACAGCCTTCAGAGCCAATCCGCTGGTCACAAGTAGCGCTCATCACAAGGGACAAATTTACTGAGCATTCGTTCAAGAAGTTGCATCCTGATGAGGAGCCCCCCAAGTACATACAATCCTCTCTTTCTTTACCATCCTTCCTTTTCTACCTCTCCACCTTCTTCTGACCCACTTGTTCTTCTCCCCTCCTTGAAGCTTCAAAGCTCTTCTGCAGCTGGCCAGCAGAGATTTGCAATTGGTTTGTTTCAGTAAAGAGACTGGTTGTGATTTAGGGTTTAGGGTTTTCTTTCAAAGCTTTCTCCCTGATCTGCTGCAGACAGTCCTGCCAATTTAGTACACAAAAATGGGTAGTTTTTAAAGATCCATCCTCCTGCTTTGAGAGCATAAGTGAGAGTGTCTCTTCTTAACTTTGCGATGTACAAAGCTTTTGAGAACATTCCAGAGATTTCTCTCTTCTTTGATCAAGCTTGAGCTAGGGCAGACAACATAGACATATGCAGAAATCAATAATAGATTCACAAACTGTCAATTGTTCATTTTTTTTGTCTGTTTTTTGTTTGGGGGTGGGCAGGTCATTTCTGCTGCGGCTGAATTTGACAAACCCAACAGACATGGTTCTGATAGATTGCAAATTCCAATTGGTATATCGGCGTTTTTTGACATCTCCAGGCCAGTTGTCTCCATACATCACAACTGTACCCTTGAAGCTGATGCATGCCGAAGTTGCTTACCTTCGATATGCCTTAGTTGTTCGCCATGTAATTGATGATCAGAGCCCTCTTTATGGACTAGACATCGAGGTGGGTCATGTTGTTAACCTCCCCCGCCAGCTTTTATTGCATGTTTCTTCTCTTTTTTTCTCTTTGTTTTTCACTTCTGGTGTTGACTTTATCCTAATATGCGTGTTGTTTTAACCTTTCTAGGCTGAAGAACATCATGATCATATTACAGGTTCCAAATTGTCTAGTCAGATTTTGTCTTTTAACTTGGTAATCTCTGGATTATTAGAATGGGTAAAGCTGTGCATCCCTGCTAGTTGTGTGTACTTTCTTTAGGTGAAATTGCATCTTGATCTGAGCTTTCTCTGAAATGGAAAAGTCAGGCCAAGGTTGGGTGTTACAGTGTTCCTTTGACTCAGGGTTAGAAAATGCTCACCTGAGTGCTAATTTGTGTAGAGAATTGGGTGTGTGAACTCATCAGCTATCACAAACGTTTTTGGGTGTGGGGGTGGCATGGTGGGTTCAAATTCAGCAGGCATTTAAGGCACAAGATGCATCATTCACAATTACAGTGTCTGGAGTGGAGCGCTGGTCAATGCAGCCAGTGTTCAGCGAGCGTCTGTATGCAGTTGCTGATGGAGATGTGTTGTGGGACCGTCAATTTGAGGATCAGATACACACAGATCAGTATGGACGCTCTGTGTTCTATGGTAATCGTCTTAGCCGCTTGAAGCCTCTTGAGGCGGATGGTGACGTCAAGACCCAAGATGAAGCTAGCAATAATAATCACAGAAAGAAGCCAAAAGTGCACTGAAGCAAATACAAATGACCAAAAAGTGAAGCTCATTTACTTGTGTTTGAAACCAGATTTCCTTAGCAATCAGAAAATCCTCCAGAGCCTTAATATGGAATCTTTTGACATAGCACAAATTGGATATTGTTAAATACAGACCAAACCACTGACGGGTATTCTTCAACCCTACCTGGGTTTCATCTAAATTGGGTATTCTTGCAAATTCATGTGGCCAATGGTTTCAACTCCATATCCTTGTGTGTTATTATTGAGGAACTATGTGTTGTTGAGGGTAATTTAGGTTTTGGCTTGGGGCTTAGGGCTTTGCTTGATTTTAGTAGTTGTCACAACCTTATACATATTTTGGATAATCAAGCATTGGAATCTTCAAATTCAAATTTTATATTCACCAATTGCTCATTGTTGATGCTTTGGTTCATGTCAATGTAGATTTGTTTTCTGTTCGACAATGTTGGAAAACAACTTGTTGTAGTCTTTCCATCATGAACTTGAGTTCATCTCATTCCATTTTGACAAGCCATGAAAGTTGAACAATGGGTATTGAATGCTCATCTCAACACACCTTGTGCATCATCGTTTTTGACATATCATATGATCACCATCAAGGGTAATAGTGAAGTTTCATCACCTATGCTTGCTCACACATTTGTCATCCTCCATTCATCATCAGTTTCAACAATGCATTGACATTGTCATCTTTACAAATGGGGTATTATTATGTAGCTTAACAATTGTTATTGTTGTATGATTTTCTTTCTTTCTTGGCATCCACGTGTGTTATAAGAGGATTGGAAGCAACCCATGCCAAAGAAATGAACTACCATGATTACCACCCATTACATAGATTCCTTGCTTTAGAGGTTGAAATCTTTGGTTGTATACATAAATGTAAGTTCATATTTTTTACTTAAGTGTGCAAAAAACAATTGTTGGATAGCCCACAAAGTAACATTAACTATGTTACTTTGTGGGCTTTGGAGTTATGCCCTTTTGGCAATTGTTGGTTTTTCAAGTAATTATGGGTTTTAATTGTTATTCAAACAGGACAAGCTTATCAACTATAATATGAATTTGGATTAATAAGGTTGGTTTTTGCTTGAATGCCTTTCCATGCACTACCTTGGTAAAGAAGGTGAAAGTTTATATTTGATCATGAATGAAGAAAATCTATTTCATATATAATGAGTAAGTTACAAGGATATTTATATTCAATGGAAAAGTATCTAGGTGGGTTTCTTAAGAGGTATTTTTATATCTTAAAGTTATTTTCTTCTCCTAATGGAAATAAATGTTTCTATATATCATGTGATGTTAGCTAACCTAAATAATTGTCTAATTAAAATGGATTAAAATGAATCATTACACTCCCTCTTTGTTTACATCACTTAAAAGTATTTCAATGATTTGATGATATGAGTAGTACTAGTGGTACCCGTGACCTTCAGACACCCGTGGCTATGCCACTCCAGCCACCCCAAACGCTCTATTTGGTTACCATAATTCAAATTTTTCCCAAAATAACATTCGTGGGTCCCACCCTAAAGCATTTATATCTTCACAAATAAAAACAATATTGTGACTTAGCGCAATGGTCCTGACCGACGTTGTGCGGGTATCAGAACCAGCCGTGTGTACCCTCAGGTTATCAGTTCGGGTATTTACTCCCTTACTCGATAAGGGTGAGAAAACCCAAAACCCCAGTTCTGACATTTTGAACCTTGGTTCCCGAAAGTTATGGAAATTTCTGAAAACACGCTCTTCTATATAACCGTCAGTTCTTTCGGTAGTGGGGGGGGGGGGGGAGAGGGGAAGGTTTTTATATCCGCCTCTGGTGTGGTGGGAGAGGGATGTGATTCGACTGTCATTCCTTCCCTTCGGATGGCTGCGATGCTTTGTGGAGATCAGGTCCTGGTTTGTACACCTGGCCAGTGCGAAAACTGTGATGGTCGCCCGTTGCTTCACCGGCCTCTCCCTCCCCACCCCCCAAAACCCCTGTCACTGACTGACTGACCAGCGAGCGTGTGTCTCTCCGCCACCACGACCCGCAATGCCATTTGGTCGAAATTATACGGAGACCTGTTCTGCCATAGAAAATGCAGAGGCTAGTTCTGCCATAAAATGTTTTTGCAGCAGAATTGTCATGTCATAGACAGACGCACGCACAGATGTAGTGAATTAATATAGTAGATTTCCCCATCAATTCTTTGAAACCTATAAGTCCATGAGTAGCAACAAATATTTGATGTTTGGGCTTGGGCAAGCATTTGGTTAACATGTCCACCCACATGTGGGTAGTAGGTGTAAATTCTAGTTGAAGGATTTTATTATCCACTTTCTCTTTCAAGAAGTGATATTTAATGTCAATGTGTTTTGACCTATTACAAAATTAAGTTTCTTTTATTATGGCAATGCATGACTATTTGTCACAATAAAGAATGCTAAGTAGATGAATCATATATCAGCAACGTCTATAACCAAATAAGTTTTTTTATGGCAATAACAGCAATATATTATGCCTTTATAGAAAATTATGCAACTACATGTTGTTTCTTGATGTGCCAAGATATCAAAATGCCATTTAATTGAAAAAGCTAACATGATGTCGACAATTTAAAATATATATATAATGATGATGTGATTTTTTAAAAATGTCTTAATTTCAAGGGAATAATGGACTCCCTTTGAATCTAATTTGCCACAAAATGGTTACTACTTAGTCAATGACATTTTACTTCCACTACTTCTTCCATTATTAGCACAAGAACCAAGCAAACTAGCATCACAAATGACATCAACATCCCAACCAAAAACAATGCCACTTCAATTTTGAGTAGTGCTAATCCCATCCACAATAGAGCCAACCCAAGCTTCAAGTACCAAATCCTCAAGCTTGCCACCCAAAAACAATGTTAATTCACCACCTATGTGAACTCATCTACAACAATCACAACAACCAATTATTCCTATTGTGTGAACTTCTCAACACAAAAAACAAAGGTCAAGGAATTTTTTTTAAATCATGAGAATAGTGTTTTTGCTTTTGCTTTCATGATGCAAATTACATAAACCACTTTTGTCAATGGAGGACTTTTTGGTGATGAGTCAACCAATTGGCATTTATTATTGAAAATGAATATAATTCATCCAAAACAAAACATGAATTTTGATTCAACCCCCACCAAACAAACACATGGTTAATACAAAATGGTTGTTTATGATGGATCCTTGACCCATTACAAAATGAGGCTTGGTGCTCACAAATTCACCTCACAATAAGGTTTTGACTATATTGAAATTTTTTCACCAATTATGAAGATGACATCTTTACAAATTTTTATTTGCACTTGACATTTTGTATGGCTACCACATACACCAAATGGACATAAAGTTATTGCATTTCCTAATTGGCATATTACAAGATATTCAACTTACCCAACTTGAAGGTTTTGTCGCATCTATAAATGAAACAAAAGTGTGTTGCTTAATAAAGTTCTTTTATGAACTTAAACAAGCCCCACATGTTTGGTATGAACTTTGTGATAGCTACTTTTTAAGCCAAGGCTTTCTTAAATGTCTTTTTGATAGAAATGTGCATTTAAATATAACCAAGCTTTCATAATTCTAAACAACTCATGTTCATATGTCAATGATATGTTGAAATAACCTTGGTCTAAATGAATTTCAACCAAAGCGTAATGATGACATGATGCAATCTATAACATGCAATAAATTATCCTTATTTGCACCAAGACTAAAAGTATTGAAAAACAAAGAAAAAAAAAATTATCCTTGTGAAATGAAATTAAAAAATTAAATGTTTTTGAAATGAAAAATACTAATTCATTCTTATATGAAATGAAAGCATGAACAACATTTAATGGAATTTGAATTCAATTCCAATTGCATTGAATTGAATTTAACAACTTGATTAAATTTTAATTAAAATTGAATTAAAAAGAAATGGGATGCAAATCGGTAGAAAAGGTATTTGAAGTCTTTTTATGAATATGGTGTTGTAAAAGGAAAAAGTTAAATATACAAATGTGAAAAACACCTTTCCTTGCCTCTTCACTTGGGAATAGGCTTTTAATAAATTCTAGTTTGGAATTGTCCAATGTACAATGATGACTTTTGAATCCTAAAGTCATTCAAATTAGATGACATTTCACAACTAGAAACAACTTACAGTTGTAGTATCTTCTATTGAGGTAGAATATATTCTTGTTCTTATTATCAGAAATGAATTTCTTTGGTTGCATAAAATTGTTAATTAAAATTGGATATATGATTAGGCTTTGATACCATATTTGATCATGAATGAAAAAATGTATTTCATATGTAATGAGTAAGCTACAAGGATATTTATATCCAAGGGAAAGGCACCTAACTAGGCATTTTAAGAAATTGGCATGTATATTTCTATATATCATGTGATATTAGTTAACCTAAATAATTGTCTAACTAAAATGGACTAAAATGAGTAATTATAATCTATACTCAATTACATACACATTCATATTTATAGATGTTTAAAAGAATGTATGGAATGTATTTCAATAGTTAAATAAATCTTGAAATTTAAATTTGAAGCTTCATTTTAAAATAGAAAATTTTAAATGGTATGTGAGAAAGTGGCAAATATAATGGTAATGGAGGTGGAGACTTTGAAAGGCTATTTGAAAAGTAGTTGCAAAGGTTTTACCTTTTCATGAAGGTGTGTAGCATGGGAGAGGAATGAAGTAGTTAGGCTTTGAAGAGGTAGTATTTTAATGGACAACATAGACATACATCCATGATGACAAGAATTATGTGGGGAGATATGAAGGCATGATGATGAGCGTATGAAAAACTAGTTGAACACTTGATATGCATAATGTAGTTTAATGAAAAATCCAATTTTCCACCTAAAACATGGAGACATGAAAACAAAGGGGATATGAAAAGACCAATTGGGTTGAAAATATGAAGTGATGATGGGGGAATTAAGAAGTTGCATTGATTGCAATCACAATTTGAAACTATATAGACTCATCTATTTTCATGAAGTCAACAAAATTATGATTTACTAGTTTATTTGGTGATCATCAATGCAAATATTACTTTTGTCTCTTTCTTACATGGTTGAGAAATCATATTGAACTAGCTCCAAAGACATAGCTCCATGAATCAATTTCAAGGATAAAGGACACAATACGACCAACATAATCATGATCCTTGTCGGTCTACTAACAAACTACCATGGCCAACATCATGCATATTCTAGTAATCTTAGCAAACTTGTGTTTTCAATCTAAGTAATTTTTTTCCTAACAACAAAACTAATAATCATATTATGTGATGCATGTTGGCTTTGAAAGTTTGTTAGAAGATCATCATGGGTCATGGCTATAATTTGTTAGTTTGAATCATAAAAGCAATGTAAAGATACATAATCTTGTTTCTTTGGCAAATTTTATTCTTCAAAGAAGGTCGGCATGATATATCTCATTAAGTTCCTTGGATGTGTGACTTAAATGAAAGGGGGTTGAGATTTCAATCAATCCCATGCAAGTGGCATTTCATTTGTGTGAAATTAAAAAGTGATGAATGAGCATTGGCAAGTATGGCTCTATCAATTTGACAAAAAATACTGAAATTCATTGCTTAGAATGTTAAAGTCTAAGAGATTTATAAAGAACATACCAAGTTGTTCAAATCTATTCAAAAACCAACTCCCTGATATTGATTGATGCAACTATGCTCAACTTTGTAAAACTTGAGTGATGAGACCTAGGAGTTGCATACATTGTGATGGAATGTACCAACATAAGAGTAAAGGATGTTGAAATTTGACATTAGCATGTCATCAAGGGTAGGTGCAATAAACGAGTGATTGTGGCATGTGCAAGTTAAGGAGAAGCAATTTCTAGACAAATATACAAAAGTCTATTTATATACACCTTGGTACTCAAACATCCCATGATTGATTACAAACCAAAACTTGAAGCTTTTGTGTTTCTTGAAGCAAGTTGTAGATGTTCCATACGTGCATCATTTCCCTATTTAAGTCATAACAAATACACTTGCTTGAACATGCAATGTCATTTAATTCATAGGATGTTTGATAGATTGCTTTCCATAACATGGATTGCTTCCTGGTGATATATGACCTAGATTCATCAACATGCCATAATATGTTTTCTTACACTCATAAGATTTTTTCAATTCCACATGATGTGATCTAGGAACTAATATCATGCCTTACTTGTAGATTCAAGTTCATTTCCCAAATTCGGTGAAACATTTTTGCACTCAAATTATCACAATGTGAGAATTGTGACAACTGATCTCTATGTGTGTCCTGCAAAAACCAAGCTCATTATGATGATGATGATGACCCAAGATCTATGACCCATTGCTCACACACAATGGGTTCTCTTTGGCTGAGCTTGCAACTATGAGTGAAGTTTAAAGATGAAAGCTTAGTACATGAAAATTGTGTAATCAAAACCCAAGAAAGACTGGCCACAAATTAGGCAGATTTGCAAGAGGTTTTTCAGATGGAAGAGGAAAGACATCATGACTGGAAATCCCAGACTTGTTTCCAGAGCATCTTCAAGCTGATTGCAATAGTCTTAGTGATGTTTGTCTAAGTAATTAAATTCATTAGCAAAATGCAAATGCAACTCTCTGATGTATTCAGCTTCTTGTGAACTAAGATTTGGGATTTTATAAAAAGTTCCTTCCCCCTTATCAGATCGTGCATGTCTAACCATGGAAAAATCTACAGCAAATGGACATGCACCATATCTCAGTGGAAAACTCCACAATTGAGCTCATTCTGATACCTCCTAAATAGTAAAGTTATGGCTTAATAGTGCAAATGGGTGCCTTTAACTTGGCTTCCAAGTGCTGCAGTTCAAGAATGTACAATTAGTGCACTAAAAGTCTGACCCAAAAAGAAAGAAAAGCCAAGATTCACGTGTTTAATTTTGTGAATTCCATCTGATCATTCAAAATAGCCCAATTTGCGTGTTATTAGATAATTTTCGTTAATAGAATATCAGCAGGCAACTTTTTTCACCGAAGAAATGCAACTTCAGTTTCTTTTGTTTGCAATTATATTGATAAGTTGTCTTCAAATCACACTCGGCTTAAATTCTCATCCTATTCTGAAATTGAGGTTGAAATATGCTTGATCTTTTTGTGGGTGAGTTGGGATGCTGTTTTCAATTCTCCCACAGCTCATATGGAAAGTAGAGTACTCAGACAGGCATGGAGTTACTGACATGTTCTGATATCTACAATGAGCATTGAGATCTTTGAGCCATTTAGCATGAAATTCCTGCCCCGCTGCTACATTCACTAGGCTAGATGTCTATTTGTCTATGGTTCATTGTCTACTTCAAATTGGATTGGTATTCTAGCATTTTGTCTCTAGTTCTTGGAACATGAAAAAAATTGTACTAAGAAAACAGATAGCAAACTATATTATGGCTTCAAATTCCAGGCTCTCGATGAAGTTGATGAATCCATAGAAATGGGTTTGTTTCTGTTTGGTTTCTCTGGCTTCTTGGCATGTATCTTTCCTGGTTGAAGAACATGGCATAAGCTCCCCTTGAACAGATTGGGTTGAAATTTTGCAGAATTGTATTTTTTTTGGTGCTGGTTTCAACTTGGCCTTTAAAACCATTACTACTTTTTGTTGGCCTTGCCTACTACCAAGGCACGGATATTGTGTTTAGATTCATTATAGAGTATAGTAGCTTAAGGGATTTTGGCTCCCTCGGTAATAATAATAGGTCCCATTTTTATATGAGGATTTTTGAAAGATGACATTTTGGCTTGTGTTGGAACTTGAGATTAGTTAGAGAGTTATAATATATCTTGAAGGATTTTGGTTTCTTTTAGAGGATTTTTTGTGAAGACTTGATATTTTGCATGGTGAAATATTTGAGTTTCCATAATTCTTCTTCTTTTGCCTTAAAATACTTTTCCACGTAAATGGCAAGTCTACGGTGTGACACACCCC
Organism: Sphagnum contortum; assembly: GCA_963920785.1. Taxonomy (NCBI): domain Eukaryota; kingdom Viridiplantae; phylum Streptophyta; class Sphagnopsida; order Sphagnales; family Sphagnaceae; genus Sphagnum; species Sphagnum contortum. The sequence continues at coordinate 5,262,792 of OY987287.1, read as the reverse complement.
CTTGTTAGCCTTGGGTGAGGAGGATGTAAACACCTTCCTCACAATAATGGAGCTTTTCATCCAAGGTCCAAAGGAACCCCTCCTACATCTGTTGTTCCTGTCAATAATTATGATCTTTCACCAAAAATCTTTTCTTGTTGATTAAAAGAAAAAAAGGCTTCACCCAATTTGTCATGATGTTTTTTTTGTTGGAAAAATGACACATGGATATGGTGAGCATGTGATCAAACAAAAGAAGGTCTTTGTAGGATTTAAAAATAAATAAATTTTAAAAGCAATAATTGTATATGTAAAGATTCATATTCAAAGCATCTCAAAATGTACATCTATTGTTGCACAAAAGTTGCTTGACATGGTTTTGTGAGCTCTTCTTCTACATCAAGTCCAAATTCCCAATGTCTTTAAGAGAGTACCCACTTAATTAAAAATAATACACACTTCTTTCAGCTCCCCATTTCCATTTCATCAACTAATTTAAAGTAGTTGTAATTGCATTATATATATATAGATGGAGGTTATTATTATGTGAGGGGTTTAGGGTTTGAACTTTGGACTATGAACAAAGTTAAATGAGTGTTAAAAAAAAGGGGCCATAATTGAATCTCTTAATTAGGGTTTTAGTACTTGGTTAAGTGATTCTCAAACTTTCTTTGAAAAAGCAATGCACATGTGTAAAGAAAATAAGTATTACAACTGAACAAAAAATAGTCAGCAAATTTCCAAAGTGGTGGATGCATGCACCACCATCACCACCACCACCTCCTCCATGCACATTGCATACCAATAGAACACAATTAAAACCATGATGACTCTGCTAGATACACGAAAGGCATATATTCCCATGAATTTATTTGTCATTGTGTGATGAGCTACTTGTTTGTTTGTTTGTTTGTTGGCTTTGTAAGTCGACACGTTGCCATTTGAGAGTAATATTTTGTTGTTGTAAGTGGGGACCATTTTGTAAGTTATATTTTGTTGAAACTAAAACCATTTGTTTGAAACAAAAAGTTATGTTCACCTTTGCACATGGTTCACTTTTGGTTCAAGGGCTACTTGACTTGGGAAGTTACGTAGCTCATCTTGTTGCTACTATTTTAGTACTACTACATAACTTGTCCATTATACTTTGAAGTTATCCTTAAAATTCATTCCCAATCCAACCCCTCTTTCATACCATATTGCGGTGCTGTACACCGTATCATGTATGTCTCAGGAGCCTTCACATTTAGAATTACACAACATGGGGTTTTCTTGCCTTTCTCGGAATTTCAACGGCTTGCCTCTGGCCCCCAAATTGCAAATCCTTAGAAACCTTGAACAATCTGCGGGCTTGAGATCATCTATCTCCTCAGCCAAAACCTGCTATTATACTAGCATCTGAAGGAATCATAGCTAGCGCTCACCTTTTCACTGATGGCATCTTGAAGGAGCATGGTGTCAGCAGAGACACTGCTGACAACGGCAGCCGTGTTACTGCTTTCTGTGTCGAAGTATCCTACATTTTGCCTTAGGATCGCGCGCACGTATTTTGCACGGATCCGTCCTGCTTGTCTCTCCCCCGTGTACATCCAACAGCTAATCTCTGAAGTACAACAATACCAACACAAACACACAACACACAATGTTATACTGGAATTCTCAACAGCTCCTGCTCGTATTATACATACTTCAATAATTTTGAAGGTATTTTTATTAATGTTTACCCTATTGGTTCCCTTTGTATTTTTATAAATTCAATGAAGGGTTGCATTGGCATCACATTCAAATCCCATCTTCAAGTGATGGACCCACAACTTGCTTTGGGGGAGTTGAGTGTCACTACATTGATTGGGTTGATTTTCTTACTCAAGAGCTTCAAAAGCTCAACTCACATTCAAAGGCACAAATCCCTTCTTCTCGCTTCCTCTCCATACATGAAGGCCCACTAGAAATTTGGTTAGTGTATTTGGATAACATGTTATAACATGTAAATTTTCAACCAATCATAAAACGGGCTTTACGATTTTGGCGTTGTGACTTATAAAATCCACCCTATCATTAAATGAAAATTTTGGCATGTCTTTTATGTGGAGTAAAGCCTTTGGTCAAGAGCATTATTACCGGAATCCAACTTTCTCTCGGCTAGCACCTTGTGTGGGCCCTTGTTTTAGTAATACCCATGACCTCAAGCTTCACTTGACACTAATCTAGAGCAATGCCATTACTATAGATATTAATGTACATGGAAATTTGATTTGAGCTGAAAATTTGGCAAACTAAACTTTAGATTTTATTTATTTATATTGTAGTAGCTTTCTTTCTTGTTTTGCAATGATTTTTTTTTGTTTTTTTTCCCCATTTAAAAAAGCTATTCTTTCAAGTGGTGAGGACTTACCACATTTATAAGAGTTCAACTCTAAAAAGGGTTCCCATAAAGCAAAGCAAAGCAAAAGCAAAAGCTTAAGCTTTTGCCTTAGGTGGACTTTTGCCAAGTATGCCCAATGGTTTGAAGTTTGAATGTTGACCTAGGGATAAAAAAAAACCCAATTAAAAAAAAAAAAAGAGTACCTAACAAAAACCCAAAAAAGGAAAGGTGAAAGGTAAACAAAACAAAAGGAAAATTCATTGGAAGTTGTCTCAAAGCAACATCTTCATTCATTGTAGTAGTCATTTGGTTTCCATAGTTTGTTTTTGCCTTCTTCCAAACTTGCATGTTTTGGAGTTGATATGTTTTGCACCTCCACATGAGAACATGATTCAAAAGGACTTGGCCCATGCACCAAACGCCTTCGTGAAAGTTCCAAAACTACTACTATTATGTATTGTTTATATGTACTTGCATGCACTTATGTCGACCAATTTTGAGAAGCCTTTTGTTTTGTTTTGTTTTGTTTTGTTTTGTTTGTTTGGGTGTCTAAGATTCCTTTCTAATCTACAAGAGCTTAAGCTCTTTTAATTATTGTTTAAAACATCAATTTGAATGAACCTTAGTTAGAAATCTAGTCCAATTTACTCATTCACGAATGGGATTGCAAATCCAAGAGTTAATTATATTCAAAGTTTACATATTATTCACAAATCTTTGATAATGAAAATTCAACCAAAATCAAGCAAGGGTTATTAAATAAGATTGGTACTCATTTTAAACAAAACTCAAGCCAAAATGTGAATTTTTCAAGTGAGAATGAAGGCTTCCAATTTTCAGAATGTGAAATTTCGGAGATGCTTTGAAAAGATTCAAAAGGATCCCAAGTGCTGGAACTCCAAAGTTCAGCTCATAAAATGGCTTTCTCTAGTGTGGCCCTTGCTACCCACCTTTAATAATAATAATAATAATAATAATAATAATTTATTTTATTTTTTCATTTTCTTTTGGTCATAAAAATAATATTATTTTAGAATTAGGAACTATACTAAATAATGAGTGTCCTTAAGGGTTTTTTTTTTTTTTTTCCCCGATTTTTGGCACGACAGGTAATTTTTTTTTTCATAATTTTCATCAATTCCAAAATTAATTAATTTGTGCCTAACCAGCCACAAATTAATTTGATTTCTTCCCGGAAAGCCCACCCAGGTTCTCCCTAGGTTAAGAATGACTGGTGTCGGGTGGTTATTAGAAACACGAGTAGACCCCCCGTGGTCATCAGGGCGGTTCTGAGGGACGCAGGGGGGGGGTTGTCCATAACTGCGGGTCTCAAAAAAAAATCATAGAACCGGTTGGGTTAGTATATAAGTAATCACAACTCTCAAAAAATATTTTAAAAATCAAATCAAATCAAATCAAATAACCGACTTGATGAGAACCTCCGGTTCTTTGATGCTTTTGGAATAACTGGGACCAATGGTTCCTTTGGATTCGGAGTTGATCAAAGGAATTGGAACCCACGGTTCTTTGAAATGTCACATAACCACACAACACGGATGATGGATGATGACTTGTGTGCCTCCTCGCATTAGGCCAAGTCGGTTCCTACATGTGATCATCATCATCATCATATGGGGCCATTGGGAAATGCCGTATCACTTGCCAACCCCAGCTACATAGACATGATGAACAAAACTTTTTGGAAGCTCCTTTTTATGGTTAGTTGACGGACTTCACTCTAGTTGTGTGAAAATGTGTCACAAGAGTTGTTGAAGAATAATAAGATCCCAAATTGCTACGAGTAGAAAATGTCTACGACCCTTGTTGGTGCCTACATACCAAGTTTTGAACATCTTTGAACAAGTCTAAGTAAGTGGGCCAAAATCAAAAAAACCCTTGATGTCCAAAACCCTCGATGTCCAAAACCCTAAACCCTAAACTTGACCCCAAAAGAGAGAGAGAGAGAGAGAGATGGTGCAAAGAAGCAAAAAATGTGGTTCTAGTACATTCATTTACTTGTGTGCACTTTTATTTGTCTTGTGAAGCTTTGGATCTAACCTTGAGCAAGACATGCCCATCTCACATAAAAACTCAAATCTAGGGTTTGGTATCTCATCAAATATAATAATTACCCTACTTGAATTTGGTTTAAAATCTTGACCAAAAAGATTTTTTTTCAATTGTATAATCTTCTTTGAATCCAATGGTTGGTTTTGTAATCGTATTCATCGATGAGTTAACTTCAACCCGCTAGAATTTTTAACTAAGGTTTCAAATAGAAGTAAAAATGGACGAAGATTAGAAAAAGGCTCTTTGTTGGCCCCTTTGGGAGTTCATATCTCAAAATTCACACGGCGCTCTAGTGTGTGTGCATGTACGTGTGTGTGTTTGTGTGTGTTTGTGTGTGTATGCATGCGTGTTTGTATGCATGTCCTTAGTCATTTGACCACAAAGCTTTTTTTCCAATGATAACAAATAATACAACACTATTGTTGTTCCTCCCTCCGCTTTTTGTGTGTTTTTTTCAAAAAGGGGGAAAAAGTAGGGCAATAGAAGACACGAGGATTTTCTAATCATTCCCAAATATTATTCCTTTGCATGATGAGTTGGTGAACAAGCAAAAGTCGAAAAGAAGCAAAGTTGCAAATAGTAAAGTGAATGAATGGAATCAAAGAAAGTCCAACATAGGAGGAGGAGGAGGAGGAGGAAAGCTGAAAGATCAACACGGAATTCGCCCCAATACTTTGAAACCAAGAATTGGAAACAAAACAAAACAAAACAAAAAGTTTTGTTGTCTTGAAATCCATCTACCCATTCCACTAGTTTCCTTGATGTTCAATTTCTTTGTGGTTGTTTGTTTGTTTGTTTGTTTGTTCAGGAGTGACATTTCAATCTTTCACTAAAACCCAATGATCCAACAAAAAGAACAAAAAAAAATCAACTAAAAAAATGAGTGAAAAGTATTATAAAAATGGTTGTTGAAGATTATTATTCCAACTCCAAAAAACACTCTCTATATACGTAGAGATAGATAGATACACACACACACACACACAAAAGAAGACATAATACATGTATGTACTTATACATATGAACATATATGCCGGTAAAGTGTATACCTTTCATTGGTTTTGTATGCAGTCTTTGTGGGGCAGCAAAGAGAAATTGCATCTCCTGAGTTCCTGAGTCAGTTGCTGTTCAATCTCATGCTCCAGAAATTGGTGGTGTTGGTGGTGGTGGTGGGGTTATGGGTCTGGTTTTTGGTTTGGTTTGTGGCATGTATCTCTGAGCTGCTTTTTCTCCCTGAAACTGCAGCTGTTCATGGAACAACAACTTCATTTAGAAACTCAGCAATTCTTTGTTTTCTGGACCCTTCATGGATTCTCCTTTTGTCTCCTCCCGCTCCAGCCAGCCTCTCTCTCAAATTATCTCACCACTTGATGATGTTGTTGTGGGTGTATTGTTGCAAAGCTTCTTCAGCATGCAAAGCTTGTCTGAGTCACGACTGTAATTGCAATTCATCTCTGCTGAGGTCCTGATCCTGAGCTATATACTAGCTCCTAAGCAGTTAATCTCTTTGTTGCAATTATGCTTCTTTTTCCCAGCTTGAAGAAGAGCAGTTGCCACTAAGACCATCAATTTGCTGCAGAGAGAAAACTTTCTGTTGTATTCTTTTTCTCAAACTCTACACCCATGATGTGCAACAATACTTAGTCCCCAGTATAGTGTCAATTCTTTCGAGCATGCATCTCCTCCTCCTCCTCACCATTTGATGTAAAGAAATTGTCTGGAGGAAAGTGGCACTCTTGAGCTGGTCCAGAATTGTTTCCAGCTGATTGCAGAGTCTGCATAATCTCAACACTGGCTTGACATTAACTTACGAGGATGGTCAGAAATCTCCAAACAACACCTTGTTCAAGTTTGTAGAACTCCTTTTTGTTTCTGCAGGACCTGGGGTTGGGGGGAACAAGCGCAAGCTAGCTAGCTAGCTGCTCTTGAATCCTGATTTGTTACTAGATGAAGAAGATTCAGGGAGCTTGTAGAAGAGTTCGGATTAGAAGAAGAGGAGAACCTGATGATGACACCAGCTGCAAGTTACAGGTGATGAGATTAGCAACATCAGCAATTCAACTGAGGAGATCAGGTTGGTTGCAAGCATGGATCACATGGGTGCCACTCACACTACTAGCAGTTGCTGTGGCATCTATGTGCTTAGTGAGAGGAGTGTATGGCCAAACTGGCTTACCTGGGACCTGGGAGATTCTGTTGCAGAATGCCGGAATTGCATCAATGCACAGTGCTGTCACACGCTTCAATACAGTCGTATTGCTAGACAGGACAGATATTGGAGCTTCACAAATCCCGTTGGCAAGTAGGTACTTCATGAAATCCACAACTCTCTTGATGAATTCCAGATCTATTTTTCTTCAGGACCCCTTCAATCACACCTATCATCCATTTATCAGTTCCTCAAATCCTTGCACTACTGCCCTAGACAATACAGCTCATCTGGGTTTGCAAGATCTCAAACTTCATTGCACTTCTGCACCACAGTTCATGATCTTGCAAACCCAGAAAAATGGAAGCAGTCAGTAGATCACTCAAGAAATAATAGCATTATGTATGTAGATATCTTGGGGTCAAAAATCTCACAAGATCATGCATTGTGTTTCTATGCATAATAGTCTCATTTGACGACCACATTTGTTGAAAAGCAAATTAAATTTCTCTCTTGACCTTTCATGGATGTTTTAGACATAGATTGAGCATTCACAAACCTTGAGATGAAATTCAGCAGCAGCAGTAGTACTCACCCAGGTTGGTGACATGAAACCACTGCTGGTGGTCATGTTTCAGATGGTGCATGCAGAAATGACCCCAATGATCTCACGCTGCAACATGATTGCACTGCACACTCAGTGCTGTTTGATCCAGCTACCAACACAGTGCGCCCCCTTACTATCCTCACTGACACATGGTGCTCCTCGGGACAGTTCAGCCCTGATGGCACTCTCATCCAGACAGGTGGAGACCTCGATGGATTCAAAGTAGTCAGGTGGGTTCCAAAAGCCCAGATCTCATTATGCACACACCCATCTACTCTAGCTACACTACATTCTTCAAGCTTGAATCCTATTGAGTGGAATGGAAAATACTTGTGGAATTTTTGACTCAGTCATCATCATCCCTTGAGACAACAAGAGCTCCTTTGACTTTATTTCACTCTTCAGACAACAGCTGCTTCAAGAGCAATACTTACATCATCCTCCATCTTTCAGAAATCTAAACAAAGTTAATTGTGAGCAACAACTTCCAAATCTCAAAAGAGGAAAGCTGACCAGGTGAAAGGCAGCTCTTTAGGTGGTTTGTGTTATGTTGAAACACTCGAGCCAAATTCAGTCCAAATGAAAAACTTTCATTGTTGACTGAGGTTCTCTCTCACCCAGAGATAGATGCATCTTACTTGTACTTGATCTTGATCATGTGCAGGAATTTCTATCCCTGTCCTGCAAATGGGACCTGTGATTGGGTAGAATTGACAACACCAGTATTGCAAGCAGGTCGCTGGTATGCAACAAACCACTTGCTGCCTGATGGAACACAAATCATAATTGGTGGGCGATCAGTCTTCACATTTGAATACATACCCCCCAATGGTCAGGGACAAATTTCACTCCCACTGCTAACTGCAACAAATGACCCTGAACAGGACAATCTCTATCCTTTCGTCTTTCTTCTGCCTGATGGAAATCTCTTCATCTTTGCAAACACCAACTCCATAATTTACAGCTACCTGACTGACACTGTTGTGTCAACTTTCCCTCCCCTTCCTGGAAACCCTCGGAACTACCCATCAGCTGGGTCAGCCGTGATGCTCCCCTTGCTTGCTTCAAACCAGTTTGCAGTAGTGGAGGTGTTAGTTTGTGGGGGGGCTCAGTATGGTGCTTTCCTGAGTCAAAACACGACTGAACCTTGTTCTACTTCGTGTGGTCGGATCACAGTGACTGATCCTGCTCCAGCTTGGGCTATGGAGACAATGCCAATACCTAGGTGTATGGGTGACATGATCCTTCTTCCTTCCCAAGATATCCTTATCATCAACGGCGCCGAAGCAGGTACACTACCAAACATTTCTCATGAAGAAATTGGAGCTCATTGCATCTGCACATCTCCTCTCCAAATTCTCCAGAAGTTTATTGAACTCAACATCAAGATTACAGGGTACTGGTTAGGGCTCACCATCACTTTGGTGGTAGTTGTGGATTCAAATCCAGCTTGATTCTGTTCTGTTACTCATAGTTAGTTGATCCCTACTATGAGATATATACTCTACCCAGCTTCAGAAACCTGGGAGTTGAGACTGGTAGCAGAGTTGCCTAGATCCTTAGGACTGAAAAACGTGTCTGCAACTCACCTAGGATTTCAAGCACAACTGTGTTTTGCAATTCAGGTTCACAGGGATGGGGTTATGCTACCAATGCTGCACTCTACCCTGTATTGTACAGTTCAAATGCTGCTGTAGGTATGCGGTTTGCGCCATTGGCACCATCAACCATTGCTCGTATGTATCACTCTACAGCCAATCTGCTGCCTGTGAGTGTCTGACCCAATCACCCTACACATGATGAAATTTCAAATTCTGTCAGTGCTGGACCATAACAACCACCCTGCAAGTCTTTGGATACAGAAACTTCTTGAAGGATATTCTTTTAGCTGATTCACATCCTGGACTGAGTATTTGGTGAGATTGGCAAGGAAGCTGCTGTCTTTGATATACTTAAGAAAAACATGGTGGCTACTGGTTTTGGCAGGATGGTCGAATTCTTTGCGCAGGGAGCAATCCCCACCAATTCTACACCTTTAGTGGTCCATTTCCAACAGAGCTGAGACTAGATGCCTTTTCACCTCCCTATCTTGCACCTGCCCAGGATTCGTTGAGATGCACCATCACTGCAGCACCTGCCACAATCTTCTACAACACAAACTTCACCATCACTTTCACAGTTCCACTAGCCCCTGTAGCTCAGATTGAGCTCAACCTCTTGAGTGCTCCATTTGTGACCCACTCTTTTGCTCAGGGCCAGCGTCTCCTCAGCTTAGCTACCACGGCTTATGTACCGACATCAAGCAACAAATATGCCATAAGTGGCACAGCTCCACCTACTCCTCAACTGGCCCCACCTTCTTACTACATGCTCTATGCAGTCAACCAGGCCATTCCTGGCACTGCTGTCTGGGTTCAAGTTGCTGCTCCTCAGTGATAACTGATTGCAGGCTTCATTACAGGCCCTATGCAATCTTCCAAGTTAGCTAGGCATTGAACAGATTTCAGGACAGAAAAAAGAAAAACAGAAGAGAGAGTACCAAAGGCAGATTGTGTGATATACCTTTTCTGTGTATTCACAGACACAGACCAAAAGCAAGATGAGGGGAGAGGAAGACAGCAACAGAGAGTGATGATAGGAGAGCAATTTACAAACAGTAGAGTACACAATTGTAAAGCATGACCTATTGAAAGGCATGCTCATACCAAAGAAGATAATTCAATTGTGCAGCTCCTCACATCCCCTTCAACTAAAATGAGTTACAGAAGACTTGAATGACTAATAACATGATAGATGATCCGCAATTGCCCTGTTGATCAAAAACTCCTTTTTAGACCTCCTTTGGCAGCCCCAAAAACCTGCGCAACTTGGTGGCACAGATCTAGAATCAGATGCAGAGATCTGAAAATGTGTCAAAATTTGGCCAGCATCGCCTGGAAGCCCACAATTTAGCTGAGGAAAACATCTCAAATGTGAGGAGATTACCTGATCATTGAACAAAAGGCCTGCAGTGAACCTGTTCTCCAGTGGTCAACACAAAGTTGTGAATTCTTCTATTTGTCAGGTAGGGCTTTCATTAAAGCACACTCATTCTCATCCTCAATGATCTTCCTCTCCCTTACATGTCAGCTAATTTCAATAGGCAACTATTTGTCTCATGTTATCATCATCATTAGAGCTGAGACAAAAGCATCAAACACCGATGCCACTTAACGTTTCTAACAGCAATTCAACTTGGTACCCCATAAGAGAAGCACAAAGTGCAACAGAAATGCATCTCACATTTCTTTTCAGGTTTAAGTGACAACTACTTACCAGTATTGTTCAAATAAGACAGGCACTGGCCAGAATATCATTTCCATTCTGAAATTGTAGTCTTGAGGTGCCCCAGCAAGCTTGACAAGCTGCAAGAGCCCAGGAACCATGACAAGCAGCAAGAGCAAAGTTGCAACACATGCATAATATATTTTAAATCTCAGAATCAGATGTGCCTTGTCAAGACATTACATGGGATCTTTGCAAAACACAAAACTGATCTAACCATCTGACTTTGTGAAAAGCTTACCTGAGTCAGAGGCAGCCTTTGGAGTTTCTCTTCCCCCATTACTTCACAAACACAGAGCTAAGAGTGTCATTGATGCCCAACACACAGCACCTGTGACATGAAACTATGGAGCAGCAAATTGAACCCAGAGAGAATTGCTACCAAACTAACTTTGCAATAGTAAGCACATTTTATGTGATCTAAACAGACATATGGAATCCCAACACATCTACAAACACATTGGTGAAGCAACTTACCTTTTGTTTCTCATTTCACGAGCACAGAAGGACTACAATCATGACCAAACCAATGATATAGCAAAAGCATTTTATATAACTCACACACTTTAATCAAAAGTTCATAAATTTCAGAGGTATCCACAAACATCAGATCTTCAGAGGATGGATCTGCAGTCATCTCCACTGTCCTTAGTAATAGGTAACAGAGGAAGCTAGGCGAGACGATCCCAGTTCCACACCAAATGTAAGGAGCACCAAGCAGTCTTCACTATTAAGGTCATGAGTGAGATGATTTGGACTCCTACAAGAGTTCATAGAAGTCTGTAGGGATAAAGTCTTGACCTAATCAGATGACTCCGCCAAAGCCCTTCTACACTACGCCTACCAAACAAAGATCATGGCGCTCCATTCACAGATTGCAAACATGCTACAATTACTCATCTTGTCCTTGTGCTCAGCAGAAAGCAGGGAAGGTACAACTCCAAATTGCTTTGCAACTAACGGCCATTGTAGGGCCGGTAATCAGGAGAACGGCTGCGATAGCGTTGAGGTGGTGATCGGCTGCACAACAGCAAACCCTGAGTTGTCAGTAGGCATACAGAGGTACTCAAGAGGGGTGCCCCACACAAGGAGTTGAGCACATAAGATTCCACCATCAGACAACTATTACTCATCCATAACACAACACAATGCAGCACATGGTGAATGAGAGTATGGGGAAAAGCTAAAGAGCTACCACTTCTTCATTCTTCCCAGAAGAAAAACACTGACCCAATTAAGACAGAAACACCACTTTGTGTGATCACCTAATGCAGCACAAAAGACACATGCTCCTAGTGTCAATAGTCTGTTTGGTTCCATTTTGACAGTGTTTCATTAATATAGTTCTCTTGCAATTTACCTGCGGAAACGGCCACCACCACGGGGAGGGCTCCGTGCACGACCATAGTCAGGGCTCCCCCTTGTTCCACCTCCTCTGCCACCTCCATGACGACTTGGACTTGAGCCTCGGCCACCCCTGATTGGTGGGTCACCATCTTCACGAGCTGCATATTCAACAGATATGACCCTGTCCATCACCTTGCTGTACAACCAAAATCAAATATTTCAGAGTAAGTCGCAGCAATAAAATCAAGATGGCATAAAGGGAAAGGACAACGCAGAAGGAGACTCAGGTAACACAGGATGTTCTGCTTAGACTGCATATCTAGCATTGCATACATGTGGGAGGAGAGGATAGGCCCAAGAGACTGAAATGCCTGTTTAAATGCCTGACAAAAGCCTGGAGAGTGTGAGACTCACCTCATATTGGTGCACTCCAAGGCTTTCGTAGCTTCATCCTGTGTCTCATACTGGACAAAACCAAAGTTCTTGCGAATGTGGACACGAACCAGCTTCCCATATGGCTCAAAGTGACGTTCTAGGTCACGGGCACGAGTATTGATGGGATCAAAGTTCACCACAAACAGTGTCTTGGTGGGCCTATGTTTGGTGATGCTCCTACGGGCATCTTCCCGTCGACGTACTGCACCATCACCTTGCTGCAAAATGGCCACTCCCACAGGGTTGCTTTCATGGCCTCCACCAAATAACCATCACTCCCAATCAATTTCATCCTCCCCTCTCCCAATAATTTGGGGCCCAATTACAACCAAATTTGCTTCCAATGTGCAAGGAACAGCTCTGTAAAACTTGGTAGAGGAAAACAACATCAAGCATGGGTTTAGCTGGCAAATGCTGGAGGCAGCTAATGAAGGGCAGAAGACCAAAAAAACACATGCGACTAAACTGACTCATGATTAGCAATGACAAGCTGCCAACACTGCCCAATAACTGCACCAGCTCTGACACTGGGAGCGATGATTCTATAACCATTAGCCTGTATTAACCAGTTCCTACCAAGTTAGAAATTGTGAGAAGACTCAGCTGAGAGGAAGGTTAGCATTCAACAAGAGAATAGGAGCACAAACCTTTGCCCACTCAACACAGAGCCGACGGCGCTGCCTCCCAAATTCTGTGTTGTCCAGGCCACCAATAGCATCCTCTGCATCTCGCTCATCATCCATGTATACAAATGCAAAGCCTGCCCCAAAATGGAAATAATTGTAACTGAACAGTAAGCAGACCATGAAGCAAGTATTCCAAAGATGGCAAGTTCATTGGGGTAATGGCTTCCACTGAAACACCCCAAGAGGTGGGGTTTTCTCCGAGTATTTGACTCAGAGGATCTGTAAAAATGCAGAATTAGCATAACTCCCTATGAACAACATCACTATGAATCTGGCAATTTGGGTCAAGCACCCAAACATCTTATTCCCATGTCAACAAATCAATCGATTTGACCAAAATGGAATAGAAACTTGATATACAACACCTGGTGACCAAAGGTTGAATGTTGCTGCAAAATGTCAGGACGATGTCAGGAAGAACGTGGCATGAATGTCAAGACTGATGTCCTAGCAAGGCAGTGTGATGCGTGACCACTTGAGACAATGAGACAATATATGAACCAAAGCTTGCACCAATGATGTTGCTGGCCTTTCTTCAAGTCTGGGGGCGAGAGAAAAATCTACAGAACCGCACATGCTGACAGACAAGAGGTCCTGACATGAATAACGCAGAAGCTTTGTGGACAGCTCCCTTCAGTGATGACAATTTAGATGATCAGGCCTTGCACGCACGCAATGAAAAGATGACATCAATAGTGAAGGATGATGCCATCGGCACCATGACGAGGACGGTCACACTGGGCATGTGATAAGGACTGCTGGTCTGATTTGATAACAGGAAGAATGCAAGATGCCTTCTGCAGGTTTTTTGTTGGACACTTGATGTTCTCAAGTGGTGGTAGATAATGAAGCCAGGTATGGTAGGAAGAGCCATGTAGAAAGGAGGCATCGGCAAAATGTGACAGCATGAGAGCTGCTGCCACACTCATTTATGTTTACGCCTGCGCTGCCACACCAATTCTTGAGTAAAAGTGCACAATGATACCCTCATCTCCTGCCTACAACTCCTCCATAAAAAGTAAGAAACCTTTCTGTCCATCAGGGGGAGGGGCTAGCAAACAAAGAACAAAACAGCACATAGGGCAGAGAAAGCATGTAATGTTATGAGAACACAGAACAAAAGGACTGCCCAAAGGAGATACCATCAAAAAAAATTTGCCTCACCTTCAGCTTGCACACCTGCAGCTCTACCTCCTAAAAAAATTGTAAGTCCTACCCAGCTCCTGATCCATCAAAATTTCCCACAACAGAACATAAAATCTTGCAACTTCCTTGTACTGCCGACTTGATTTTGCTTGCTTGTACTGCTGTCACACGATTATGAAACTGTCTTGGGTGAACACACCACACAACAGACTATGACAATAAAACAAAAATCTGAAAAGCCTATCTTATTCCATATGTCGCCTTGCTCCTGATTCTGTATTGCCACAAACAAGCAAGATCCTGATCTAAAGACAGAAACCCCAAATCCCACTAGCATCCACACAAGGAGGAAACAACAAAGATTCACTGCCCAGCAAATCCATGCAAAATAGTGCAAACGGCTCACAAATCTCTTGAAAAATATTCTTCTCACAAGAAAACAACCAGCACTAATAGGAAGCACAAGTACACACACACACACAAACACTGCCCCCATTTGACCCTCACAGAGAAGAAGAACGGCACGCCACAGTGCACAAAACAACGCGAAAAGACATACAAGAGATGTGACAAAGAGAGTAGCAGATCATCGACAACATGCACAAGATCATGCACAAGAGAAGAAAAGAGGCGCAGAGAGAGAGACGGAGAGAAAGAGAGACAGAGAAGAAAGAAAACACATGCCTGTCTTCATGTCAACGCGTTCGACCTTCCCGTAGCTGGTGAACATGCGCTCGATTTCCGACTGGCGTGCATCGTACTCGAAGTTGCCACAATACACCGGCCTTATTCTCGCCATAGCCTGTTCGTCTTCTGTCTCTCCCCCCGCCTTGACGACGCTTCTCTGCGTAGTGTGCGCTTCTGTCTGTACGCGGCTTGTTTGTGCGTTGCTCACTTCTGCAAAAAAAACCTGAAGTATAGATACAATCTTCGCTAAGATTACAACATGCTCTCAAGGGAAAAACAAAACAAAAAATGGATCCTATGACAAAACTTATTGTAGGACATCATTCCAACATCGCAACAACACATGCAAACATATAACAAATCTGCTACCTATTCCTCTTTCTTCACGAAAACAAAGTTGCAAAGATAGATGATGTTTCTTCTTCTTCTTCTTCTTCTTCTTCTCACCTTCAAGAAGATTTTCTTCTTCAATCGCCGCTGCTGCTGCTGGTGGTTTTGCTCACCGACGGCTACAGCCTTGCTGTACTGCCCAACTCCCGGAAGACGATATCAAGACCTTAAAATAAAGCAAGAAGATTGTTGGTGCGTGCTGACAGGAACCGATCGCCCTTCCCTGCACACACTGCCGCTGCTGTGTTATGTGGAACGGAGAAGGCGCGGAGGACGAGAAAACCCTAGTCCGTTGCGTGGTAGCCCTAACGAAGCTGAACGACGAAGCAAGATCCCGAACCGCACTCTCTCTCTCGCTCCTTCCGTTCTTATTTCTGGCAAGGAGGAAGAGGAACAGTGAAGAACTGTTTGTTGTCGTCACTGCCACGTCTTTGCAATAAAACAGAGAAACGTTTACGTGCACGGACTTTGGTCTCGGCGTCGAAGTTGCAGAGGAAAACACTTAGGAGTGTAGATATCAAGAGCGAGAGCAATGCCTCTAGAGCCTCTGATGAGAATGCCTGTTGCGATGTGTGCATTTGCCAAAATCCCCTCTTCTTTTCCTTCCAGGACGGCGCTGCTATCGGGAGCTTTTGTCCAGCTTTTGTGCAGCAGCAGCAGCAGCCGAGGAGCTTCTCCTCCTCCTCCTCCTATTTCTTCTGGATCATCATCATCATCATCATTGCTACTCCCGGTTTTGTTCGCCTCCAACAGCTTTGTGTGCAAGGAGGATGTGTGCAGTAGCAGGTTGGCGAATTGCTCCTGTTCTTTCTCGGGATCTGTTGTAGTATCATCAGGATTGGATAATAGGAGCAGCAGGAGGAGGTTGATGTCACGGTCGCTGATTTCTATGGCGTCGTCCACTGGCAACCCCTCACAGGTTTGTGGTTCTTGAACAGTATAGAAAACGGTATGTGTCTTTTGTGTTGATGAAGAAGCTTGAATTGCTGCTCTACCACGAGCAATTCTGGAGGTGAGTCATGACGTAAATGCTCATGCTTCATGTTTTCTTCTTGCTAAATTTCTTCTGTTTGTAGTCAAGCCTGACTGGTGTTTGCACTCTTCTTCTTCACGCAGACAATTGCAGCAGGTGAACAATTAGATGATGATGCAGAAGAAACCGAGTTTTGGCAACAAATTGAGGTCCATCAAGTATGTGCTTTTCTCTCTTTCTTCTCCCTTCCTTGCTCATAATTTCAATCTTCCCCCCAGTTCCCTTCTTCCATTTGCTTTTCATCTTTGAGAGAGAGGTTTGAGGGATTTTATTCCATCAGCTTCTTTTGCCTTCTTCTAGCTTGTCCCTGAAAATTTTAAAATTTGCAGAAAGATGCTGCTAGGTTAACGAGTTTGGAGGAAGCTCGCACCCTCGCAGATTGCAGCTCAACTGCTATGCTTTCTACCATCTCTCAGGTGTGTATTCTTAGTGCTCTTCAGCAAGCTTTTTATAGAAAAATTGGTTGAGGGTTGAGAATGTTCCACAGCTGATTGCAGTAACTGAATATTGAAAGACAACATCAGACCAGTTTCTAAGGCTAACAATCAGTCCCACTTAAGGAGGATGACGTCAAGCTTCTTATTGAGCATGTTGATGTTTTGTGAAGACTGAAAGCCATCATCCTAAGAGGGCCACATTTTGATCAAACAATGCAGAGGTACAGTGGGTCGCCTTTTGGATCCCTGGTGTTGTATGCAACAGATGATGATGGATGCCCAATCCTTGCAATCAGCTCCCTATCACCGCACACAAAGGTAATAAGTGAAAAATTGGCACTTGTGTGCTTCATTGTTCCAGATTTCTAGAGGGAGGTTGATAGGCATGCCTGCAACTGACAAGGATGTTTTTGGTCTCACAATGACACCAGTTCCTCACTAGATCAACCTTCTGTATGTTGCACCTGGATTGTGAAATTGGGTCCTCTTCTTGCACGTGAATTGAGACCTATTGATGGAATTTAATATTGTGATAATAGCTGTGTGGTTACAGGACTTGGAAGTGAATTCCAAATGCTCCATGCTTATTGCTAGAGATGCAATGGACATAAGGGACCCTTCTGTTGCTGTCATTGGGGAAGCAGAAACAGTGAGAGCTTCTTCCTCGCTCTGTTTGTACATAGCCAAATGTATCTATCTGAAGTAGCTTGTTTGGAGGTCCTGACTCCTGACCTGTAATGATGTTTCATTTCAGCTTCTTTTGCTGTTGGTCTTCCACATATTGATCTTCCATGTGTGGCATAGAGTTCCTTGTCCTTGAGGGAAGATAAGGATAATCAAGGTCTTGCAGAGGTCTTGCATTTGAAGTTTTGGCTGGCAGGGTTTTATCCATGAAAAGATGGAATTGCCCATGGCAAGTTGACAAGTACTTCTGGAAGTAGCTCTTGCCTTAACTTGTAAAGCTCAGAAGTGTAGAATGCTAAGAAGACACCGAATTGGGTCAAGAATGCTCAATGGTTGAACAGGTATCTGATGAAAACCGGGCAGGAGTGCGTGCTATATACTTGAAAAAGTATCCAGATGCTTTCTGGGTAGAAATCTCTTCTCTGGCTTCATCTGCATGTGCATGAATTTCCTCCAAAATGCTTGTATAGTCTGTTTGGAAAGATGTTTGAGCTTTCACTCCATCCATCGGGGTGACATAGAACAACCACAATGTCAGGCCTTTCATCTTCTATTTTCAGTTGCAGCCATTGTGCTGCCTTTAGACTGAGGCAAATAGAAGCCACTGCAATTCAGCACACATTCATTTGCTTGATTCTTTTGGCCAAACAGATAGTTCAGAGGCAAATGATTGGTTTCTTTGGTTGTTTGTTGGAAGGTGGACTTTGGTGACTTTAGACTGGTTCGTGTTATTCCCACAAAAGTCAGGTTTTTCGCAGGAGCAGGCTCAAGGATTAATCCTGGAGGTATGGTTTTCAACTCCAGGCACTGCATCTCACTAGGTGTTTCTTTTGTAGTTAAGAAGCTTTTCAAGATACAATTTTTGAGCCTCCTGTGCATGTTGAAATCTTCAAATAGAACTTTGTGGGATCCAAGCAGTTCTTTGAGCCTACATATGGAGTTGAGATGAACTGAGGGCAGGTTGCAGGACAGCCAACAGTATGCCTTCTGTGATTGACCTACTGTTGTCAGATCTGAACTCACTATAACTTTATTAGGTAGTCATCTCTCTATTTTATTCAGGTTGACTTAAATCATAAGTATGGAGAAGTTCTTGGTACTTATGAAGATATTGATCTGTTGGCACTTGGCAGAATTTACTTGGGAGGAGTACAAAGCCACAACTGTTGATCCAATTGCCCCATTTACAACTCCCATTGCAGTACAGTGATTCTACCCTTGGTCACAGGCAAACCTTTGCAGTTGTAAACCATTCATCTACCATCATGGGCAGACTACAACAAAATTATGAACAATTTGTGATTTGCCAATCATCACTTGATTTGTCAAGCAGCACATTTTCATGTTAGGTTCTTCGTACAGACAAGTGTCAAAACAGCTGGAAATCACCAAAGTTCACATGTGCTCCTACCTTGTGCAGTAGTTTGACATGCTTGTGGACTTTTTAAATTAAAACTACTATTAAAATGAATAGTACATTGCATAAGAAATGAAGATTCATGCTTGGTATTTCAGTTTTTGGAATTGTGGGACTGATTATTTCAAGGGCTTCCTAAGGTCAAAGTGGGGAGTTAATCAAAACCCATTTTGTTTTCAGAATCACCTGACCCTAGAAAAGTTTCCATTCGTATCTCTCTCTCTTCCTCTTCCTCTTCCTCTTCCTCTCCCTTTCTTTTCTTTTGTTTTCTCTTTTATGTCTTTTTTTGGGGTTCCCTTCTCCTCTTTGCTTGTCTTTCAGGATTTTGCCTTGCCTTAATGTTTGTGCAGTAGCCAACATCATGGCTGCTGAATCTTCCTGTCACTCACAGATTTCTACAGGACTCAGTATGTAGGTTGATGGTTGCTATTGGACTATAGTGCTGCCAGGAACTGATGAGATTGTGGTAGTTGAACACACATCCCACTTATTGGTGTGGATGATTGCTATTCTTCATACTGCATCTTTGTTCTATTACACCCTTTTGTTGGTGTTTCTCCTCTTCCTAGATATATTTTCCAGCAGCTTTAGCAAATGTTCTGCTTCCAATTAACCACCAGTGGTGTGCTTATATGATGTGTCAGGGTGCAGAAGGGCCTAGTGTCTATGTAGGCCTCTCTATCCCTTAGGCTTATTGACTTTTTAATGGCTATGTCTCTTGAGTGAGTGCACCAATGCCATGACTGAATCTTCTCATTTCTTCCAGAAATGTGACAGAAACTCAGGAAACAGATTTTTTGTATAATGGTTTGCCTAAATTTTTGGGCTGACTATCAGATATTTATTTACAGCTACCATCAGGAGATGATGAAGTCCATAGGTAGTCATGGCAGCTTGTCACTGCAATTCATGATGAAGGTTATGGTCTGACACTTTATGAGTGAGTGTCATAAGGTTTTGACCACACTCATTGTCACATTACCTTTAAAGAGCTGTAGTGGAGATTTCTCTGCAAATCTTACAGATGTGGTGTTTCTCTTCTTTTCCTCCTGTGATTTGCTGTTATGGTCTGTTGTTATTTGGTCTTCAAAACTCATCATCCCAAGTATCAGATCATGTCCCAAATTTGGCTGAGTTGGGTACTTGAGAGCGTTTCTGATATAATGTAGAAGCAGTTTTGCCAACTTATTTTTTTAAACACCCATCACTAACTTGGTTATGTTTGCAGGGACATATGAATCGTGATCATGCAGAACAGACCAAGGAGATTGTGGAATCCTCAGTTGGAGTAAAGGTGACCAACCACCTTATTGAAGAGTTTGAAGTTGTGTGTGCAACAACTGCTGTGTAGTTTTTGATCCAGGCTCTAACAAGTACCAGATGATATTAATATTGCTGAGTGTAATAACAAAAACAAAAGATAGATGTAGCACCAGGAAGTTCTGTTGTTACTAAAGAGTATCCTGCCTTAGTGTTCTAGTTGCCATTACGTGTCTTGGTAGCAATTTGAGTAATAGCATGAAGCACAAGTATGTACACTGAGCATGTTCAAATGGGTGCAGATTGACTATGCCAAAATTCTACAGGTGGATCGACTAGGCTTCACTGTTGAGGTGGGTGAGACAATCTTTCTTGTTCAGTTGCTCCTTTCATGCATCCTGTATTTTCGACCAGGATGATGTTCTTTGCCAGAGTTTTCTGACTCCAGTACACTGTGTTTCACTACAGGCTGCCCGAAAGGGAACTCCATTAAAACTCCGTGTTCCATTTCCAAGATCTGCAGAGAACCGCAAGTGAGTACTATATTCTTAACTGTACAAACTAAAATTTGAATATATTTTCTTGCATGTGTCAGTCCAGCCTCAAGATCCACAGGAACTGATAGGTCAAACTGATGAAGGGAAAGTGAAGGAAGCAGATACATGAGAACAGAAGAACTGAGAGCCTGCTTGTTGCTTGCTTCGTATTGGATCCTATGGGGCCCTGCTTTGCACTGATGCATCCCCTTAGTGTACTTGTATAAAACATCATCTACTATCAACTTGAGAGGGCCTAGATGTGAGTGAAAATGAAAAATTTAGCAGCATTCATGAGTTTGAGTAAGCTGCTGCTGATGCATATATAGGATTGGCAAGTTTATTTCAGTTCATTGATTTGAGTGCTTGAGCACATGAATTCCATTCTGTGATGTGACTTCCAATTCATGATCTTTTGTAAGTGGCTGGACTGGGTATTTGCAGGGATGTGAAGAATTTGATTGTTGAAATGCTCCAGGGTCCCACTTCATCATAAGTAACTGGTTAGTCCAACATTGGGTTATATTTTAGATGAACCTGCATTCTAAATGAGGAGGATACACAAAGCTCAATTGGATTCCTTGCTGTAGCTTTAGTGCATTCAATGTATTATATGCCTGCTTGTGCAGGGGTAAACTAAAATGAAAATGAAGCTTTTTGTGACAAGCTGGTTGCACAGCTTGAATGTGGATAGTATTGACTTCTTTTATTAGATATTCTCTTTGGTGTCAGCCAACATCATGTGTTTCTTTCCAATGCTTCTGGAACAGAAACTCACGACACAGATTTTTAGAGAATTGTTTGCCAGAAGTTTTGTGCAGGTTGTTGTTATATACACTTACCTGCACCCATCTTGCAGAGCTGAAGAAGTCGGTCAGGGAGTAACAACATCTACTGGACTCCTTAAAGTCCTATCTTCAACCCAAAGGTCCAAGGCTTGTTTCTTTTTCTCAAATTTTTGTTTCTTTTTTACAAATAGATGAAAAAAAAGGATGTGATCCCTGAACAAATTCTTCAAGCCAATTGATCCAATAAGATGGGGAGTTGCAATTTGCCTCAAATAACCATGTTTCCCTAGAACTTGAGGCCCATTTGCCCTAAGGAACCATGGTTTCATGGGAACTTAGGTTTCTTAAAGAACTTGGGCAAATCAGTCATAGCCTTTCAAAATGAAAGGATTTCCATGGTAAAAAGAACTTTGACCCAAGGACCTCTTGCTTGAAGTGAGAATGTTTGGCCATTGTGACACCACTTTTCTTGCACAATTATATTAACATAGCCGTACTTAACACAATCATCATAATTGTGGGACCAAAATCCAAAGTCAAAATTTAGTTTCCCATTAAGGCATCCTTGCAAGCATATGTGTACTTACATGTTGGATTGAAGACCATGTTGTGTTTTAACTTGTAACTCATGTTTAGTGCTTGTCACTTAGAGCACCGTATAGATTGGTGATCAATCCCACATAAGGATATAAATCATCTTGATTTTATTTTGGAACTTTGCAATCTCAAAAAGTTGAGATGCTAAAAAGACGACTAAAGGGAAATTGGCTATCATGTGTTGCCCATCAAACCAAACGATTTTTATGAGCTTTTCACAATCCTTAAAGGTCACTCACATCAAAACATGTAGTCATTCTTCAACAACATGTCCAATTGATGTTTCTTTAAATTTGTCAAGTGGTAAGGCTTGTCAAAATAATAAGTTTTGTTGAGTGGTATTAGTGGTGAATTTTTGTGCAATCCTACTTTTGATAATAGAATTCTGAAATTGGAATGTTTTCCCTAATTCTTCACATTGAACAAAAGGGCTGAGAACTTCGAGATAAGATTAAGATTAATTTATTTCTTGAGTCAAGCTTTTGGTCATTTCAATTTGCATAATCAAACCAAAAAAAATGAGTAGTGTAACTTCAAACCAAATGCTCACAAACTCATTCATCACAACCTGAACTACATAGATGGTGGATCCTTCAAATGATGATTGTTCAATTCAAAGAAAATTGGAGTTGGTTAACATACAATAACTTAAAGGTGGTTTTGTAAAAGATTGAAACACATTTAAATTGTTCATGAAAAAATCCTTTGAAAATAGATAAATTAAAAAAATACATGTGAACAAGATACAATTCCATGTTTGAACAATTAATTTACATGTGAATAAATAATGTAATTATTCACTTTCTTCTTTAGAAATCAATTAATTAATTAAATTTCAACAAATAATTATTTTCACAATTGAGTTCCATAAGAACTTTAAAGTTGTTTACTTCAAAGCATAAATAGGTAGTATTGGGATGAAGGACCTTCTAGGAGGTTACTTGGGCCAATGACAAGGGGGGTAGGGGGGGGCAAATCATCAACATTGTCAAATTTAGAACCATTTATTCATCAACACCTTAAAAAGTTTTATATATAAAACACAATGCGTATACTGAAAATGTACATCAATATTAAAAACAAAGGATAACATCACAAACTTGCCCCCTCTTTGTGTGAGTGTTTTTACAACACCTTAACAATATGTTCAATGTTCAATGTTGATACAATCATTGATATGATGTTAAGGTGACATTATAACAACATGTCTTGAAATGGCATTGATGTTATATTAAAACATTTGACATTTTATCAATATTAAATCAATGAAAAAAAGATGACCAACATTGGCACAACATACATCAATAAGTCATCAAATTGATGATTACATGTTGAAGTTCAATGCTAATATGGTCATTGATACAATATGTTGATGGCATTATAACAATATGTATTGAGTTTAACATTGGGATTGTTTTGACATAATTTACATTTTTTCAACACACATTCAATGGATAAGATCTTGTCAATGCTTTAAGACAACACAAATTGATTAGCTATTGAATTGATGTTGTTACAACCTTCATAAAAGTGGATTTTCAATGTCGTTGCATATCACATAAAATCAACACATTAAAAATGTTAAAACAATGGTACTCATTGTCACAACATTAATACAATCCTATGAAGTGTTCCAATATCAAACAAGCAAATAACAAGCATTGATTCAATATAAATCAAATCTTGCATTTTAAAAAATCAAAATTGTTCTAAAAAATGCAATTTGCAACAACCTCAACAAACAAAATCTAATATCATAAGGAAACTAATGAAACTCTCTGAGGAAAAGGAAAACGTAACAGAAAAATAAGAAAAATTAAGAAACAAAATCCTGAGAAATGTTGTCTCCAAGAAATAAAAACTCGTGGATACATAGCTTACTAAAAACATGGAAAAAACACATATCCATTTTCGATCCACTTTTGTTCATTTCCTTCAACGATGTTTTTTTTCCTTAAATTGGTTTCATTTTCTTTCTTGCAACACCCACTACCGCACGGGTGGCCATGTTTTTTGTCGAAGAAAGGAAGGTGCTCTGGGAGCGGAGCGAAGGTGCGCTCGCATATCTCCTCAAATCATCTATTCCTAGAGCTATGTTTTGAAGTTTTTTCGACAAGATTTTCTCAGGTGATTACTGACCTTATGTTGAATTGTTTTGTGTTGTTGCTCTTGGGTTTTTAATTTAGTTTAAGTTGAAGTTTGTAGAAGCAACTCTTGGAATGTTTTTGTAAAAATGAGCCAGCTAGCTTGCCTACATGTTTTCATTTTTGTTCATTGTTACTTTTCGAGCTGGAGTTGATCTATTGTTTTTTGGTGCCAATTTTGTGTTCGTGCCTTCTTGTGCCTTTCTTCTTTGTTTTCTTCTCTTCTCTCTATCTTCTTTTGTCCAAGGGAGAGACGTGATATTGGACATACTTGGCCATTGTTGTTATTCGTTGTTTAGTATAAAATAAAGATTGGTTTCTTGCTGTTGTTGTTGGAAGAAGAACCATGGCACAATTGTAAATTTTTTTTCTGTGTTGCTCCGCCATGGTGATGTTTCCAGTGATGATGACAATTGCGCAGTTTCTTTTTTTTTTAATTCAAATTTTTGTGTTTTTCTCCAATGCACATTCATCGGACATAAGGTTTGCAATTTATTTGATGACGAAGAAGTCTTGGATTACTAGAAAAAGAATCATTCTCTTGCAAATAATACACTCTAGATTTCTTTTTGTGATGAGCTTATTGAACTTGATTGTGGTTTAAGGTTCATAAGGGTTCATAAGAACATCGAACAACTAAAAGATGTTGGGTACATATGCAAAATGTTGTTGGTAGTCAAGTCTTTTACTTTTAATGGATTCCATGCTTATTTCACCTAAGTGGTTGATCAATTATATATTAAGGTTTGTTAGGTAGTGTGGATAATTTGTCTATTGGCACAAAGCTGCTGATTTGGTTGCATTGATGTGTTTTTGGAAGAATTTTTTAAAAAAAGTTTGCAGGGTGCAAGGAATTGATAAAAATATCTGGCTTGTGGGTTAGGTGATGTTAGAACGTATTGTTTGTTTTAGAAAAATTGTGATGTGCGAAATGTACGTGTGATGCCAAAAGATGTTTTGCTTAACTCCTCCCCCCCTTGTGGTGTTGTTGTTTGTAGTCTGTGGCAAGGTTTAATGGATTGAGAACATTTTTAGTGCTCATGTAAAAGCCAACTATACTTAAGCTTGTTGCCTCCTCTAGACGAGCTCTAAGCATCTTTGCAACTATGAATAAAAATCTTCCTTTTGGCTCTCATTGTTGATTTCTAGATTTCTTGAAGGATTTAAAATTGGGTTCCTTGATATATGTTTTGGGATTTTTTCCCACTCACTTGTATTTTGTATTTTCAGACAACAATGGAAAAATTACTTTGGGTTAATACTTATTTGGTTTCCTATTATGAAGAACCTTTGATAGTTTGTGCCAATGTTGTGAATGGATACAACACAACTCGTTTTATTTTCTTAATCGAAAAAGCCTGGAAATGTGAGCAACCACATTATGGTCACCTTGAATTTCCATATTTTTTTTCAAGGAAATTGTATGGGATGTTTTCGTACTCAAAATATTCATCATGGTTGTTTATTGCTTATGTGTTGTGCTTACATACTGTAGGTTAACACATAGACTTTTCAAGTTGTCTTAGCAATGATTGATGATCAGTCAGCCATTGATGTAAATGATGTGTGGGCAGGATCAAAGTCTACTGACCTTGGAGCTGACTCGTTTCACATAGTAAGTAAGGTGAATAGGCATACCTTCTAGTTAATGAACTTTTTGATGCTTGTGGGTTGCAGGTTATTTTGTATGCATTACTATGCATGCATTTGACCCAGAGGAAGTTGTTCACCTACAACATTTTGCATCACCCCAGGGAAAGGTAGTATCTTCCTAACCTGCTATGCAATAAAACTCTGGTCAAAGGATGTGATAGATGTTTCAGTTTACATGTTTATCTATTTCTTAACCAATGTTTGGCCGTGTAAGAAGAGTACTAGCAATGGTGATAGCCAGTCAACAAAGTCTATTGGAAGTAATTAATGCATTTCCATATGTGAAAATTCCACTTAGAATCTTTTTTTGTTGTTATGTCTCCTTGTCTTCAACCATGATTCTATTCCATCTCCTCCTCACCCAAGCACTAATGCATCATTTTTTTTACTTATGAAAAAAGGTTTCACATTCATGAGCACTAATTGTGGGAGAGAAGCTGATAATGGTTTGGTGGATGACTTGCTTTGTTGCTCATAGGTTTGTGCCCACCAAAATTCATGTCGCCTATGCTTTGGTCCATGGATATAGTCCAATAGGACACGTTCATCATAATGTTGCTTCTACTTTGATGATGGTTATTTTCCAATCTCACCTTCTTCTTGAACATTCATTATTATGTTAACCCCGAATGGTACTAAATGCTTGGATTGAACCATGGTTGCAATGGTAGCTTTGTGATTGTCACTGTAGCTTTTAGGCCACCATAGTGTCATATATTAGCATACATACTAAAGACATTGTAGAAGTAATAGTTGGGCAAATCACAGATACTGGACCCTATCAAAAAATTGATTTTGTGGTAGGTAAAGATGTGTGCACTTGTCATTACACTATCTATTTGAATTTTTCTTCATCTACATTGGATTTGCTTCCAATACCATGAACTTGTAGTTGTGAATGTCAGTTGTACCTATTTGCATACTTTTTAATTCATGCTTACATCGGGTTAACAATCATGAACTACGATGGTTCATTTCCAGATGCACAGTGCAGTTCCAATTGATGTTGGTTACTAAAATATGGATGCAATCCATTTAAATAATGCTAGTTTTTCATAGGAGGTTAGAGATCTTGAATGCGATCAGGCACCAATATTTGGTTGTAGTCATTGATGAAGTTCTATAATTACAAAATGAAGTTCAAAATGTACTTTATAGCTTAATTGTCTACAGTTGATTTTGTTGCAAGCAAGTGACTTATGGAGATTAATATCTAAGGGTGCACACATATATATGTGTGGTGACACAAAGGCCATGGCTAAGGATGTGCATCATATATTACTTTCAATTGTCCAGTCAGAGGTATGAGCCTCCATGGATTGATTTCTTGTGATCAACATCCAATCTGATGCCTACAAATATTACATTCAACTTCATGGTAGGTAGATAGATATGGAGGTGAAAGATGTGAACTAGTAGTTTGTGACCAAAATCAGTGAAGGTTCAACATTTTGATTTGGTTGTAACAGCATGACAGGTAGGGATTGAATTAATACTTGGTAGCAATGCCTCAATGTTGTTAAGTTTCTTTGTTGTTAAAGAAGATAATAGGAAATTGGAACATTAGTCACGATACTTAGGCCTACAATGAAAGCTTCATTCACTACTACATATTGTGCCTTTTTGCGAAGGGCCAAACGAAAAACTTGAAGGGTTTGCGAAGCAAAAACAATCTGCCATATTTGCGATGCGACACGCATCGCAACTTGTGGTGCACGACCCATCGTTAATTTATAATGTACCTTTAATCATCGTAGCACTTTTGTGACATATACGACAAACAAAACTTTGCGACCTGCTCAATCTCCGTCCACCCTAGCGATATTCCACACTTTGCAACATTTAATCATACTCAAAACATCGCACATTTTACAATACACAAAGTATTGTTACACACTTTGAGAGTCATAAGACATCGCAAGCTTGTGTTATTTGGCGCCTCGCATTTTGCGTTTGAATATGTATCGCAAACCTCATCACAAATTTTTACAAAACTTTCCGATGGTGGACGTATTGCAAGTTGCGATGTGCGTTAGTTCGCAAATTAGTGAAAGGGTTATTGGAAAAGGAAGTTTCGCAAAAGGTTTCGCAATGTCATCTGATTCCCAAAACGCCATTAAAAAAAAAATCTTTTAGACCAAATGGAAGCTATAAATCCACTTAACCATTATTATAATTTATTTTGCCTTGGTATGATTTTTATTTTATTTTGGGAAAATACTTGTAACAGAGCAATCTAACTTTGTCTTTTTTCATTCTCTCAACTCCACTTGAAGAGTTCTCTGGAGAAAAAATGATTATATAGAAATAGATGGTAGAGAGAAAGTTGATAGTCGGGAAGCTTATGGATTGCTTTGTTTGGGGTTCGGGCAATGTGTACTGAGGCGGATGGATACCTAAGCACCAGGCAGAAAGACAAACAGAAAAGGCAAGAAGAGAGGAGAGTTCAACCAAAGTGGAGTTAGGGTTTTGTTCAGAAACTGATGAGAGTGAAACCTGGTTTAATCTGTCTTCACAGAGGTGCTGCACTTCTTTTCGCGCTTCATGTTAATGTTTTTTTTGCCTAGATTAACAAGGTTGAAAAGAGAAATTATCAAGAATGTTTTCCATGTTGGAAAATGATGGCAGGCAATTCAACCCCCCTATTGTAACCTTATGTTTTTTTGTTCCCTTTTTCAACGTTTTGTTCCATACCTCCCGTGGCAGCATCCCGCTCCTTGCTAGCATTAGGGTTCATGAGGGGTTGCCTTGCTTTTCCTGCTCATAGTCTGTGTGCAAGACTCGGTTTGTGCTGGTGATCCTACTAACATTTGCAACGGGGTCCATCTCAACGGGTTCGATAAATCTTACTTCCTAACCATCATGCACCCGACATTCCCCGAGATTATTTCTTTCCCGTTTTTTTCAATTTGAGGTTTGAACTGGCAAGAACATGAATGATCTCGACGCTTGTTGTGGCAGTCCCTGAAGAAGAAATATAATACCTCGGATTGAACATAAAGTTCTTTCGCCGTTATTGTTTGTGGCCAGGCTTTACGATCGTACTCCGTATGACATAAACCTCCTGTTGTTACTGGTTTTCTGTTGCAAGACCCCTGTTTTCTCTCGTTCCATGTTTTTGGCCGATCAAAGGAATTTTGTGATATTATTACGTTGTTTGTTGTGTATGGGGTCCATGTTCTGACATAATGCTCCGTTGATATGAACGTGCATTCTGCTGGTATGTTTCGACCTAGGGTCTTGTCTGGCGGTGAGTCTTTGTGCTCGAATCCCCAGCCGTAGGGCCCGGACGACGGTTTGTGCCTAATAGCATTTAGGGTAGGAGGGGGGGCGGTTCAGAAGTTTTCGAGATATAGCTTCGTCTGTGGAGCTTTATTTGTTGGTCGCACCTTTCTTCGTGTTGTGGTTTTGGGGGGTTTATTTCCCCTCTTTCCCTGGACCCCCTTTTCATGGCAGCCGCTGGCCAACCAAGGATACTTGTAAATGGACAACATTTGGGTGTCACGGAACCCATTTCCATCGCCGATCCGACGGAGATGGATTGCATCAAGACCAGGGAGCTTAAGAAGGTACGTGAAAGGAACAAAATGGCGAGAGTGTTCCAGGGCTAGCTTTATATTTGTTGTGTCGTGATTTGGCGTTTATGTGCAATTTTATGTCTTCCGGGAAGATCCACGTTCGTTCGAGATCCGGATGCATACTCTCTGTACTGGGTTGCGATTTGTTCGATGTTGGAGTTGCACTGGGAGTTTTAGAATATTAGGGGAGAGCCGTGTTGGGGTGTTGCAGCGGGCTCAAGGTTTTCGTCTCTTTGTTGATTTTTTCCCCAAGCCTTACTCTCATTATCGTTCTGCTAGGGTTCGGATTTATGGTGACGTTCTCCCGTATTTTGGTTAGCTCTTTAAGGTTTTCCCCTTGTTGTTGCGTGTTCATTCTACTGTTCCCTTGGTATATAGTTGGGTTGGTAATCAGTTCCAATTCTTTGGTCGGCTTGATTGTGTCAGAGCTACAAGTAAGGAAGTTTGTCCAGGAGATGGGATGGGCTAGGAAATGGATCTGGGGTTCAGGGATAGGGCATAGAAAATAATGGTCAATTGTCATGTGCACTTTGATGGCATGATGCCCTTGTTGGATTCAGGGTCTGTTGTTTTTTCAGTATTGTAGTGAGATACACAAGTGGTGTCTCTGAATATTGGCTTTTTGCATCAAATTTTGGGTTGTCTTCCAAAATACAAGAGCCCATGGTTTTGTCTTGGGTGGGACTGCAGTTTCTGGTGAGTGCAGGGCTATATGAGAACCGAGAAGAAGTGGTGCAACGAGAAGAGGTGCTTGGCCGCCTTAACCAGGTGAGATAGAAGTCTCTGAGCTCTACCTCTAATGATGAGCCGAAGGCAAAGGGAAATTGTGTTGAGTTGTATCAAAAGTCTTTCAATTGAATCAATTGTGTACGGTCTTCTTCACAAGTAGGCTAAAGTTGTTGTCTTGTGCTCGCAGTGAGCATGTAGGATTAGGATTGTCAACAATCAAGAAAGCAAGGTATCACTAGGATGCCTTCACTGAAACTCTCGAGTCTTGGGTGGTAGATTGTTTTGTGTATCTAAGGTGGTGCCGTATGAATTTCTGAGACTCAGATTTGGATGCCACAGATTGTGAAATCATGGGTGAAGCAAATAAGTAGGAACAAGGGTTTCAACGAGCAGCTGGTTCAAGAATCGAATGCAAAGATCTTCACATTTGGTTCTTATCGACTAGGGGTAATGTTTTTCCACTCATGCTAAATATGGAAATGGATAAGCTGCTTTCAACATACAAGAAAGGTGTGCAATTAGGGTTTCACATGTTCTACTCATGTGGTGATTTGAAGGAATGGGTTGACTTCAATCATGAGAATTGAGAATTTCTCAACACTTATGAAGATGTTGGGTTTTAAGAGGCTCAGCAAAAGCCCTATGAATTTGTCACTTAGGTTTCAAATTGTCTGTGCTTTAGTACTATTTGCAGGACCATCACTGGTTTTAAGTGTGTACCAATCGTGGCATACTCTTGACCATATGAAGGCTGGAGAAACCATTTTGCCATCTTCATTCATGCAGGTTCTCTGAAGTATGATCTTTAATATTGGAATTTGTAAACAATGTGGGACCGTTGTGGACAACAGCTGTAAAGTTGAGGAAACAGAGGTATCTTGAGCTTTTTCTTACACATATGACATTTTTTTATTGTAGGTTCACGGTCCAGGGGCTGACATTGATACACTTTATGTGGGGCCTCATTATGCTACCCGTGAGGTGTGCTATTTCCTCTGGTTCTGGGGTCTATTGGGGCCTAGATGGTATCTTGTGAGTTGATTGTGAGATCTAGAATCTTATAATTGCATAAGTTTTGTACTCTTTTTGAAGAAGTGCCTGAAGATGATGATGAAGAAGAAGTGCTTAAAGGAGCAAGTGGCAGAGTTAGAGGGAAATCTAGTAGTGCTGTCAGAGAGGTTGCAATAGGAGGGGCAGCGAATTCCTAACATGACACATCCTTCTATTCCTATTGGCTCTGAGGATGTTGCTTCCATTTGTAAAGAGGTAACTTTATCAATGTCACGCATCTTTAATGTCTCTGTATGTTCCAGCAGGAGTGGTTTTTATGGTCTTCAAGAGAGGGGCTGTAAAAGTGAAGTTGAAGCAAAGGGGACAGGTTGGCAAGCGACGGGAGTTCATATTTCCTGTGAAGGACCATGTGGAGTTGGGGCTTGCTCTTGATTTCTTTGACTTTGAAGCTGCATCTGAAGTTTGTTCTGCATGGCCATACCCTTTTGAATCCAATTGAATGCCACAGTGGTACATCAAGCCTAGAGACTTTTATTTTGGGATTCAACAGTCTGTCAAGTTGTTTTCAACTACCTTTGATCAGTACAGCCAAGATGTAACAGGTCAATGGAACAAAGTTTTATTATCTCAAGAATGAGGTGGTGCTGTTGGAGTTGGCGCTCATAAACTGGACACTTTCTCAACTCCTGTCCAAGGGTTTTTCTTTTTTTTCATGAGCACATGACTAGGGTGTTTGTGTCTAGGCATCTTTACTAAGAAAGGACAAGCGCTGCAATTCAACTGGATTTTGGAAAAAGGAGGATTTGCGTCACATGGAAATGGCTCCTTCTCAGTTGATTATTTAAGAGTAAACTCCCACCATCTCATCTGATATGTGTGCAACATCAGAATTCTTGTTGCTTGCCATTGTCTTCTTTCAAGAGAGCTTACAGTATGGTGCAGCAGGAGCGTATTTGTATTAAGTGCAGATTTGAATTCACAGCCAATTTGTTGTCTTGTTGATATCACCAAATTATTATTGTTTGAAAATATGCAGGTCTTGAATTCAACATGCAAATGATGTGAAAGTGTTAACTTGGCAACTGGGTCTTGAGGAGAGATAGATAGATAGCCTTTTGAATAGTAGAAAGAGTAAATGAAAAGACTGATGATGATTACAAGACAAAAATCCAACATCTTTCCTCCTGTTGCATGCAGCTTTCTTACCTTGTTGGTGAGGACACAAGTCAAGTACACTTTGTGCTGTGACCCATATATGTCATTGAGCTTTTTCTATACTTTACAGGTGACTGGGTATATCACCAGTCTTGATCCTTGGATGTGTTTATCTTGGTGATTGGTGGCAGAAGTTCTGATCATTGATAACACTATTTTTCCATAACTATTCATAGAATTTTGTTTGTTTTGGATGTGGTTGTATTATTGGTTGACATGATAAATGCCATTATTGTTGTCGATTTTGTCAGGTGCACAGCGAGGAATTGGGGCTTCTGGTGAAGGTTGTGAATATGGTCATCGGCATTGTGATCTGCCTCTCTTTAAAAGCTTGCAGCATCTATTGGTGCATTCTCCTTAGGTACATTACTGAGAAAAATATTTTCTTCCTTTCTAGGATGCTTCTTTACCTACTTGAAAACTGTACCAGAACATCATAATTTTGTCAATGTTTCAACATAAATAATAATTGAGACATTAAACATTATTATTTTTCACATGAGCAGTATAATTGCTTATTTAGGTAGGTACCTTTATAAACAAAAATAATAATCATGCACCTGAAGTGCATGAAACAATATTTTTGTTGTAATAATACATGATTATTATGACAATTCGATTTAGAACAACCTGAATAATTGTCAAGTACCTGAAGTGCTTGACATATCGTTCTTGTTTGACATATTATTCATGATCCAATTGTGCATAATGTTTTTTAGAACATCATAATTTTGTCAATGTTTCAACATAAATAATAATTGAGACATTAGACATTATTATTTTTCACATGAGTAGTATAATTGTTTATTTAGGTAGGTACATTTTTAAACAAAAATAATGATCATGCACCTGAATTGCATTTTTGTTTCAATAATACATGATTATTATGATAATTCGATTTAGAACAACCTGAATAATTGTCAAGTACTTGAAGTGCTTGACATATTGTTCTTGTTGAACATATTATTCGTGGTCCAATTATGCATGATGTTTTTTACTTGGCTTGATATCCCCTTCCAAGAACAAGGGCACTTATCTCTATTCAAACCCTAGGGAACACCTTACTTGTTCATTATAAAGTTGGAAACTATGACATGATTTTACAAAGTAAATTGATTAGTTGTCATAGGAAGAATGAAATTACTCAAATTTCATCTTTTGATAAAATTATGTGATGGTTTTCAATATCTCAAATTTGTATTTTCATTAAACATGTTTCATTATTTCAAGGATTGTTTAATGACGAAACTGACTTTGAGGTAAGGTATGAGAAGTCGTCAGGACATCAATGAACCAGTGAGTATTCAGCATGGTAACTAGGTGGCTAGTTATAGTACTTGTACAGGGAGGAGTAGTGAAAATATATGTAGCAGCAATAGAGGCGCTCAAGAAAAAAAGAAAAACATGATGAAACTCAGTTTATCACCAAAATTGGTGGAAAAAACTAATTAGGGTCCTAGTTATTTCGCTTTGTAAAAATTTCATTCCCAATTATGTGTTTGATGCCCTATTATGTTGAAACTGGTCGTCCTTATCCCCCAATTGGGAAATTATACAAAAACTTTTATATTCCAAATTGACTTTGGGCCTCTTGAAAGTAGTGAAATTTTAGGATCATTGTTTTTGGGGGGAGGGGGGGGTGTTTGTTGTCCCCCCATTGTAAAAACCTTCAAGATTTTTTGTAGTGTAATCATCTAGCACTTACTTCTGGAACTCCCTGCTATGAGGGTGTTACACTACATGAAATACACCTGATTTTTGTATAGGAGAAGGGCCTTTCTTGAAAACCTTTTGAGAATTAGTTATTTGTATTATTACCAAAAGAAGAACAAAATTCTCACCTTAATTTTTTCAAATTTCTTCACAAACCTCTCAAATATGTTTGAGAATTTGGAGAATTTTGATACTTACCCACATATACTTAGATGATAAACATTGAAAAAAAAAAACATATATATTACCTATGTCCTCATCCTATCAAAAAGGTGAATGATGGTCTTTTACCCTTACTTGGGAATGAGAATTCTGAATAGCCTATATACCTTTTTCTTTACTTGAATTAGATCTTTTGAAATCAGTTTCAGCAACAAACTGCTATCGACATTGGTGTGTTCTGTATGTGTACTGTGGCATTTTTGGTGGGTGCAACAGAGTTGGTGATCTTGACGACTTATCTAAGGTCTAGAGATGAGATTAATTCTGGCCCTTGGACAAAAAAAAAGGGTTCAGGTTTTTTGTCAAATCAAGAGTCACCTGCTTTGTTTCAAACATCTTTAGTTTATTCATATTGTTCGTTGCTTGTTTTTTTTTTCTTTGTTCTAGTTTTCTTTGTAGCCAAAACGTGGTGATTTGGACATGAATCAGCATGTCAACAATGTGAAATATGTTGGATGGGTGATGGAGGTAAGCTTTTCTTAGCTTGTTTTCTCAGAAGTCAAATAAAAGATACATGTTTCTTTTATTGATTACTTACATACATACCTCAGTTTGTGATGACCGATGGTGTGTGACAGCTCCTTTTGAGAGCACTTGGCTTCAAGAGTAATTATGCATTTCTACTTGATGTTTGGGAGAGTTGGTGTTATTTTCTGTTATCTAAGTGCCATGCTCATGTAGAATACTTGTTTCATTGTTTGGCTGGTCAATAGGAAACGTGGACACAAGGCTAATTCAGAATGTGGCTTTGGCTGCAGAGTGTTCTAGTTGTAGTTTTTGAAAACTATGAACTTTCAAGCATGACATTCAAGTACAGAAGAGAGTGCAACCAATCTGATGTTTTACATTCAATGTGCAGTCCTACATCCTATATTGCAAAGCTAGATAAAGAAGCTGAAGTAGAGGTGAAAGGAGCATGTTGTTCATACACAACTGGATCTCAAACATCAATTCCAGATGTTGCCAAGTGTGTACCTCCACACTTACAGTTTACACATTTGTTGCAGTTGCAAGTTGATGGTGCAGAAATCCTCTAGGGTAAAACACAGTAGAGATTAAATAAGTCTAAACACTTGCATTGAAACTGGGTGTGTTTTATAGGGTAGAGAAGAACATTGCAAGACACTTAAGTCTGTCATGATATGTTATGATAGGTGTGTTATGGAAGGGAAGGTAAGGGATCTAGTAACATTATTTGAGAGTTGTGCAATTCAACACTTCACAAAGCCACCTCTTCGATACCTAAGGGTTGCAAACCCTTTTACATTGTAAATTTTGAAATTTTGATATAGATTTTTTTTTTTGCCTTCCAAAGTGACTCCAAATGAATATAAACCCTACTTCCAAAATAAGAATACAATGCCATGCTCTTGTAATACACAGTGGATCTCAAAACCATTTGCGAGTCATAATTCTTCGCAACACTGCAAAAGCCAAAAGACCAAATATACCATGTCACAGACATCGTTACACTCTTACGGGTAAAATCATTCCAAAATAGGTTTGCGAAATCATAGATTTTGCAAACTTTTAGAGGCATTTTGAGAATCCCAAAATGTTTGTGTTAGATCTTACATCGGAAATAGATAGACTTTTGAGTCGATTCGCTAAGTCGTTGTGGTGATGGGTTTGTTGCAAATAGTTTCCGATGTAATGTTAATCACAAACTTTTAGCGGCATTTTGAAAATCCCAAAATGTTTGTGTTAGATCTTATATCACAAACCAATAAACTTTTGAGTCGATTTGCTAAGTCGTTGCGGTGATGGGTTCGCTGCAAATAATTTCCGATGTAATGTTAATCGCAAAGTTTTAGCGGCATTTTGAGAATCCCAAAATGTTTGCGTCAGATCTTATATCGGAAACCGATAGACTTTTGAATCGATTCGCTAAGTCGTTGCGGTGATGGGTTTGTTGCAAATAGTTTCCGATGTAGTGTTAATCGCAAACAATGTATAGAATCAGTTATAATCAGAAAAGTTTTGCGATTTTATCAAGTTGGGGAGTTGTGAAGGACTTGCGATAGTATGGGTGCGAATGTTATGGTATCGCAAAAGGTTAAGAGTTTGCGAGGAATTATGGTTC
The DNA here is from genome assembly GCA_963920785.1 of Sphagnum contortum. Taxonomy (NCBI): domain Eukaryota; kingdom Viridiplantae; phylum Streptophyta; class Sphagnopsida; order Sphagnales; family Sphagnaceae; genus Sphagnum; species Sphagnum contortum. The sequence continues at coordinate 5,226,507 of OY987287.1, read as the reverse complement.
GCAACAGCGGGCTTTTGGAAATTTCTTTCTTTGTTGTTTGCGATGATATTTGGATCGCAAATAACCCCCTGTTGTTGTAGTGATTGAACATGTGGTGGACAGGGAGGAGTGACTGGCAATAAAGCAATTACAATTGGATCGATGGTATCTTCATGACGTTTAGTAGAGCACTGTGTAGGTAGTTATGTCAAACCAAGTTAGTTGGAGAAAAGCATTTAATCGAGTTTTTTCTGAAAGCCACTAGTGTAAGTAAAAGTGGACACAACTTTATATGTCAATGGGGTCTTCATAGGGATGGGGTTACTAGGGTATTGGCGATGACAGTCATCACTCAATGCTTGTAGTTTTTAGTTCCATGAATTGTTCAATATGTAGGGGGTGAAACATAGTTAGGTTCATTGTTGAGAATGAATATTTATTCCGTTTTATTGTTTATTCCATGAAAGTGCATTTGTTGTAATGTGAGCACATATTGCTTGGATGGGGGTGTGGGGTCATTCAATTTCCATTCACAACGATAGATTCCAA